>JAPQVY010000068.1:51583207-52184571 GCA_028535165.1 Quercus tomentella | reverse complement strand
TTTTGCTGGTATTGCTTAATTCTAAGTTATTCTTTGTTCATTTCACAAATTTTATTTGATTCTTTCTATAATCCAATGAGAATAGACAAGCTCAATCTTGTTGACACCCTTTTAACCATAAGCTGTTTATTGAAACTTGACATACAATGTTGCAAAAATGTAGGTGTTTTTTGTGTCTCTAATTTATTTTATGGGAAGTTCTAGTCATTTAATTGACTAGTATGAAATCGAAACTTGGTCTATTTCCTTGTTTTCAAATTTATTGAATTTTTACACTTTTTTATGGTGCTTAAAAGGAAAGTTAAATTATAGATCTATGCATATTATTCTTGGCTCGAGAATAGGAAAACAAAAATAGCTATATAGAAATTTATACAACTTGAACAACCTGAACATAGGGAACTTAAATGGAGGGGGGGAGAGGTAAGTGTTATGAACCATGAAAGGCATACAAACTACTGGAGTTTCTATATATTTCTTCTTCTTCTTCTTCTTAGTAAAAATGACAAAATATTTACAAAATATGTACAAAATAGTAAAACTGACAGATACGGATAGACATCAACCCAACATCATTGTTATTATTATTATTTTGTTTGGATGAGCGGTGGGGTAATGGATTGAGTTTGTCCCTTAATTCAAGGACCGTTGATAAGAGTAGTATTGGAGTTGAGCAAATAAGATTCCTAGTTTTTGGGAGAGTTAAGTTATTTAGATTGTTTCATTTATTTGAGTTATCTTTTATTCTATTCGATTGTATCAGCTTGTAAACTGCACTGTATTTAAGCAGTGAGACTTGAATAAGAAAGCAAGCAAATTAAATCGCAAATGGTCTTTTCTTTCTCATGTTCTGGGAGGTTAGTCACCTCTAATCTGACTAACTTAATTCAATAAACACCCTGCATAACTAACAAAGAAATTAGAAATCCTTTATCCTTTACATATAGTCAACTTCTGCAAAACCATGTTTTTTGTTTTCTTCTTTGCCTAATTCTGTATTATTAACGCTTTGAGACATCAAAAAATGGAATTAAAAGTAGTGATTATTCCATTAATGAAAAAGAATAATGAAATTGAAAATTTAGAGCAAGGCAAGTCAGTGTTTGATACAATACTGGAAGAAACTAGACAAATCAGTGTTTGATCACTTTGGTTGCTGGTGGCTGATGTGCCCTCGGGGTTGAGATCAAAAGGATCTAAACCTAAGGATATGGTTGCTGCCTTGCTGGGAACCTGGGGTGGCTTTTTTGGGTTTTGGACAAGAGTTAACTCTGGTTACAAAATTTGAATTTGCTATTTGGTTAGGTTAAAGCTTTTAAATGAGGTGGAATGTTATAGGCCTTTGATTGTTTTTAGGCAGATCCTAACGCTTAACTGGACACTCTGAAATGGAGAGGGTTCGGATCCCTTAAAAACATTAATCTTGTTCTCTACTTCTCCAGCACTAAATTTGTTAAAAACTTGGCATAGAACAAAACAATTGAAGAGAGATTTATTAACCTTCTCACTGACAGATTAGCATGTTTGCCCTCTGAATTGGAAGGTCATTAAGATGGCATCTTCATATAGAGCTTGAATGAGAAGGTTTCTCCACATGGCCTTAGTGATAAGTGGTTCACTTGGTTTAAATTCAAAGCCTTTCCATTAGTTTTTCAGTTGGTGGCTCGTCAATAATCCAAGGCCACCAAAAAGAGCCACAATACAGTTTGTCCACAACAATTGGATGGTTGTAATTGGAGAAGATCCACAAAACATTGTTGTGATAGAATTATCAATAGCCCAGCTATATTCATAGTAAGCTCAAGCTGGATATACTTCCTAATATTGTGATAAGTACACCTTCCACACCTTATAGTTTATTTTATTTGTACCTTCCTTATTGAGAAAATTATTAGGTCCCTATGACATAGTGCTCTATTTTTCCTATGTTTTCTTTTTCTCATACATGTATTTATATTTGGTGGCCATTATCTCCTCTCTCTTACCTTTTCTGAGTCCATGTTAGTGTTTGTATACCAATTATGTGTTTTTCTTGGGGGGGGGGGGGGGGGGGGGGAGGAGGAGGTTGTTAACGTGTGAATTTGAATGTTTTGAAACCATTGCATGCTTTCTGAAGGATTTATATAGAGCAGGGGTGAGGTGAAAGAATGGTAATTTGGATTAAATAAAGAGGGAAAAGAGTTTGTGTGGTTCTCCCCCATAGAAGTCGAGAGAAATTTTGTCTGGAGGCTTATTGGCAAAGTAGTTATGCAACAAAGGCAAATGATTTTCCCTAGGAAGTTTCAGGTTTTAATTCTGGTGCCTAAATTAAGCTCAGAAGGATTCTTAAGAAGAGACAAAAATAATTTGGCTTGTTCTGTCTTGCTTATTATGAACTCATTTTAGATGTAGGGTTTTTAGTATAGATTACTATAGTGTTGTATCTTTGCAACTAACTTTTGAGAAGGGATGCAATTTTGTTGTTATGTGTGATATGGGTGCTTATATCTATTCAATGAAGGATCTGTAAGAGTCCCACTGGTCACTTTTAAGACATGAAAAAAAAAAAAAAAAAAAAGAAAAGAAAAGAAGAAGAAGAAGAAGAAGAGTAACATATAATCTGTCTTAACTATGTTTTCGCTTGACCATGATGTTGGTGGTCATTTTATTTTATCATCATGATTGTTGTTGTTCACTTGTTCTTATTTGTGCTGAGCAGTTGGTGGTGCAGGTCTTGGTGGTGGTCTAGGGATTTCATGTATACCCCCTTTGTATTATGAGATTTTAAACCTAGTTTTGCCAATCTAGGGAAATAAAAGGGGTTTCAAACCTAGGTGAGTAATTGGCCGTATAGTATGCATATTTGATTATGATGTAAATTGTTTATATTACCTATGTTTTTAACTTGAAAAGGAATAGAAGTAAAGTAAGAAAGTTTTGTGGGAATTTGATTCTATGTATATGTCTACTTGGTTGTATTGATGTTAGAAGAAACAAATAGTTCATTGATGTGTACTTATCAAAAAAAAAAAAAACTAAAGTTTGGAAGTAAAATGCATGGCATGTAAGGCTTCTTTTTGTTGCTTTCTTCTTATTTAGTGGGATATAAGACAGTCAAATATTAACTATTCTCATGTAATCTTTAGGAGAAAATTTTTATGTACACCCTGTGTATGTGATGAGGTTTCTCCTCCTTCTAGTAGAACTTCTTGCTATTAGCAAAATATGAAAAGTAAAAACTATAAAATTGTAATGTTAAGAAAATGTAAAGATGAGAAATGAAACAGATTGGAACTCTTTTTGGGTGTTACCACTCACCAGTTAGACATCCTCAAACAACTGTTGTGTCTCACTTATCAAAGTCAAATTGTATTTCAATGCATTACAGATTGATTTGAAAAATAAAAAATAAAGAAGAAGATTCAATTTAGAAGTTTGAGTCAATATGCTTTGTTTGATATACAATGTTATGCAAAGGTGCTGGAAATTGCATTATGTTGTTATTCCTCAAGTCTAGTTAGAAATTACTATATCTCTCTCTAAGCAATGCTAAATGAGAAATTGGCCAACTAAATATTTGGGTGTTTGTAGGCTGTGCTTTCTTAAATCACTCAAGTCACATCATCTTATTCTTGACTTATCTTGCATTATATGTCATAGAAAAGCTGTGATTAACTGTCTTTTTGTTTCGATTTCCTGCCTGGAATTGTTACAAGTGTTATCTTTTGTGCAATGATCAAATGTTTAGCTTGCTGTTAAAATATTGCATTTTTTATGTTGTCAAATGAATTTCAAACAGAAAGCGAGGAAAATGGCAAATACATTTTTTTGGCAGCCAGTGCTGCTGGGGGCATATCTTGCCATCAAACATCATTTTCTCTCTTGGAAAAAGAAAAAATAGGATGCAATATCTATGTTGCCCTTTTCTCTGTTTGAGGAACAAGTTATATAAAATATAAAAATTATAAATTTAATTCATAATTTAGAATATTTGCTACATTCAAATTTTCAAATAGCATGCTAAGTTGAGAATTAATCTGCACAATCTTATATTTTTTTTACTTCTAAATGTGGGAAAAAGAGTTTAGTCGATGTTACTGGGTGGTTGCTTCCTGCTGGTAATGGCTCAGACCCGATGGTATATAAATATAAATTATCCAAGTATTGGGTAGTGTAGAACCTAGCTAATTTGGGGCATGATGTTAGCATTCTGATTACTTAGCTACTCCAAATTCCAACTTTGTACTAAGTACTTCAAAATGGTTCCCATTGGGATCGCCTAAAGTTGGGGATCATATTGGGTTCACAAGTGCTTCTTGCTTTCAGCTTTCTACTAGGTATATAGATTAAAATTGATCTGCTTTATTTCATTTCTACTTTAATTGAGATGAAGGGGTCATATTTCGGGGGAATGGGCAGACTAGCAGTGTGAGGGGCAACTATATAGTAAGTTAGGCAACGTTTCAAAGTTTTAAGAAAAATAGCATCTTGAGTTTTAGAAACTTGAGATCCATATTAAAACCCAAGTCCCAAAGACTCGCTTTGCGAGTGTTTGGCTGGATGACTTGGATTGAAAATGCCACATAGATCTCGAGTCTTTAAAACTCGAGTTCCATGCAAAAAAAATTTCCCCATACAGGGAGCCCTATAGTGGCGTTTTTAAGCTCTATAGTGACGTTTTAAAGCCCTATAGTGGCGTTTTCTTGCAAATTTTTTTTTTATAAGTGCGATCACCCCATACCAGGTTCAGGGAGCCCTATAGTGGCGTTTTTCAGCCTTATAGTGATGTTTTAAAGTCCTATAGCAGCGTTTTCCTGCAAAAAAAAATTTTATGCCCTATAGTGGCATTTTTAAGCCCTATAGTGACGTTTTAAAGTCCTATAGCGGCGTTTTTCTGCAATTTATGGAAATCAAGTCTTTAAAACTCGATTTCCACGTGGATTTTTTTCCACATCAGACCCATCCGCTTATAAATCGAGACTTAAAAACTCGAGTTTTATCTTGGAACTTGAGTTTTAGACACTCGAGATGCTAGTTTTCAACATTGTTTTGAAACGTAACAACTAACTAAATTTTTTGATATTTATTGTTATTTGGAAAGGGTGTTCGTCATATTCCATCCTGATCCTGATTTCAGCATAGCATGGGGGCAATACTGGTCACCTCATTAATGATTTTTAGGTTTGCTCCCATGAAGAAATTCCCCGTGTTATTGTGAGTCAGGATGGATGCAAGTGAACAAGTCTTAAGCATGAGATGTTGTGTGGTTTCTCCATTGACTAGGAGAGAAGAAATGTAACTGTTTGGAAACCAATCCCTCTTTCCAGATGGAAAAATTTTAGGAATAAGAAGAGGAGACCTAGTGATTAGAGAGAGAGCGAGAGAGAGAGAGAGAGAGAGAGAGAGAGTGTGTGTGTGTGTCTGTTATCAGAATGTTGTAGGATTGCCATCATATCTCTCGTTCTTGTTCCTCTCATTAAGATGTTATTGGAGAAGATCCACAAAACATTGTTGTAATAGAATTATCAATAGCCCAGCTATATTCATAGTAAGCTCAAGCTGGATATACTTCCTAATATTGTGATAAGTACACCTTCCACACCTTATAGTTTATTTTATTTGTACCTTCCTTATTGAGAAAATTATTAGGTCCTTATGATATAGTGCTCATTTTTCCTACGTTTTTTTCTTTTTCTTTTTCTCATACATGTATTTATATTTGGTGGCATATTTGCAGGTTTTTGTAGCTGTTGATGATAGTTTTCAATCCTTGAAGACCACCATATTGGAGACTTTTTGAATTATATTTTTGCAAAGCATGCCTTACTTGCCAAGCTACTCGAAATTTTTGGATAATTTTTTGCACAACTAATAGACAATATATTGCACATACAAATGATAGCTAGTGGACAACAACATATTGGACACTTTGTTGGAAACAATATCTACCAATTTATGTAACTAATGAAGCTCGGCACATATTAGGTTCTATACACAGATGTTTGAACAGCTTCTACTAAGGCACTATGATATATGTAAAATGACAAATATCTTTAAATGCAATGGAAATGTACATTTCTATATGTTAAGATCCATATGTGCATAACTGCATATTAGATAATGAAAATGAAAAAGTTTGGCAAATGTCTTTTTTGTTTCGTTGCTAGGTGGTGTTCATTTCTGGATTTTCTGTTTCAAGATGGCTTCATTTCATGCTACAAAATCATAATAGGTAGGGGGTATATTACATAAGCATTATGACTTTTCAGATTGCCCGTTATATTCGCAACTTCTTCAGAACAAGTGTATTTTATTGAGCCAAGTATAAGCGTATAGGATCCCGTGTTCACACGTAATAGCAATTTGTGCTAAGTATAAGCACGATGCGCAGCAGTTTATTGATCCTTGTTATAGCGTGACTCAACGGTACGACAATTATGGACCGGTATTCCAACCGTTGAAAGACAGATTAGCATCGCCAGATCCAGAAGAAACTAGACTAGTGATGCCCAACCCGCGATTGATCCAGATTAAAGGTCGGTCTGTATCCACACGAATCCATAATGAGATGGACGAGGATGATAGGGAGTTGCCGACCTCCCTATGGATCGAGAATGGACCGAAGTCAAGATGTGGGTTGTGTCGCCAAGAGGGGCACAACCGTAGAACATGTCGTACTCGAAATGCGGAGTCAACGAGTGGTGGAGCTGCATCATAGGTAAAGCTTCCATTTCTTAACAACTTTTGTCATATAAATCATTACGTGACTGTTAATAGCTCAGTAGTAGTAAATTGTTCTCTATTGCCATAGTAAGTATTAGGAATAAAATGACATGAATTTTTGGTTTGAAGATGAAACAACCGTTGGTGTTCATGCATGGATAGGCAAATGAGTCCAATTGTTATTTAAATATGATGCTCACTGGAGAATCATGAAATGAGGTTGTTCAATAGTTTTGTCACATCCTTCGTCGTAAGTCATGAATCTGAGCGTTGTTATGGCTATGTTGCTTGTTAATAACTTATATAGGTCCATGAAACCTAACATATTTGAACTTTTTACAGTAGGTACGGAAGCCAAGGTGGAGCAGACATAATGGACGTATGTTACGCAGCCAGGATGATCCCCACTGCCTGAGGAAGCACCCGAACCACAACAGTTGAACGGGCACATGACGAGAAGACGGTGTTATATGACATTTTTTGCTTGGAAGTTGATACTAAGTTCTGTACTTTGTTATGTACTTATGTGGTCATGCACTTTGTTAATGGCATTAATGTTATGTACTTTGGAGGTTTCACTAAGCTGGTCAAGTGAACAATTCAATTACATGCAAATTGGAGTTATTACAAGTAGTGCCTTATGTTTAGTATGATCTCCAATTTCTACAACTTGGTGGCAAAAATTATTTATAGCAGGGGCAATCTCAAAAGCAACTATTTATTGCACTGCACAAGTATTTCATGAAAATTCTAATAAACATAACATAGCTGGTGTATTGATAAAACTGAGCTGCAGCTGACAACAAAAGAAACATGCTTAGAGTAGTGATTGTTGTGGTAGGGTTTTCCACATAACTCGATGGCCTATTTATCGATTAATGTTATAGTAACTCAATCTCAGTAAAATTGAGTAATGTGCAATAGTTTCTAGATAAGCTGATCCCCAATAGACTACCATGTGATTAGTCGAGTAGACAATACTCAGTTTTAGAAGTAGCGAGCTCTACTTATGAAACTTGATACCAGTATAGTCGAGTATTGATAACAAATTTCTCCTCCTTTGGATTAGTCGAAACTGGGGTCTGACCCATTAAAAAAATGTGTGAATAAGGCCAAATTTTTTTGTAAAAATAGATTGGTGTTCGATTGGTGTTGGATCGGTCACGTATTATAAAACTCAAGTTTTACAATACTCGATCATGGTACTATCGAGTTATGTGGATTCTCCACATTTGGGGCTGTGGCAAACTGTTTAGTGTTATTTCTGGTGTTGGATTGCTGCACTCAACTCCTCACAAAAGCAGCAGTTCGATTGCTCTCAATTCCTCAAACTCGAAAGCGACTTCTCAGGCTCCAAACATTGATCCTCAACTGTAGTAATACTCTTTTACCCTTGCTTCTTATTCAAATTAATTGAAAATCCAACATTAATCTCCCTCTAAAAGCTGAAATTTCGAACTATGCAAGTTTGGGGATTTTCATGATTTTGGGTCTTGTGGTCTGAAATGGTTCACAGGTTTTTATGTATGCATGTTGTTCATACGATTTGTACCCTTTAATTACATAAAAATTGCTGATTTGTAAAAGCCCATTGAATTTAGGGTTCATGTGTTCATATGGAATTTGGGGATTTTCATGGGTGTAAGTGTTTTGACGTGAAATATGTAATGGGTTTTTTTTGTATGGGTGTTATACACACATTTTCTACCCTTTAATTGCAAAGAACTCATGATTTGTGAAAAAGGGGAAATTAGGGTTCATGTCTTCATATTGGGAATTTGGGGATTTTGATGAATAGGAGTAGTTTTGATCTAAACTGGTTCATGGGTTGTTGTGTATGCATGTTGGTGACACATTCTCTATTGTTTATATTCAAATTTTTCACATCTGGGTATGCATGTTGGTTCATTCGCCAATCTTGTTCTTCATGGAATTTGGGGTTTTGTTGAATTGGGTATAATTGCCTGAAATTGACCACCGTCTAAAGTTTAATGGATTTGTAGTCAATGGTTTTACACCCGCTGCACAGTGTGCAATGTGGCTTCGCATGTTTTTCAAATAACTTGACTGCATGGGTCAATGTTCATATATTTCAAGAAAATTGATCATTTCAATGCATTCATTCATGCCCCAATTGTATCCATGCATCATGTAGTCTTTTTCTAATGCATATGTACATTGTGTTTATGTGTCTCTAACGCAATTCTGAATATTGGTTTTCTGTTGTGCTTTCGTTCTGTCTCTATAGATCCTAGATATGGCTCCAAAGAAGTCTAAAACCATTAAAACCAAAGCCAAAAGAGTGTCTACCTCCTCATCTAGGCCTGCAATTGCGTTTAATCAAATAAGATTTGAAATGGTTACAAACGACCAAAGGTTTGAAAACTTAATTCAGTATAGGACTATTTTGCCAAAACGACAAATCAATCAAGATGAATTACCTCTTTCTGTCCATAGGAAACTCCAGTGTAGGAACTAGTTGTCTTTGTGTAAAGATTTACAACCCCCTCCAGCTGCCCTGATTAGAGAGTTCTATTCCAATCTCCATATTCGTTCTGATGATAATCTGAGTACTTGGATTCGAGATCAAAGTTTTGTCATAACTAAGAATGATGTATCTGATGCTCTTAATGTACCTCGTGTTTGTAAACCTACTTATCCATACTCGGAGCATCCTCCTATATCTGATGTTATGACTCTTCTTTGCGGAAGATCAGTGACATGGGGATCTAACCCAAGAATTAACTCGAGTGAGTTAACTGAGCTTAATTATACCTTCTTTAGGATAGCTTGTCACAACATCTTCCCCATCTCCCATGTCCATACTATTCCTATAGAGAGGTGTTTCTTTTTGTACGCCTTTGTCACTGATGCCTCCATTTGTTTTCCTTCCCTTTTCATTAAAACGCTTGCTGAGGCGCATAGGAGTAAGTGTAAGAAGCATGGTCTACTCTTTCCAATTTTCATCTATAGGGTTCTAAACTTTTATAGTTAGAAAACTTTCCTTCCTTAAAGTTGATTCACGTCACAGCCCCTATAGGAGCCACATTTCTTAAGCAGCGAAGTGCACAAAAGAAGAATGTTGGACCAAGTGTTGGTTCATCAAAAAGACCATGAGTATAGTCCACCACTAGAGATGTTCATGCTGAGGAGAGTCCTATTGATTCTACAGCTGTTGTTGCTGACGATGGTGACGATGAGGTACATGTTGACAGCGCAGCTGCGGAGCCCACCGTTCCTCCTCGTCTCTCTCTTCGTGCTATGATGGAGACCTTTATGACAACTCAAGCAGCTCATGGACAGCTTTTAGATGGGCTTATTGCTGAGGTTGCTACTTTGACTCTTGATGATTGCCTTTGGCAATACATAATATATAGGGGAAGTAGGGATTGTAGCGTAGGGGGGAGAGTAGTTTTTGTAGCTTCCATAGATTATATGAAAGTTATTTAATGTGATTTTCAAGTATTTGTATATTATTATATGTACTCTTCAAGGTCCGCAAACATGGTTTTAATTTTATAACAACTAGCCGCGAACCTGCGCGTTGCGCATGATAATTATTCTTATGATAGTTTTATTAAATTTTTTATACAATTTAAACTAATTTAATAAAGAGTAATGTATTTTGTAATTATACTTTTATTTATTATAAGAATAATCATAAATGTAATATAGGAACAATCATAAATCATAAATTTAATAATTTTTGTCGTACTAAAATGAAAAAAATAGAATTTTTCTCAGAAATTCAAAAGGCAAGTTAACGAAAATATTTATTTTTTAATAAAAGTTATTTATAACATTTTGTGGATAATTAAAAAGAATATAAAATTTGGAAATTATTCTTTTAGTTTTAAACAAACTTTCACTAAAAAAAGTAATAAAAAAATTGATAAAACTTAACTATGATTAATTGAACCAATTAGGAAAACAATTTGTTATTTATAATCTACTGAGGTTATTTTCTTTGCAAAAATTTTAATTTCATCCACCCAAAACATATTATCAACTGAACAATTATTAGCAAAATCTAAGAATTAAATTTCTATATATGCATTGTTATAAAATAATAATAATAATTAAATTAAAATTGCGAAAGATAAAATTTGTCTCTCATCCAATAATTTTTGTTTAGCCAACCTTTGCTTTTCTCTAAATAAATGGCATTATAGAGTACTTCTAATACTATTAAGAGTACTTTGTCTACCACAAAGGATTAAAAAATAAACAAAAATTATTAAAGTCTTATAGTTTAACATCTAAATTGAGCACTATAAAAATCATGCTATCAAATTACAATAACTACCAAATTAAATTATCCAAATCATGCTATGTAGTAGAATAATATTATATTTTTATATTTAATCCTTTATAACGCAATAGGATAACATTTAACAATCAAAGAGAGAGAGAGAGAGAGAGAGAGAGAGAGAGAGAGAGAGAGAGAGAGAGAGAGAGAGAAAACACAATAATTAAAAAAAAAAAAAACAAAACAAAACAAAATTGAATCGCATTAACCTAAAGTAGATTAAAGAATATAAAAAATTATTAACCTAAAGCGAAGATGCAAGAAAAATAAAAAATAAAAATCCACTCAAAAATTGTGTGTGTGTGTGAGAGAGAGAGAGAGAGAGTGAGAGAGAACCTTTTTTTTTTTAGGGAAAACTATGCATAAAATGAAAGAGATAGTGACAAATTTATAGTAAGAGAGTGTGAATAAGAAAAGGCAAAAATAGAGGAAGATGAAGGAAAAGATGAAGAATAATATTAATGTAGAGGGTAGTGAGGAGATGAGAAGGTGAGGGAAGGAGAAAGGTTGGAGAAGTAGTGAGGAGATGAAAAGGTAATGGAGGGAGAAAGGTTGGAGAAGTAGTGGGGAGATGAAAAGGTAATGGAGGGAGAAAGGTTGGAGAAGTATAAATATGAAATAAAAATATATTAAAAATAATTATAAGAAAATGGAAAGAAAAAAGATAATGACGTGGACGCTAACGTGGCTCAACGTGAGCGCAGCAGCATTAAACGCTACGCTTCAGCTTTTAGTAATATATAGATATGGCCATATTCACAATGTGTGATGACTTTTATATTGAATGATCCTTTTCTTTCTTTTTTTCCTTCAACTGGAATGTGGATAAGGTAACCTCACCGATAACATGTTCATATTTGAAGAAAAACTACAGTCATTGAAATGATAACAAAGAGGAACCTACCTCATCAAATGCATTATCGATTAGTTCTGCAATGGCTATACCAAAAATAAATAAAAAGAGATCATAAAAGTAGATTAAACAGATACTAGCCTCTAAGCATGCACATGCTCAAAGGCTCTTCTATTTTTTGGATAAGGGTTAATTTAGAGTATTTATTATAATTTGGGATTACTACATTTTCTAATCACAAAAAAAAAAAAAAAAAAAAAAAAAAAAAAAAACCCTAGGGGTGATGAAAAATTATTTCCCCGCACATAATACTTATCACACCCCTAGGTGTGTGTGTGTGTGTGTGTGTGTGTTTTTTTTTTTTTTTTTTTTTGTGATGGGAAAATGTAGTAATCTCAAATTATAATAAATGTTCTAAATTAACCCTTACCCAAAAAATAGAAGAGCCTCTGAGCACGCGCGTGCTCAAAGGGTAGTTTATAGTTAAAATTATATTAAATTTTCCGTACTCATACACGTTTATACTTTTGGATAAACGTTATATAGATTTATTTTAATAATTAATACCTATGTTTCCTGTTTCTTGTCACTGATTATCCAAAAGTATATATGTTTCCACTTCTCCATCCATATCCTTATATTTAGGCACTAACATATTTAATTGTCCAAGAAAATAAAAGGCTAAATTTTAGGGAAATTTAAAACATTAAGGTGGGGAATTGGTGTGACCTTATCCTTATTTAAAAGCTTATCAAAAAAAGAAAAACAACACGTTTAAAAAGAATCACATATTCTATCCATATACTATTTAAAAAATTCCCACTGTCTATCCCATGTTTCAAAACTATTTTCTTTTGTAAAAAAAAAAAAAAAAAAAATCTCACGTTTTCCTTCTTTTCTTTTTCTTTTTTTTAATCTCTTCTATATTTTGGGGGAAAAAAAGGACTCCTACTATAAAACCACTACTATAACTTCTCCATCCATATCCTTATATTTAGGCACTAACATATCTGATTTTGAAAGAAAATAAAATGCTAAATTTTAGGGAAATTTAAAAGATTAAGGTGGGGAATTGGTGTAACCCTATCTTTATTTAAAAGTTTATCCAAAAAAAAACTACACGTTTTAAAAAATCCCACTTACTACACATCAATAACAAAAGTGAAAAAGAGTTTAAATTTCAAATATATTTATTTTACGGTGAAAGGATCAATAATGGTTAGCCACTTACTACACATCCATAACAAAAGTTAAAAAGCGATTAAATTTCAAAGATATCAATTACCCTTAAAACTGAGAAAATGTACGTAACATTGTTTATGGAGTAGTAAAGTACTAATTATAAAAAAAATGTAAATTGAATTTCACATAGAATTATACAAATGATAAATATAATTTATGTTACAAAAGAAATATGTTTACAACAATTTCTTAGATAACAACCACTTCATGTGAGGTTTAAATTAGATAACTATTAACATGATACATCAAATATATAATAATACCCTCTAAAAAAAAGTGGCATAAATTACATTTATAAAAATAGCGTAACTTATATGGAAAAACTTGTTTACATAATTCCCTCTAAAAAAGAGTAGTGTAAATTGCATTAGAAAAAAAAGTAGCATAAATTACCACTTCAAACAGTTTAATTCCCTTAAAACCCAACACCAAATTGACCAAACATGCTCACATTCGCTCCAGCCTGCAATGCCTCCATAAATTCCTTGGTCCCAAAACTCACAATTGCACCCAAATTGATCACCAAATCTATAACCCAAAAACCAGAAAAAGTGTTTGCAATCTAAAATGACATTAAATATTAAGTTATTGGACCAAAATAGAGAAGAAGAATATATAAGTACCTACACGCATAAATAGAGAGAGTCTTGTTGAATCGAATCTTATCCAATACCTACACACGAAAATGCAAAACCAATCAGTCATAATTCTCATCCAACTAGCTTAATTCCCTTAATAAAATACCGCAAAAAAAAAAAAAAAAAAAAAAAAAAACTCAAAAAAGTAGCCACTTCAAGCACACACCCTCCTATTTAAAATCTTGAAGTCAACCATGATAATAAGCCACCATGAAAAGATAGAACCTAAAAAGTTGTTGGAGCCTCTGACAGTAAATGTCTTCAATCTGAAGAAAAATAAAGGAGGATGTAGAGCTAAATTAAATGCCTTCAATCTGAAGAAGAGTGAGAGATAGAAAGTGAGATAGAAACTGGCAGTGTACACGAGTTTATGGGAAGGGCATTTTGACTAGCATCCTTGAAAATGACCAAGGATAATAAACACCGTGATGTTTAAAAGTCAGTTCCAGTTAGGCTTCACTTCAGACTAGCGAGTCTTTGATTTAGCTCCCATAATTGAACGTATATGAGCATGATGTTTGATCGAACAGTCAAGTAAATATGTATTCAAAATCTATAGCGTAACAGTAATTGGCTACGATTACGAGAGATATTTCAGTGTTTCGGGCTGTGGGGCTGCTTAATTCATAAGAGTGATGGTTCTGAGAGCAAAGTGATGCTTTTCATGTACATATTTATGAGATGTCATTCTTTGACAGCTCAGTTTCAGGGTTCAAGATGGCTTTACCATATGCTATTACTCCTAACCGGTAGACACGAATGATGGGGAGACCGTTTTGACTAGCATCCTTGAAAATGACCAAGGATAATAAACACCGTAGTGTTTAATGTTTTGTGAAAGACCAAACACAATTAATAAATTAATATAATGAAATTTCAGCGTGAAAGACCAAACACAATTAATATAGCGAAGTTTAAGATGACCAAGTTTGAACTTTGAAGACACGTCACCAGCCCGCTATTGTAGCACCAACTGTAGTCATATCAAACCCCTTCAATGAACCACATGCGCCAACAGACGCCACTATTCAGCCAAGTAATGTTCGCAATTCCACACGTGCTACTCAACAGCTCGACACTATTTCACACATCCACACTCACGTGAATACACAGTTGTGCAATTGGATGCATAGATGTCCCATTTACATTTAGTGTTGCAACTACTACCCACATTTGATGTGACATTGGGAACATCAAAAACCCTGTTCATATAGTGTTTTTCCAGCCTGTATTGACATGACAAGTCCTAATAACTGAAATTGTAATGCTTGGACCATGAAATGAGGTTATAAATGCACCACAATAATGATCTTTTTTCTACCCCACTAACTTCGTAGATTGACTAAGCTATGAGTCGCAACACCTTAACATCAAATCGTACAATGCGAAACAAGTTTGAATCTACTTCAACAAATGGATCATCACAAGTTCCAGCAGATCAACAACTATAGACATACACAAACCAAATGGGTTGGAAAGAAGAGAGATTTCGTTAATATGCCAATATACACGTACGTGAGTTTTGGAAGTATCGGGCACATCATGGTCGGCAAACCTACTAAACTAAGTACAGATACCACTGTAATAGAGTTCACCGTAGCAGAACCACCTTGGTCAACCCTATACGAGAAGAGGTGTGAGTTGGAGGTGTATTGTCGATGGCACAGGTTACAAGTTCCTAAGGCACGCTCAACCGAGTTACCTAAAGATGAACTTGCCAACATACTTGCTCGTCTTGAACAAGAGAACAATCAAATGCAAAGACGACTAAACCGTTTTCATGCAATCCAAAAAGCTAGGAAGCATCTAAAGGGGAAGTCACAAAAGCGAGCCATCAAGTCTATTAATGAAATTACTGCGTTAGATGATGAAAGAGATATTTCAGACTTCTTAGATTCAAGCAATGATGATTTTCAAAAATTTCTACCTACAAATATTAGACGTTGTTGTTAATGTCCACACATTCCGTGCAATATAGAATGTTGTTGTTAATGTTTGACAAATGATGATTTTGTACGTTCAACTTTTGCAAATCTAAAGATTAACTATTCATTAGTTTTGGCTAAATTTATATGAAATCAGTTTCTCATTTTTTCCGTGCTGTTCTTTGTTGCTACATATGAAAATTTAATAGATTCAATACATGCAGATTTATCCAAACCACATAAACCAACCACTCTTTCACAGAAAAACTATATGGTTCCTAAAGCAAGGACTCGCCCTAGTAGAGTGGGGCCCAACTGGGACCATCACCGGTCGTCGAGGTGTAGACACTCACATTTCTTCAAGATAATACTCCCTTCCACCATGCGTGACATGAAAATGGTAACGTATTACATTGCTATGTTAGTATATTGCAATGTTTTCAATGGATTGGCTAAGTGTATATGAAATCACTTGCTCATTTTTTTCCTGCTGTTCTTTGTTACTACATATGATTCTTGTGCTTTGGTTGGACAATGTCCTCTGCTTTGTAATGTAGGAAAAACCTTAAGAAGTGAAATGCCTCCAATTAGATATGTTGATGTTTCCAATATTCTATTTGTGTAATTTGAAATGTTACACACATAACACTCATCACCCAACTTAGATTTATTGCACATTACTTGTAAGAAAATTTAATAGATTCAATACATACAGACTCATCCAAACCACACAAACCAACCACACATATGATTCAATAATACAAATAATTCATTTATATGACACCATGAGTCGCTGTATCATACACCCGTATCTGTATATCTTAGTTCTGCTAGTGTACTACTTTATATAGATACATTACATATAGACTCATCCAAATCAAACTGACCACTCAATCACTGAAAATCCATATGGCTCACACAACACACTATCACAACAATATTTGGTTTACTTAGAAATAGGGTAAAAGCCTAAAAGCCTGATCAGCCTCTAAAATATTTCATTCATATCAAAAGTTATTGGTTTGCTGTAGCATTGCTCCAAAGCTCCTTAATGTTGCAATCATGATGATCGAAAGCCATTGGTATAAACCTCATAGTTTTCTTCATGTAATTTTACATTGATGTTGAGAAAATGTAACTAAATTTTGTACCCACAAAAACTCCCCGAAAAGTTTGTAAGGGAATATGGGAATAAACTCTCTAGTGCTACTACACTCAGTGCTCGTAATAGTATCATTTGGCAAGTGAGGTTGGAGAAGGCTAAAACAGCTCGGCATTATTCAGCCAAGTCATGTTCGCAGTTTTGCATGTGCTGCTCAACAGCTCAACACTGTTGAACCCTGTCCAATCATATCATCCACGCTCACATGAATACACAGATATGCAACTTTTTGCAATGCACTGTTTTCAAGGATGTAAAGGATCCCTCAAAAGTTTAAACAAAATTTTGGGGGTGAGCTATGCACCATTGCTACAGTGATTTTCGCAGTTCAACATGTGTTGCTCAACAGCTCAGCACTGTTGAACCCTGACCACAAGTACACATCCACACTCACGTGAATACACAGATGTGCAACATTTTGCAATGCACTGTTTTCGAGGAGGCAGAGCATCCCTGAAAATTTTATGCATCAATTTTTGGGGTGAGTTATTCACCATTGCTACATTGATGTTCGCAGTGTTGCATGTGCTACTCAACAGTTTCGCACTGTTGAACCCTGTCTAGTCATATCACTTACATGCACATCAATACACAAATATGCATCCTTTTGCAATGCACCGTTTTCAAGGATGCAAAGCATCCTTGAAAAGTTTATGATACATTTAACACAGCTCGGCACTGTCTCGTCAAGTCATGTAAGATGAAGCACAGGAATGTTGAATAGTCTTTACGTGAATAAATACGCAACCTCTTTTGCAGTACACATCACTAGCCCGCTGCTGTAGCACAGGCTATAGCCATATCAAACAGCTGCCTCAGTGAACCACATGCACCAACAAACGCCACTGTTCAGCCAAGTCATGTTCGCAGTTCTGTATGTGCTCCTCAACAGCTCGCCATTGAAGAATACACTGTCAAGTCATATCATCTTTATTCACGTGAATACTTACATTTACATATAGTCACATCCACTTGAATACTTGCCCATGCAAAACTCTTATATAAAGTCTCATTTACATCTACCCTTGCAAAACATCTACACATACCGATCTGAAGTCACATTTTCCAATGTCAACGCGCAATTGGATGCTACCTCGTTTTCCAGATAACTATAGGAGAGAGAGAGAGATTCCGACGAAAGGGAATACTATGCCGAAATACGACGGGAGTGAGAGTTTCACTTGAACGAGTTCAACACTCTACACGATGATCTCATGCGACTTGGAGCGCCTCTTGTCGACCGTTTCTCGCTCACACTGCCACGACGAAACATGCACCAATATGAGCGTGCAGTGACTAAAATTAAAAAAAAAAAAAAAAAAAAAAAAAAAAAAAAGAACAATCTTATGATACTCAGTAGGTGCAAGTATCATATGCTACAACTTGCGGAAGAGCTGGCCACCGCAACCAACAAGCAACTCACTCCAGCGAAACGTAACAATGTCCTCAACTACGAGGACTACCTGTCAAAATGAATGTTATAAGGACTGAAATTGGATTGGACCCAATATAGGATTAGGTTCAAGCCCAAGCGGCCCAAACAATAAATTTGTAGAGTGTGGGTAAAAGAACTAGCTCTACTCCAGAAGAAAGACAATAAAGACTGCTGATTCAAGGTCGTTAAGCACAAAAAGTCAAAAAATCCATCCTCGGCATGGATTAAGGAGTTTATATTATAATGCATTCTTCCTTTACAAGGTTCCAAGGGTTCACAGAATTATTACAAAGATCTGTTGATTTTTTTCCCTATCCCCTTTCTTAGGTCGCCTTTTCATACTATATACTACAATCTTGGCGTCATCCCTACCCTACACGTGTAGGTTGGATTCTAGGAACGCCTTTTTATCCCATCCAACACCTCCCAGAAACATCAACTAGTAGCTGTAAGGCTGTTTGATCACTGTTCAAGTATCACCTCCACATTAACGCGGTCAAAGAGTTGGTTGAAAGGCATTTAATGTGGAGGTAGCAGCTTTTGAAGATATTTGTTGCCTCCCCTTTCTTACCCTTTGTACAACGTCTAACTCCTAGCTGTGATGTAACTTTGAAGAAAGTCCATGATGGTATGGCTCTCTTACTGACCTCAGACACTTGTTGTCGAGATGGCTTTTATCCTCAGACACTCGCTGGGCTTATCTCATATTATCTCTACTCTTCTCTTTACTCCCTTCTCCTTATAATCTTATCTGGACCTCCTCGGATGATCTAATGTCCTCGGATTGGGCCATTGGCCCAGTTAGCACAGCCTTAATAGTGCCTCATGATTAACTGGCCCCCACAAATGCCTATGTGATGTGTGTATTATGTTTACAGGTTAAGTTAATAATGTTAGTAGCGTTAGTATTCGATATGCAATGCATGCATATTGGTGGCATCATGTAAAAATATTTAAGTTTTCTGTGTTATACCGTAGTTGCAGCTGCCGCAACCAACAGGCAACTCACTTTGGCAGAATGTAACAATGTCCTCAACTATGAGGATTACCTGTCAGAATGAATGTCTATATGGTGTGTGTGTTATGTCTAGAGTTAAGTTAATAATGTTAGTAGCGTTCATGTTCAATATGCAATGCATGCATATTGGTGGCATTGTGTAAGAATATTTAAGTTTTCTGTGTTATGCCATAATTGCTTATTGAAAAACATCATGTGTGAGAATATTTAACTTTTATGCGTTATATGGGAATAATCTAGATTACGAATAACATGCATGCTCCTCACAATCAATAATAAGGTTTACATAGTACAAATGCAACAACAATGACACACATATATCTAAAACATAGTTAAGGAAAATAGTTTTCCAACAAAGTCCAATTACACCACGATACGATTACTCTTCATCTGACACATACCGAACTGAAGTCACATTTTCCAATGTCAACGTGCAATTGGATGCTACCTCGTTTTCCAGATAACTATAGGAGAAAGAGAGATTCCGATGAGAAGAAATACTATGCCAGACTGCAGCGGGAGTGGGAGTTCCGCGTGAACGAGTCCAAAAAACATAGTTAAGGAAAATAGTTCTCCAACAATGTCCAATTACACCATGACACCATTACTCTTCATCTGACATCTCCACATCTGACTAATAAATGGGATCAGCAAGAAGTGATTGCATGAATTGTGCATGCTCATACAACTTACACTACACTGACTCTCGAATCTCGACTTGGGTCCAATATCAATTAAGACATATCTTCATTCGATTATTTTCTTCTCTTATGCGGTTCAATGCTTTACGAAGTTCGTCGATCGTGTCTCTTGACATTTGCGATGCGAGTCGCTAAGGCACTGGCAACTTATAACCAACCAACTCATCATAAAACATTTGTTGTTCACGGAGTAACCAAGCCCACTCCTGTCTCATGGTATTGTGAACCCTTACACTATTTCGTAGATTCGAATCGATTGGATAGCTGAACTCATCTTCCAATACCCAGAAACAACCCATAACAGTGAACACATTGTAAGGCCTATAGATGAAAGGGTTACCAGAACCAGACATTGACGCTGAATACAATAACATCAAATGATCAAGTTAACAGTGTGCATCAACTGTTGGTAAATAATGTAATGCTGCATAAGATGGTACACGACAAAGACATTCATAAATTTGTGTATTATTACATGCTACAAATGAAATCTTAACACTCACATTTGACCATAAACATTAGACGTTGTTGTTAATGTCTACACGTTGTGTGCAATACAAAATGTTATTGTTAATGTCTGACCAATGATGATTATGTACATTCAACTTTTGCAAATCTAAAGATTAACTGTTCATTAGTTTTAACAAATCTAAAGATTTTCATTTTTTGTCAATAAAATTTACACCACTGAAGACCCAATATAACCCAATGTACACACATAACACTCATCACCCAAATTAGATTATTGTACATTTCTCGTAGCACCAAACAACACCAAACAACTAATATAACCCTAATGTATTCACATAACACTCATTCAAAAAAATACCAAAGCACAAGTAATACAACCTATCAAATGAAAATTCTTCTCTAACAAAAACATATATTATGGTTGATAAACTTTTGTAATATCTACAACTACTTTTACCTACACAATAAAATTCTCTATGTGCTTCAAAGAAGAAAATGAGTTTCTCACCTGAGATGATAGAGAGATAACACCAACTTCTGGGAGAAAATTCTGAAAATGAGGAGAAGCTGATTTGAAAATGATGAGGAGAATCTAATGTAATGCTGCATGAGAAGCTGATCTGTGTATTTATGAAGTAAATAGCAGAAAAACTCGATTATCCTAGAGTCGAGTATAGGTTAATAACTCGATTTTTCATTCATCAGGTTGAGCTTCACGTGCAAACAGGTATTATGAATTCCGTCAGTAACTCGATTTCAGAGTAATCAAGTTCTATTAGTAACTCGGTTTCCCTATTGCCGAGTTATGAACAGTGCCCTATAATATGTTATTGCCCAAAAGCCACACTGGATCGCCACCGTGGCAAGAACCTACCCAAAACTCGGCTTCTTAATAGTTGAGTTATTAAAGTAACTCGATTTTAAGGTAATCGAGTATCTAAACAGGGACACGCCCCTATATAGTTTGGAAATAGGGACATATTGCCAAATATTTTGCTCAATAGGGGCAAAAGGCTAGAATCCCCCGCTTTTATATGTGGAGAGTTTCAAAGCAAGGCTTGGAGGAGGAAACAATGGTAATTTTGTTTTTTCAAGCTTCTTTACCATATGTTCTCCAATGATACTTTTGGCATACAATAATTATTATTGTTTTGGGTAGGCATCTAAACGCATGTCCATTTGAGATTGAGACCAAGTTTTTTATAAAATCCCCATACAAGTTTATAAAAGCTTAGATGTGATGATTTGTTTTTAAAATGTTTTTCTCATGAAAACTCACCAGCATGATGAGGAAAGTTGGAATGACCAAGAAAAAAAAAGGAAGGAATGATGGAACAAATAGAAAAAGATCCATGTGAATGTATTTACATTTACAAATTATTACGAACTGTGCATATGCATACAAAATCGAATTGTAACACGTCCTTCAAAACACTCTGCCAGACACAATAGTTCCTTTAGTATAAATGTATAATAGAGTAAAGACCTGAACAAAATTATTACACATTAGAATTAGAGATACTAAACAGCGTTAATGAAAGTTATAAGTGAATCATGATATAACCACCGATTGTAGAAGATGGTGAACTACCATTATTCAACAGCTTGGCCTCTTTCTATTACAAGTTCCAAAAGAATAAGAAAAGCAAACCGGTTGGGGAAATTTTATCTTGTGTGACACACACACACACACACATATATATATAATCTCTCACATGATACCAAACCCACAAATGTAAGAGCCACAATCATGTTAAATAGATGCTATATATCTCTATCACAACGGATACCATCTCACAGCTTTATGATCGTTGGCTGTTGGGTAGTTGTATGATCTCTCACTAGAATATATGGTATGTCCATTTTCTGTTGTCACTGAATCTCTGTGGATCTTTTTGCATTCACGTAGATAGAATCTCTTTCATTAGCCTTACGTTCTACAAACCCGAGTTTAGGCTCCAATCAAGAAATGAAATCCCAATTATGAGGCTCGAGGCTCAGGAGTTTACTTACATCCATCTCCACAGTAAACAGGAATTTTGGTTCCTCTAAAAATGTCAATAAAGCTGGTTAATTTATTACAAAGGTAACTTCAATAGTGATACAATCATACAAAGGTTTTCATTAAAGATCTTCATATTAAATAATCGACATAGAGGGCAGCGGAAGATTGAACACAGATGTCAAAAAATCCATATAAAGGTTGTCTAAATCTTATGTAAATGTCCCATACGGATCTTTCAAATTACTCTGTATATTCCCAGAAAATTGCTACTAGAAAATAAAGTTTCACATTTCCCACAACTAATAAACTTCTTCTGGCCAACAAAATAGAAAATTACTTTTTAAGTATGTTCAATCTTACAGAGCACTCAAAAGGAACTCCTGGAAAGTGAAACATTTTTCTTACCACTGGCATGAATAAAAGACTGCAGGTTTTGTAGTTACAACACAAAAGAACCTAGTATATATGGTACAAATGCGGCATCTACCACTCATTAATTTACTGAAATTCAAAGTACAAACAACATACACTATTAGCCTATGAACAATACAATACCACCCCCGGAGTATTGAGGTTGACCAACTTCATCATACATCTATATCCCTTAATAAACATACCAGCTAACAAGTCTTATTTCCAAAAAATGAAAAAGAAAACTATATCCTTAGTCATTACCACAGAAGCAGCTGCATTAAGGTTGATTACAAGATCTGTTGCAATAGTATCTGTCCAGGTCCTGCAAAGATGATCATGCAGCACTCAAGCAGTTCTCCCAAGTCCCAAATTTTGAGCTGAAACTGCCCCCACCACTCTGCTGTGCATGCTCAGAAATAACTGCTCGAGCACAAACATCCCAAGTCCTTGCTATCTCATCAAGTGACATGGGTTGTGAAAGGCTTCGTAATGATATGCTAAACCTTGACTTCGCCTTTACGGAGAGATCTTCATACTCCTTACTGTTAATTGCAGAATATTAGACTTAACTTTGTATATGAGTAAGGGAATTTTAAAAACTCAATGCAAGCTGGTATAAAGAAAGAAAGCAGAGAATTTAATACACCATTTAGTATTTTAACTGTGAGATATACATTTGAAGAACATTAGAATTTTATGCGTTGCTTGTCTTTGAGACTCCTCTACTATTACAATTCATGAAAAATGAGAAATTCTCTAAGATCCTTATTGGTGATATGCATGGGCAGACATTTTTGCTTCACTTAACCTCAAAGTTTGAGAATAAGGAAGAGGATAAGTGCGGATTGAAAATGGGGATCAAAGAATTTATACCAATAGACAGATCAGATTTAGGAATGGAGTTCCTTTCATGAACAATTTTGTCAGTAGGGTCTTTTCATTCAACCACACATATTATCCATATTAGGTAACATCTAAAGAAGTGTTCCATATCCATTTACTTGCTAAGGTGGCTGTCAGGAAAAAGTAAATGAAAAGGGAAAAATTTAGGTATAGTATTTAGGTGCTGTTCTTTAGGTCCTCCTCTTAAAATTCAGCCATGTAGCAGTACTCAACTAAAAATGCACTTTCATCCCATGAGAAAAAAGATACATGACTGAATTTTAAGAAGAGAACCTAAGGAACAACACCTAAATACTGTACCTAAGTTTTGTCCAAATGAAAAAATATTAAGAAAAGGGCATTGGTGGGTAAGAAGCATTAAATGTGAATTGAGATGTCAGTATAACCAGAATGGGCTGTAATAGACCTTTGAATCAGTGAACTGGTCACCCAGCCCTGTGAGCATGTGTGATTTGTTCTTTTAATTGAAAGTGGAGCAGGAAGACATTGTGAACCCAATTTATCAAAGCAATCTGTGTGCAAACCAGTAAAACCAGAAGGTTGGACTAATGGAGTCCTATGTTCTAGATGATTATTGATTTTTTTTTTTTTTTTAATGAATATGATTATTGATTTTAGTCTTACTTCAAAACACCAACAGAAGAATCTTGCCTCAGAATACAGCCAATTAGCCATAGCAGACGTATTACTCGAACTTTCTACAATGGTAAAGCTTATATGAACCATTTTTTGAACAAGTGGATTTATCTAATGCAAAAGAAAAGGTTAGGTATGCCAATACGAGAGTTGCCAGTAGAGCTTTGGAGTACTGGAATCATTATGAAAACCTTCACTTTAGATGCCAATGGTCTTGAATTACCTGGGAAAGAATGAAAGATCTTTGCATTGAATATTTCCCACAGTATTTTCACAAGAAACTAACCCAATCTCAGTATGGTAATTTTGTAGAATTGAAGTGATAGTATGAGGAAATGGAATAGCCAGCCAATTGCATGCTTTGAAGAAACTATGATGAATTCTCATCCAATTTTATGTCGTCAATGCACTCTTGAACAATCTACCTTTCATTAAGACTTCAAAGAACTAAAGGAATTACTATCTGCCACTGCCAGGGAACAATCATTCGAAAATCCAATGAAAGATGTTCAAGACTTGGCTGCTCAGGTGAAGCAAATGAGCTCAAAAAAAAAAAAAAAAAAAATCAATTGAGATACTAAGGATGATAGATCACAACAAAATTATTGCTTCCCACATAAAAGAAAGCGTCAATGATGAGATCTTGGTAATGGAGGGAGATCAAGTACCACTAGATCCTGATGTTGACAAAGAAATACAAGAGCCAACCGAAGTTTCAATCTTTAACCAACCAAAAGAGTCTACTATCGAGCCTAAACTGCAAAACACTCGAAGAATCCTCCATGCTGCATGAAGATAAGCAGCTTGAAAATGTTGAAAAGGTTGATAGCATGGTGCTTCCTATGGTTCAAGATAAGATTGTTACAATTCCACACATTGGTTTTGTAATTCCAAAATTGTTTAATGATGTGGTGGAATACAAGGTTTTTCCATTTTCAAAACTCCCCAAGGTGATTCTAGACTTGAAGTTTAGCACTTCAAAACTCGAGGTCGAGTTTTCTCCAACCAAGGGAGAATGGTGCAAGATGCAAATTGGAGGATTTTATTTATAATTTAGTTTTATTTATTATAAGATATCAATTGTATTTTTAATTTAGCCCCACCCCCCCCCCCCCCCCCCCTTTTTTTTTTTTTTAAGTTTAGGGTATTTTTATCATTCAATAAGTAGGGTTTTCAACACCAATTAGAATTAGGGTTTATTCCTATAAAAGCAAACTATTTTACTCCTTTTGGAGAGGATTTAGAGATGATTTTGATGAATGGGAAAAAAAGGAAAATTGGTTTGGTGCAACTCCGTATCTCCTAAAGGTTTTCCTCACCAGGTGCTTGTTCCAAAAAAGCCTAGGTGCTAACTCCTAGGTTCCTAACCTTTATTTTTCTATCTTTTAATTTTGTTCAGGTTTGTCCTGTGTTAGTTGAGCTACAAGACTCTAACACCATTTGAATGTCCTGCCTAGGTTCCTATCATTTATTTTCCTATCTTTTAATTTTGATCAGGTTTGTCCTGTGTTAGTTGAACTACAAGACTCTAACACCATTTGAATGTCCTGCCTAAATAATAAAGATATATAGAAACTAGCTTTCCAAAACTTTTGGCTACATATGTGTGTTTGTATAAATGGAAAACGATAAGTCCTATTTCACCTGAACAAGTTTCCACGTAAGAGACTTGCGTGGGCAAGCATCCAACGCCAAGGCATGCTACCAAGGCCAAGGAAGGAAATCAATTAACTCAAACTAGATGATAAATGTTTAAATATTAGTTACATGGAAATCCAGCTAGATTCAAATGAAGTTCTTTTTCCACAAAGCCTTATCAGAAACCTCAAAATCAAAAGAGGCTCTATTTCATTTTAATGTTCATTTTGTCATAAGGATTGCCCAAAACTATATTAAGTCTCTTCAGTTAGACCTGGGAAACAATCTTCAAATCATATTTATAAAACCAAAACAACATATAAAAGAAAGGTATAGCACAGTTACATCACCTGACTTCAACAGGAAACTTGTCTAAAAGTATTGGCGAGCAATTTGGATAATTTGAGGGAACAAGCAATCTTAATGGCTGAATAGGTGACTGCATAGAAGTGAAGCACGTATAAATAGAGATGAGATTTATACGATAACAAATTAATTCATGTTAAAAGGTCCAAAAGCCCACCATTTGCGCTGAAGCATACTGCGATTTCAAGTTCGGACTGAGAGCAACAGCACTAAAAGAGCACTTGACAATGGTTCCTTCACCTCCTTCAGCAGCAGCTGCAGCTGCAGCTGGATCAACGTCTTCATCACTGATATCAACAACTGTATCTATAAGTCGCTGATTTATCTCCCTTATTTCTTCCAAAAGGGCATGATTAACCTGCAATAAGTGTCGCATGATTTATTTGTACTAAAGAGACTCGTGTAGGGTTCTGACCATAAAATTGAAAAAAATACCAAGATGGGGGAAATCATGATTCACTACCATCCTACTAAAATGTGGACTGTTTGAAATGTCACACTTATTGAGTAAACTTTGGAAAAATATAATGTAATATTTCCTTCTTTTTCTTCTTCCCCTATTTACCTTTTCTGAGACAGAATAGAAAGTAATATTAAAATCTTCTATAGATCACAAAGCTTTTGGGCAAAAAGCCAGCAGACAACCACCATGTATTTAACTCATAACTACTTTGTTACATTATAAAACAATGTACATTAATCTACCAATATCTTTCCACTTACAATGGTAAGTGGCATATCGTGTTCAATTTTGTGAACCACAGAATCGGTGCTCTACATACTTTATTTAAAAATTGACATGCTATTTTTTTTTTTTTTTTAAGATTATTACATATGATCTTCAAATCTAAATAAATTTTATCCACAAAGGGAGCCCAGCTATATAAAAACCTCATGGGTTATGCCAAAGTCTAGTGATAAGACAAGGTATCCACTTAAAAGCTTAATTGATCACCTAGTTTTATAAAAGATCCCTAACATCAGATTTAAGCATCAGAACCTGGAGTCCCAGTATATACTGGTAAATGAAGAGTATATTAACGTTCAAAGAAATTCTAAAGACCTTTGCACTATTGATGCTAGGGCTTCTTTCAGAAAATAAAATTCCATCCTCCATCAGATATATAAACATATCTTTGGTTCTTGGTTTTCTATTTTTAAAAGATTTCCTTGTAACTTCTTGGGATGTCCTAAATCATCATGCACATACCTGACAATGATGTGTGTACATCTAGTTCTCAAATGATTTTTCCTGTGCTAAAAAATAAATTCCCTATGAGTTCAACCCTGTACTTCAGACATTAATTTACTCTCATATTTCCACTTTTTTTCTTTCCTATGTCAAAACAAGACAAATTTTGAAGAAAATAGAACACAGGCAATTACCAAAAAGGTCATTTTATAGGTTGCATAAAGTCAGCTACATAAATTAGATTTGCCATTAAGCTTCATCAAGAGTCATACCTTCTGAAATCTTATAGGTTACCATCTCATTACCGCCTCATCCAACATTTTTCATGACCATCCTTTAGCACTGTTTATGATTTTAATTTGAAGCAACTCACTCTTACAAATAGGATCCTTAGTGCTCAATGTACATGTCCATCTTGTTGACACACATTGCCACTATACTGGCTGTTCTCAATACACATCATCATTCAATAGCCTCACATTTAAATATTTTGTTAATCCCACCAGTAGATTGTATGTTCTCTCTATGTTTATCATGTACATCAAATTATATATCAATCATGTCTTTTAGTATCCAATCCACAAAAGTCATACATTTAGTAAATTTTATTTATTTTTTATTTTTTAAAGAACAGTATGAGTTTTTTTCTTTTTTTCCTTATTACTAATTACACACGCATTTGAACCCACCATCTCACCTTCTACTAAGCCCTTACAAAGGAAGGAAGCAATCATTTGAGCTAGAGCTCATTAGCTTATAGGCAATACAGTTTTTAATCTCCAGCCATCTTGATACTTGAGGAGCAAGATCGACATGGGGAAACTATATAATTAAATGGTAAGTTTGAAGAAATAATTAGCCACTAAAAAGATATTTAGAGGTGGTGAACCCAACCTCTCTCTGACTAAACTACGATAAGATAGCATCTCATCAATCTTGATGGACATTTTTTTTTTCTCTAAATAAAAATGGATGCTCTATGTTTTCATACTAAATTAGCCCCACAGATTGCTCTGAATCTGCCAGACCAACAGGCCTCCTTGCATAATTAATCGATGACTCAGGATTGTCTTTGGTTCCCCCCCCACCAAAAAAAAAAAAAAACCTCCCCATTCTATTGTAAAGCTTTATACGTAGATGAAGGGACAAAGTTTGGCTACAAACTTTGTTAGATGTGAATTTTGACAAATCCACCATCTTATATCCTCCATGCTTGCAAAATTTTTAGAATATCAAAAATAAATAATTATGTTACCAATCAAATATTTAAATTTCAAATTTTTGTAGTCTAAAATTATGCATAAAAAATAATTTTATAGATCGAATGGTAAATAACATCTATTGGTATGAAATTTAACATGAATGTTAAAAACATATGGAATATGCAATCCAACATTTAGGATTTCAAAATATGTAGTCATATTAATTTTTTTGGTAGGAGTTTTATCCTTAGGATACAACCAAGTTTTTAGCCAAACTTTTTCCTAGATGCAGTATAGGAACTATTAAAAAAAATCTCTCTCTAGTGGGCCTCTAAACAACCAATAAAATTTGTACTTTTAAAACCTAAAACATCATCTAGTCAACATCTATCTATAACATAGTTTTGAAAGGCGCAAAAGAAAAACATGCTGCTTTACCCTCCACATGTAAGTGCATACACATCTTAAAAAAAGCCATATATGCCTCTCCTTTTTGCTCAAGTGCTCAGGGAATGCGAAAAGGCGGGTACTGAATCGACAACCTTACCTTCCACCTTGTTCTTCCAAGGGGAAAAGGTGCCATTTTAGCTAAAGCTCATTTGCATGCCTTTTTTAAAATTACCATCAACACCATGATTCTTCTAGAAGAATATAGCACAAGCTGGGATTTATACCTCAATCCTAGGCCTCTTGATACTAGATGTTGCAGTTGACTCCAGGTCAGAAGTCTCTGAACCAGTCAGCTGCTTGAAACTATCATTCATACTACCAGCTGATGAAACAACATTTAAGGGCATGGCACTTGTGTAGCGCCTCATTTTCCTTGTCCCATTGCTTCCATCTTGATGCATGTAATTTCTTGCTTGAAGACGACACTTTGTCATGGCAACCAAATCCTCACCAACAGCAGCCCTGGATCCATTACCTGGTGCCGATCCTGCTATCCTATCAATCATACTTACAACTGAACCAATGTCACTGACAGATGCACTCAATGAGTTGGGTGACATTGATTTTACCTGAAAAATACAAGTGTTGTATAATTCATGACCAACATGAGAGGAAGCAAAATAAAACTACCATTAAGTGCCACGAAAGATCATGGTGAGGAGAATATTTAACTAACCGCTTTAATTAAGCGTTCAAGAGGCTGCTCGGTAATGCTTGGCTTTCCAGAAACATTCGTTAAAGCATTACCATGAGTCCCATCTGGACCAGTAAACTCAGCAAGCAAAGGTGAGGCTGATATCCCAGGAGTACCAATGGCAAGTGATGGAGCTGGTGCCCCCACACCACTTGTTTGTTGATGTCCAATATTTCCTGCGTTTGAGAGTGAGGAAACACCAGAAACAGGTTTCTCAGAATCCCCTGGCATGGGAGACGGAGCCAAAGGAGTCGAAGGAGATGGGACAACAAAAGGCGAGTTGGCAGATTGCAGCGGTGTTCCAGCTTTTGTGAGAGATGACAACAGATTTTGCTGGTCAACTTGTGGAGAAGAGTGTTGCGGGATCTGTGGGGATGCAGCCTGAAGGAGTTGGGGTGAAGATACAGGATATGAAGGTCCTGGTTTCAACTGTTGATGGGAATAGGCAGAGCGCTGGCCTGCTGATAGATGTTGCTGAAAGACCCCTGGCTTAACACCCAAACCCTGTCTCATTTTTATGTCATTTACATCATTGATTTGATGAAGCTGCTGCATTTGATGTGTCTGCAACTGTGCAGAGAGCTGCTGCTTTGATTGTTGGTGTAACTGCTGCTGCTGCTGCTGCTGCTGCTGCTGCTGCTGCTGCTGCTGCTGCTGTTGTTGTTGTTGTTGTTGTTGTTGTTGCTGTTGCTGCTGCTGCTGCTGCTGCTGCTGCTGGTGGATTATCTGCTGCTTCTGAAATTGCTGCTGCATCTGGCGCTGCTGAATTTGTTTGAGCATTTGCTGTTCCTGCTGTTGTTTCAAATGCTGTTGTTGAAGCATATTAGAATTTGACTGAAGTGGATTGATGTTAGGCTGTAGCACATTTACTCCACTCTGTGATGACAAGGTGTTGATGTTTGTCTGCTGGGGAGTACTCACAGGATTCTGTTGTAGAGATCCCATAGTCACCGGCTGCAAAGAGCTCAGAGAATTTCCTTGTCCTGAGTCCAAATTGGAGCCAGGTTGTAGTGAGTTCATCATGTTTGGCTGTGCCGTCGAAGCCCCAGATAAAGACATAGAATTGTGCTGCAGGCTTGACATGGAATTCTGCGGCATTGTTGGAACAGAACCTTGTAAGTTCATTGATTGCAACTGTGGGTTCATTTGATTTTCATGAGACTGAATTTGACCAAGTTGAGGTGGCTGTTGCATGGTTTGCATATGAGGCGCAGGAAGCTGTCCTTGCTGCAGTGCAGGCTTCTTAGGCCGATTTGTGTTTATAAAATTTACTATCTGCTTCTCATATGACCCCAACTTCTCCTTGTAACCAGGTGATATACTACTTTTGGAAACCTGTAAGAATGTTATAATACGCTCCAACATAGTCTTAAATACTTTCAACTTCTCAAGCTGATCTGACTTTGATTGTTGTGGAAGAGAATCATGCTGGAGAACAAAAAAAATAAAAATAATTATAAGAACAAGAATTCTAGTAAAGGACAAAGATCAAGTTACAAAACATAATCAAGTTATTTTTAATTTGTTCCTATACGGTATACAGCGGGGTGTTTCTAAGCACAGGTGTGTTAACAGCCCCTTGAGGACCGCTGCCACTACTTTCAACCACATATCCATCTCTCCAGAAGGATGCCATTAATACCAAAACTATCATGCGATAGGCTGAATAATGAGTAAACTTAGGCGATGAATTGCACAAGGAATTTTTGAAGCACAACATACCTGCTGCAATTTGGCAGCAATTTTCTGGTACATTTCACTTATTTCAGGCAAGTACAAGTCCTTCATGGTTTTGATCTGCAAAAAGAAATTAGCAAGACAGATTATCAAACTCTTCATTTCTTCAGAAGCCTTTATTTATTTCCTTATTATCAGTGCACTAATGCATGCTTCCCCTTGGGGGAAGGTTATACATATCCATTAAAGCATGAGTTTGTATAGGGTTTTACACAAGCTTCAGTTAACGTTTCAACCAGTGGATTTTATAGCAATACAAATATAAAGCTGTCATTGAAATGTACAAATATATTCCAGATGAAATTTAATAAAGAACAGAAAAGAAAAAAAGAGGGGGAGAACAAAAGGAACCTTGAATTGATAACATCCATCCATCATCCACAAGTTCTATTCACTCTTAATTTCAGGAGACAAATATGCCTATATTTACTGATCCTAAACGCACTACAATAATCATCTTTTTCTTTGACCTCATGTACAAATTTTATCTTAAAATATTTCCTTTTAATGAACTTTGATATGAAATAAATAAATACACATGTCCACTCATGCACAAACAAGAATTCCTGGTTCTTCTTCTCTATGCTGATGCACCCCACATCTTTCTTGATAGGTACACCAGACAGCCTAGTTGATGGACAAACTCACTACATTTGACCAAGATTTCATCTTCATTAATTCCTTTTTATTTCTACTCAAGATATGGGTGGTTCCCCTTTTACTTCATGTTGACCATCTTTCCTAATAGGAACTTCACCAGACTAACTACTTGCTAGATAAACCATATTACAATTAATAAAATGCTAATTTTCTACAAATTACTCTCAAGCCTTTCTTTTATATTATTTTTGGCTCAGGATAATGGCTGAAGAGATTTTTCCTATAATCTATTTAATAAGTCATGTGAAACATTTTTTTTTATATAAATCTTAGCACCCAAAAGAAATTTTCTTTTTTTTTTTTTTTTTTTGATAGATAAGAAATATGTAAGGCACAAAGCAAAACAAGAGAAAAACAATAAACAAAGAAGGAAACTAATTACAAAGAAAAAGAGAACTAAGGAACAATGGGAGAGAATCACTAGATGTGAGTCCCCAAGCCCTAGAACAATCATGAAGAGAACCAGTAAAAAGAGCAAGCAACTTGTCATCGGATCTGTCCAAATCCTCAAAAGTCCGCCAATTGCGTTCCTTCCAAATACACCACATCAAACATAACACAACTAAATTCCAAATGTTAGAGGAGTGCTTTTATACCATTGCCTAAGCCCCACTCTGACCATATTCTCTCCAATGCACCAAAATCACTATTTGTCAAATCAAGTAGTAAAATAACTCAATCTGCTACACAACTAAAAAAATATGAATAAAATATATCATCTCATGATTAAAATACAGATTCTCTCTCTCTCTCTCTCTCTCTCTCTCTCTCTCCTACCTATATATATATACACATTTTTATGAATATTTAATAAATAACAAATAAAGGCTGTGCAACCCATGTACAAAATGTTCAGCCAGCAGCTTAAGGGCATCCAAAAAGGTGAAATTCAGAATATGATTAATCAATCTAGGACTTGAAGATAGCCATGAAAAGAACTCAAAAGCAACCCATCCCCTTTGTAAACAGGAAATTTTAATCTCTCAAGCACTATAGCATATCTTTTCTGCAAAACACCAGATTGAACAAGATGATTTAGATTTTTTTTTCCTGCCTAAAACCACTAAGACTAGGTTTCAAATACACAATAAACAACTATTAAAAACACTTCCTTATCGAACCTTCATAGGTTCAGTCACCAGTGAAAGTTATACTTACAAAAATATATATGACCAGCAATGCTCTACAGTACAGTACCAAATGTTGGGCTATAAAGAGGCAACATATCTATTAAATGATTGAAACTAAAATGAGAATGTTAAGATGGATAAGTGAAAAATAGGGTTTGAAATGAGGAAATCCACTTAAAGGTAGGGGTAGCCTCTATTGATTAAAAGATTAAGGAAAGTCACTTGAGATGGTTTAGTCATGTTCAGAAGAGAGTGATTAATGCACTAGTAAGAAAGAGTGAGTTGATCCAAGTTGAGGAAACAAAAGAAGGTAGAGGAAGACCAATCATTAGTAATAGTAATAAAAAATAACATATCAATTATAGAAATAATAGAGAGAATGACTTCAGATAGAATAAAATGAGAAAAAAAAAATGTGGTCAACCCTAACTAATCTGTCAAGGATCTAGAGCACCTCCCCAAAAAATAAAAGTTTGGGACTAAGGCTTTGTTGTTGTTGTGTCGAGTTAGGCACACACTAGACAACTAGTAGTAGTACCCAATGCAGATATCCCCATCTAGGTATCATCATGAAGAGTAAAACCATAGAAGTGGGCTAACAAGTACTAAATTTTGTGTTTTTCCCACTTTGTAAAATATAGAAGTGGTCCTTAATTGGGCATTTTTATTTCCAATATTAGTGTTAATGGTTTCAATAAAAGGATTAAAATGTAATTATGAATCATTTAAACAAACTAATAAAAACAAAAACTAGTTCATTGTTGAAGTAGTTTTTATTTTAGATTTAGGTCAAAACTAAATTGAACTAGTTCTATGGTTTGCCAAGCACCACAAAATGTGCAAAATAAAATTCATGATACGAAGAACAAACAAGAATAGCATAAGAGAATCTCTTGAAGAAAACGGAAATCTATCGCTGAAGTTCCATATTGGAGAAAAATATGGAAGAATAGTCATACACTGATTTATTATGTGGCCCTCATAAGACTGGTTTAGCTGATTGTGACTATATATAGTATTCTATATTATCATCTAAGTTCCTAGTTTAATGTCAGTTGCATATGACAACACCATTATCATCAATAATGCATCATAATAATGTCAGATTTATGAGTATCTAAGCTTCAATGATGTTTTGTTAGAAAATAATTTATTATTTATTTTAAAAAGAACAAGAAATTCAAAATCTCTACTGCTAAGATAATTCTTCACATCCTATTAAGTTGGAAGCTTTGCCCTTTATTCCATATCTACATCGTTCAAAATAATTATTTCTTGTTGGTCAGCAACTCTTATGAATTAAGCCCAAATTTCAACTCCACCGAAATTCAACATTTCCCACAATACCTATGAGAATTTCTCATAAGTGAAACTTCATCCAATTAAAAAATAAAAATAAAAAAAGACAGGGCATATTACCTTTTGATAGACCTCCTCTTGCCAATCAGCCCCATTTGCATGCCCTGTCTGAGCTGTGGAATCTAGAGATGCTAAAAAGTATATAAATATATGTAAATAAATGCTCATGTGAGTCAAATGAATATCTTTTTCTAAGGAAACAATTTAAAGAAGCATTACTCACTGAACGCTATACTAGTAAAAATCTTCATTCCAAACTATATATCATGACACTGTAACACAACTGTAATAAAAGCATGTGAAATGAAAATAGCACCCAAGATTAAAAGCTAATTACTTTACACACCCTCTGCATATTAAATCACTTAAAGACTCCCCATATAGTTTTGCATTGATCCACCATGCATCACTCATCCCCCATAAAACCCCTTAGAGGCTTCCATAGCTTGTTTTACCCATATTGTCAAACAAAATAACATTCACTAGCTATTTTGGATGGGGAGTTGACCTCCATTTGCATGTATATATTGAACTAAAGTTACAAAATCAGGCTGGACAATGATGGACATTCAGAAATTTCGTTATTTATCAAAAAAAAAAAAACAAAGAATTGGCACGTCCCAACCAACCGAGTTGAGTGCATCCTTCTTACACATGGACATAATTTATTATATTGATTTACTAGAGTGCTTTGCAAGGTTTAAATCTACATAATTAGCTTGTATGTACTTTGATCATTTTTTCTCTGACAGTTGATATGTACTTTTTGAAGTTCAACATATTACTTCTGCAGGAGGTATATATATATATATCAACCACAATGCATTTTGAAAACTTGGATAAGGAAAATAAAGGGGGGGCAGGGGAGAGAGAGAGAGAAGAAAGATGTATAGATTTTCCTGTTTAATTCCCTATCCTGATGATAGTCATTCAAGGTGATGAATGATAATCTAAACAAAACAAAGGCAACAAACAGCAAAAGAGATTTATGAAAAAGAAATAAAATTGCATAGATGCAATGACATACTTGATGACGTCTCTGGAGGAGCTCTTTGTGATTGATATAATTGCTTTTGCTGATCAATCACATTCTGTGGTTGAAGCAAGGAACCTGATGCTTGACCTGATGCTTGAAGCCTTTGCTGAATATCCCGTTGTAATAAATTTGGCTGCTGCTGTTGCAAAGCCAATTGCTGTTGCAATTGTGAAGGTTGCGACTGAATCTGTGACATCAATTGCTGCTGTTGCTGCTGTGGCTGTGACTGTGATGGCTGCCCTTGTGTGTGTAACATATTAGATGCACCCTGTTGTGATTGTTGCTGCACCTGAACCTTGGACTGTTGCAATATGTGTACTGAGTGCTGATTAGTTTGCATACTTGAGTTACCAGACTGAGTTCCAAGCAACTGTTGTTGCTGCTGCTGTAACCCAGAAACATTACTTTGAGGGCCCAACTGTTGCTGATGCATATTAGAGAGGCTGCTTTGCTGAGCCATTAACTGTTGTTGTTGCTGCTGCTGCTGCATGTTTTGAAGATTGTTCTGCTGGCCAAGCATCCTCTGTTGCTGCTGCTGCTGCATGTCCCCAACACTGCCTTGTTGTGCAATTAATTGATTCTGTTGCATATTTGTTGCATTTGACTGTTGCCCCATCAGCGGCTGCTGCTGCTGCTGCTGCTGCTGTGGAGGTAACATTGGCTGCTGCTGCATAGATGCCTGTTGATGAATAACAGCAGCCTGTTGTGAGTGTTGCTGCTGCCTGAGAACTGATTGAGGATGTTGCTGAAGCATGGACTGTGTTGCCTGCTGAATAGATGACTGCTGATTCTGCTGCAGACCAGGAAGAGGAGACGATTGCATCACAGAAGGCTGCATGATCGATTGCTGAGAAGATTGCAACTGATTGGGTTGTAATAGATTTTGATGCTGCTGCTGCTGCTGTTGTTGTTGCTGCTGTTGTTGCTGCTGTTGCTGCTGCTGCTGTTGCTGGATGTGAGATTGCATGAGTGAGTGTGACATATTTCCCTGCGGGAACTTCTGCTTTAATTGCTGCTGGTAAAGATATTGCTGTATTTGCTGCGACTGCTGTTGCTGTTGGGGAACAACTTGTTGCCTTCCTGGCATTTGCCGCTGATTATTTGCAAACATATTGGAGGGAACCCCTTGTCCCATTGAATTTCCTACTGAGTTCTGTGAACCAGGCATATTCTGCACATTGGTATTCTGGCCAACAACATTTGGGATAGGATTCTGACTTAAACCAGAGACAGGAGGCAGTGCAGATGGTAAACTGGCAGTGCTTTGAACTCCAGCAGATGGAATGTTATTCTGAATGTTTTGAGATAACATCTGTTGGCGAGACTGATTAGCTGATAATGGAATAGGAAGTGACTGCCCTGGATTATGAACTTGGGGCTGCATACTCATCCCTATTGCATACGAAAGAACAAAAACAGACACCAAACTATATGAAATATTGAAGGATAAAAAAATAAAATATTTTAAAAATATAAATTAAAAAAAAAAAAAAAAAAAAAAAGTGGAACGAAGAATACATAGAAACACATACTATACCATGGGCAAAGGCGTAAAAGCACTAAAGCCTGGCCCCCCACAACACCCCCCCCCCCCCCCCCGGCGAAAAAAAAAAAACAACAACAACAATGGAACAGAAAAAAAATGGAAATATATTTCAATTGAATTCCTTATATTTGAACCCACAACCTCACTCCATTACCCTTACAAGGAAAGGAAATGGAATTTAGGATAGAGCTCATTAGGTTACTCATATCACCTTCTTTTTTCTTTTCTTTTTTTGATAGGTACACTCATTTATTTTCCATAACCTGTTTTGAGGGTGCAAGCAGTCCAACGGATGCTAAACATACAAATTCAACTGCATATAGCATCCACCTTTCCCCATAACACCCCCCCACCCCCCGCCCCCCCACCAATAAAACAAAGGCAACATTACTTTTCAAGATGTCACAAAAATAACATCATTAGACATTTTAACAGGAATTACAGATCCATGTCCAAGAAGAAGAAAAAATTGCACACATACACAAATATAAACATAAATCTATGTTTCTGTATATCTACATATGCAAGTAAGTATGCGTGCGTGTATATAATCCATGAAGATACATGAAATAATGATTTTGGTGTCAAAAACACAACACCAGAGAGAGAAGCAGGGTGGATTAATATGTAAACAAAATCATGCACATAATTCTTTGATGTACTTACCTGCATCTGGGGACTTATTACTATTGCCAGCAGAGTTGGATGGCAAAGCATTGCCTATAGGATTCTGAGACTTAGTTTCCATTGTAAGCATTTTCAGAGATATTTTTCGTAGATAATCTGACTGGCTTGTGGCAGCAGTATAAATCTTTTCCTCAAACCTTATAGCAATTTTCCTGAGTTCATGTAATCCCTCTTGGCCAGAAACAGGGAGATGCCTCTTCAAAGTTTCCATTCTATACACAAAAGGAGATACTCTTATTATGTTACTGACCATACAGGCACAATTAAGCTATTAAAGAAAAAAGTCCCAAATTGGTAAACTATGCTGACAGTGCAGAACTTAAAGCAACAAAATGTGAAAAGAAACCACATAAAATTTCATGAAATTTTTTTTTGATAAGTAAATAAAATTTCATGAAATTTTAAAAATATGAACAAAAACCCAATATTTTTTTCTCTGAAAAAAATTAACAGTAGCACTTGATTGTTCAAGGTTCACTATGGAAAATCTGTCAACAGAAAATGTTTTCCTAGTCAACTAACATGATACCTTGCTTTCCATATATTAGACCCCCAAGTGTTCCTCAACGAATTGTATTCCTAGCTCTTTATTTGGGTGATGCATTCAGGTGTTTTGTTTCCAACTCCTAATATAGCACTACTACTTCTTGTAGTCAACTCCCATGATACGACATTTGCTTTCAATGTCATATCCAATTCTTATACTTGTAGATGCATTTGTCATATTTCCGGGAAATTTTATTTTTCTTCAAATGAGGATCATCGACACTTACCACAAGCCTTTCTGACATTAATTTGAATATTTGTTCTCTTCTTTTTCCAGTTATGCCCTTCCTCAGTTTTTTCTAATAATTAACTGCAGTAAAATATTGCTTATGGTATGAAAAGCTATTACGAGCACATGATTTATCAAGCTCATATACGGAATGAGTAGCTAAGCACGGACACTTCATTTGGGGTGCCGTAACCGTGTCGTAACAGTGTCCTATCTACCATCTCATGTTATAATTTTTCAAAAATTGCTCATGTCGCCATATTGTACCCGCACCCATGTCCACGCATCCTAGCTTGAGTAGAGAGACACAAGCCCCACCAGCCAGAGCACAAATACAGGCCTAACAGAAATGTTAAAGCAAAAAACGCATTCCATATATGAGCTTGATAAACCAGAGCCACCGACAACGGATAGGAGGCACCGGTTTTGAAGGCTTGTGCTTGGAAAATTTTGTCATACCAATTACCAAACACTTGAAAATGTTTTTGTGTACAATGTTTTCAAAAGAAAATACTTTATTGTAAAAAATTTTACATTTGAAACATTTTACAGTCAAACAAACAAAGCGTTAATTCAGTCATACACAATATTCAAAATGTCAAACAAAAGAAAATGAGAAACCAAGCATACAAAGACTCAAGCTTGGTGTTTGGAATAGCTTTGTTGTTTTCACTAGTTTATTTTGTTTAAAATGTTTATTATTTAAAAGTACAATTGTACATAGAAAAATGCAAGGCTTTCCAAATCTGTACCTATGAAATAAGTTGGCTTATTTCGATTTTTGAACCTGACCAAACAGGGTAACAAGTGTGTGTGTGTGTGTGTGTTACAGCTTATTTTAGTGAGTTATTCCCCCAGCTTGTTAGATAAAATTTTATAGAACATTACCTTTTTTCTTAGTATAGCTAATTAAATCCTTACTAATTAAAACGGATAGCACTTTTAAAAGTAAGCAATCTGAAATGGAAATTTAGTCTTTCACATGATTACTGGTTGTGCTGGACCTAGTCTTATGTTAAAGTAAGCTACTAATGTCACCACATGGGGATGTCTTAAATCGACGCGATATCCCAAAAGGACAAGTTACAATTAGAGCTCCCACATACTTGCGCACTTCCAATGTGATATTCATTGCACTTCTACTACATAGCGCCCCCACAATCTTGATGGGGGTCTCAAAGCATTACTCTTTGGTGCAGACTGCAGACTAGCTTTTCAGTTAAACTGTGTTCTTGAATGTGCGTGGCATTGAAAGTGAAGATTGTAAAAAGGAAATCTTCAAGTGTTCCACAACAAATTCTACCCCCAGCTCTACATTTGGGTGATGCACTCAAATCTTTTGTTTCCAACTCAAAATATAGCATTATCAACCCTTGTAGTCAACTCTCATGATACAATACTTTCTTTCAAAGTCATGTCTGATTCTTATACTTTTTTTTTTTGATAGATAATAAGAATTTTATTGATGGAAAAGAACAATGTGTTTACGATTGTAAACTCACTGCCCTTGAAACAAATACAAACAAATCATAAGGAAAGACTAATAGAGATAAGGAAATCAGACAAGGAACTACAATGCGTAAGCCCCCAAATACGAGACCACTCAAACAAAGTCCTAGCAAGCAAGGTCTTCAACATATCTATAGGCCTCTCAACGTCCTCAAAAGTTCGGGCATTGCGTTCCTTCCATACTAACCACATAAGGCATCCTGGTACCAAATTCCAAACCTTTGAAGAGTAAGTTCCCAACCAATTCCTCCATGCAAAAAGAAGAGAAACAACAGTGTCCGGCATCACCCACTGAACCCCAAACATAATAAGGACCTCATTCCACAAAGCAGATGCAAACCTACAATGGATCAAAAGGTGATCCACAGTCTCCTCATCACACCTACATAAACAACACCAATTAACAAGGGGCAATTTCTTCTTGACAAGGTTATCTATTGTGAGAATCCCACCCCTAGCAGCAGTCCATAGAAAGAAAGATACCCTTTTAGGTGCCTTTACACACCAAATGCTCTGCCAAGGGAAAGAAACAGAAGGGGCTTTCAATAAAGCAATATAAAAGGATCGCACATCAAAGACACCACACCAATTCAACTGCCACAACAAAATATCCTCACCCTCCCCACTAGGAATCCTGGCAGAGACATGCTCATAGAAAGAATAAAATCTCCTCAACTCCCATTCATTAAAATTGCGTCGGAAATGGAAATTCCAACTCCTACCTCCCCCGTCTGGAGCAAAAATAATCATGTCAGAAATCAGAGCTTCCTGAATCACAGCACATGCAAACAATTCCGAGTATAATTCCTTCAAAGGAGTAGGACCACTCCAAGGGTCATGCCAAAACCGAATATGATTGCCCTCTCCTGCTACAAACACCACATGACTGAAAAAGTTGTCTGCACCTTTCCTAATATTCTTCCATAACCCACAACCATGAGTCCCTCTCACAACTCTAGTGCACCAACCTCCACTATCCTCTCCATATTTGGTGGCTATAACCTGACGCCATAAATGAGTAGCTTCCTTCCCAAATCGCCAAAGCCACTTCCCAAGTAGAGCTTGGTTAAAAAGCCCAATCTTCCGAATCCCCAAACCCCCTATCTCCACCGGCCAAACAACCTTTTCCCAAGCAATAAGCGGATATCTGAAAACATCATTAGAACTCCCCCACAGGAAATTCCTCTGAATCCTCTCAAGTCTATCTGCTATGTGTTGTGGAATAGTAAACAGCGAGAGATAATAAGTTGGGAGACTCGACAAAGTACTCTTCAATAAAGTAAGCCTACCTCCATTTGACAAATACAACCGCTTCCAACCAACAAGCTTCTTCTCCACCCTTTCTAAAATAGGATTCCAGATCGAAGCATCCTTAAAATGAGCCCCAAGAGGCATTCCCAAATAAGACATGGGCAAACGCCCAACCTTACAACATAGAATGCAAGCCAAAGCACCCAAATTCCCAACCTCACCAACTGGCACAATTTCACTCTTGCCAACATTTACTTTTAAGCCTGTAATAGCTTCAAAAAAGATCAACACCATCCTTATATATAATAATTGTTCCCTAGAGGCATCACAGAAAAGAATAGTATCATCAGCAAACAGAAGATGAGAAATATGCAAACCTCCTCTAGCATTGGGGCTTGCCTGGAACCCTCTAAGAAAGTCACCCTCTTCTGTCCTCCTCAATAACCTGCTCAACACCTCCATCACCAACAAGAACAAAAGAGGAGATAAAGGATCTCCTTGACGAAGACCACGTGAGCTACCAAAGAAGCCAGCCGAAGACCCATTAATAAGCACTGAGAAACGAACAGTAGTGATACAAGCCTTCATCCACCTCCCCCACTTCTCCCCAAACCCCATCCTCTCCATTAAGTAAAACAAAGCATTCCAATTTACATGATCATAAGCTTTTTCTATATCCAACTTAATGATCACACCTGAAACACCACTCTTCAATCTACTATCCAAACATTCATTTGCTATAAGAACAGAATCAAGAATCTGTCTACCCCCTACAAAGGCATTCTGAGAGTTGGATGTAAGTTTGTCCAAAACACTTCGAAGCCTAGAAGCCAACACTTTAGACAGAAGTTTGTACAAACTTCCCACAAGGCTAATGGGCCGAAAATCTTTAATATTAATAGCTTTAATCTTCTTAGGTATCAAACATAGAAAAGTAGCATTCAGAGATTTCTCAAAGATGCATTGGCTATGAAAGTCTGCAAAAAAAGCCATAACATCCTCTTCTATCACACCCCAACACTTTTGGAAGAAAGCTATGGTAAAGCCATCAGGACCAGGAGCCTTATCACCCTCAGCCTCCCGAAGAGCAACAATGATCTCCTCCCTATCAAACTCCCTTTCAAGAGAAAGCCTATCAAACTCATCCAAACTAGCAAAATCTAACCCATCAACAGTGGGCCTCCAATCCTCAGTTTCCTGATAAAGACTCTTATAATACCCCACCACCTGATCCTGAATATCTGATTCAGCTTCATACATAATGCCATCAACCTCCACACCCCTCATGGTATTAGCTCGTCTATGTGAATTAGCAAGCCTGTGGAAAAACCTAGTGTTATTGTCCCCCTCCTTTAAGAACAAAGCCCTTGACTTTTGCCTCCAAGAGATCTCCTCCAAAGAAGCTAAAGATTCAATCTCCGCCTTAATCTCAGTTTTTCTTGCTTTTTCTGCCATAGTCAGCACTTGCAGCCCTTCTCTCATATCCAAATCCAACAACTCAGACAACAAACATTTTTTTCTAAAATGCACATCCCCAAAAACATGTTTATTCCAATGCTTCAAGTCTTTTTTAAGAGCCTTGAATTTACACGCGAGAACATAACTAGGGGATCCCACAAAATGATAACTGCTCCACCAGCCCCTAACTCGATCCACAAAACCCTCCACTTTTAGCCACATGTTTTCAAATTTAAAGGGACTTTTCCCCCTCGCCATGCCTCCTGCCTCCACTAGAATAGGACAATGATCAGAAACCACCCGAGGGAGAGGCCTTGGAATTACATCCAAGAAGTGTTCCTCCCAATCAGCTGAAACCAAAACTCTATCAATGCGAGACATAGCAGGGTTCGCTGAATCTCTAAACCACGTATACTCACCCCTGACCAAAGGAAGATCAACCAAAAAATTCCTCTCAATAAAGTCCGAAAAATTGAACATTGCTGGACTAAACGAATTACAACCAAGACGCTCTGCTGGGTATCTAATAATGTTGAAATCACCCAAAACACACCAAGCTGAACTCCATCTCACTCTCATGCTATCAAGCTCTACCCATAAAGCATCCCTCAAACCGGCAGCATTTGGGCCATAAACTCCTATGCATATCCAAACAAAACCATCTGCCACCCCTTTCAACAAGACTGAAACAGAAAAGCTACCCACCACACAATCAATTTTCTCATACACCCTTGTGTCCCAGACCATAAGAATACCTCCCGCGATGTGAATGGCATCTAAAGCCACCCAATCCACAAAAGAGCTGCCCCAAAGACTTTTCACAGCAGCAGAATTGGTACGGTCCAGTTTGGTTTCCTGAAAACACACAACCTCACACTTCCATTCCTTAAGTAAGTTCTTCACAGTATCCCTCTTATGAGGATTGTTAAATCCTCTCACATTCCAAGATAGAAGTTTCAAATTCATGGACAACCCTCAGAGCCCAACCCACTGAATTTCACAATCTCCCTAGTTCGTTTACTAGCTTGACCATCATAATTAACAGTAGAAATTAAATTCCGTAATTCCCTCATACCTTTTGTAGAGGAAGAAGCAGTACGACGAAGGCTGCCTGCCGCAGCTTGTTTCTCCCACACTTTCTCAAGTCGTTGAAAAAAATCAACACACTGCCTCTCACAGGAATCTATGGGGAAGCCCACCCACTTACCAAAGCCCTTAACCTTCTTACTTACCCAAGCCGAAGGTTCCAAATCATCCTCCACAGAGATGTCAACTTCCTCAATCATCAACACCAAACCCCCATTAGGATCCCATTGAGCCAAAGGAACATATTCCATCAACTGACGCTCCTCCTCTTCCCTATCCGACTCTGTGGGATTGACCCAATTCAACAACAGCGTCTCTTCTTCGAGAGAATCCGAAACCATCTCAGAAATAGGAGAAAACCTGTTTTGTTCTAGTAGAGGCTGATGGCAAGACTCCTCGGCCCGCTTTTCTGGTGTCGTTGAGCACTCCGCCATAGCACCGGAGCTCGACCCATGCAGAAACTCCATAGCCCCACTTATCGGACACCCCGTAGCTGGATCGCCGGCAACTAAGACAGTGGAAGGAGCCCCCACCACGGCGCCGCTACCTGTACAACCCATCGGAGCAAAATCCTCCTGCACCTCCCTACCGGGTTCTTCGACGGAATTTAAAAAAACCCCTCCCATCTCGCCAGTACCACCCATCTAAGCAAAACCCAACTGCGCTGCCATGTCGGAACTTCCATCGGAAGTTGGAAGCTCCCCTCCCATCTCGCCGGTACCCATCAGTGACTTCTCTACACTAACTTGTAATCCCGATCCCTCACCACACTCACAAGATCGTGCCAAGTCTTGTAATTTCAGGTGGGTTAAGTCACCAGTAAGATCCTCTTGGGCCTGTTTAATAGGCCCACCATCTGCTAGCTTAACAGGCCTGAATTCAGAAGGTGTTATATCTTCTTTAACAGGCTTGGGCTGAACAAAATTGGCCCACTTCACCACACTTTGGCCCCTTCCCTCAAGATCAACTGAAATGTTTAAAGAAAAATGGGCTTTGGTCCACTTCAAAGTAGACACACGCATTGGCCTACCAGAGACAAGATGAGTTGAGATATTTGATTTTGGAATAAAATCAAATCCCCCAAATCCCTCCTTCTGGTTTAACGTGCCAGCTAGCTTAGGAAACTGATTCTCCATATCTAAATCACTTCCTAATTTCACGTGACCATTAATGTCTTTCCAAACTTGGTTCCTTGGATTACCGGTGGGTTTTGCAAGCCTACCGCCACCAACAACCACCTCCTTCCCCAGCCTAGAAACATGTTTTCCAAGGAAAAAATCACATAACTTCCTTTCTAGAAAAGCCCAACCGCCCTTATGAAAACCTTCTGGAACCCTCAAACAACCACGTCGAGCCCCATTATGATACTCAGATATTTCCACAAAACAACCACCCTTATTCAACCTACTAGTGCACTCCAAAATTTTATAATTCTCATGAAACCGTTTGAAAAAATGTTGCTTGCGAAAATCCCAACTACGTAACTCTCCCAAACATGCAATGATCCAGTCCAAGCCCGATCTACCTACCCGGATAGAACCATGGTACCTTCCCCGTCTTTCTGTAATGGAATAAGAATCCATACGTCCTCCGTCAAAAGCCAAAAAGAAGGCCTTTGCGTCAATGCGAAAAAAAGCAAGTTTCCCCCATTCCCCATGTGACGGTACAGGCTTGAAAGGTGTAGAAGGTGGCGGCTTAGGAGGATTAGGGTTCAGAGGGGTTAAGGATGGTTGGGTCGGCGTGTGGGATGGTACGTATTGACCAAACTGGCTAGGCCAATAACAAGGCTGTTGGAAAGGGATTTGAGGAGGATGGAAGAAAAAGGGAAGGTTTGGGAAGTTGACAAAAGGTGGATTGGCTTGTGCATGTACAAGGGGTGGAGGTGGAGGAAGTTGATGTGGTCTAGAGGGGAGGTGGGGCGGAGGGGGGAGGGTGGGAGCACTCATTAAGAGGAGCTAATGAGCACTAAAAAAAAAATAAAATGTATACCTACAAGCTAATGAGCTAAACAAAATAGCAATCAATGTAAAATATAATTTCAAAATTATAAATAATACATAACTAAATCTCCTATGGTTCATCCAAGGCAGGTATTGTCAAATTTCCAAGGATTTTTATTTTTCTTCATATGAGGATCATCTACACTTACCACATGCCTTTCCGACATTATTTTGAATATTTGTTTTCATCCTTCCAGTTATGCCATTCCTTTTTCTTTTTTTTTAATTAACGAACTGCAATAAAATACTGGTTACGGTATAAGAAGCTACTACAAGTACACAATTTTATCAAGCTCATATATGGAATGAAAGCACAAGTCCCATCAGCAAGCCAGAGCACAGATACAGGCCTAACAGCAATATTTAAAAACCAAACATTTCAGTTACATGCAATATTCAAAATGTTGAATGTAAAGTTAGTCAAACAAAAGACAATGAGAATCTAAGCATATAAAGACTCGAGCTTTGTGTTTAGAAATAGTTTTTTTTTTTTTTAATTAGCTTATTTTCTTTAAAATGTTTATTATATGAAAGTATAGTTGTACATAGAAAATGTGAGGCTTCCAAAAGCTGAGAAAATGTGAGGCTTCCAAAAGCTGTACTTATGAAATAAGCTAACTTAGTTCCAATTGTAAGGCTAACCAAACAGGGTAATAATTGTGTGTTTCTTATTGCTTATTTTGGCTAGTTTATTTCCCCAGCTTGTTTAGGTACAATTATTTTAGAGCTATACTTTTTTTCTAATTATAGCTAATTAAAAAACCTTTCATATTAAAACAGGTGCACTATTAAAAATATGCTATCCGAAATGGAAACTTACTCTTTCACATGCTAAACCTAATTTTATGTGAAAGGAAGGAGTATTTGTCGTAACCCTATGAATAATTTTTTTTTTTTTGGTATGGACGCGTGTTGAGTCTAACAGCAAGAATGAAATATGAAGATACTATTGTCAGCAGATGGAGATTCGTTAGTCACATCTGTGTGATAAACCAAAAGGACTAGTAATAATTACAGCTCCCACCATACTGGCACGCACAAAAGGAAGGAGTATTTGTGGTAACCCCTAGGATTTTTTTGCACGTTGTATGCACATGTGTTGAGTCTTACGTCGAGAATAAATTAGGTCTATCTGGGCGACATATAAATACAAATGAGTAGTACATGAATAAGCAGTTAGGTTCTAATCCCCTCCAAAAAAAATGAATAACTTGACCAGTTAAGCTAATGAATAGGATTTAAGGAGAATCAAAAAAAGAAAAAAAAAATGAAAGCTATTATAAGTTCATTTTTAACCATCAGACCCAAACACAACCTGTAAAGCTGTACCAGGTTTGTTACCGCTTATTTTAATGAGTTTATTTCCCCTTGCTTGTTTAGGAACAATTTTTAAGAGCATTGTGTTTTTTGACCTTAGTATAGCTAATTAAAACCTTACTTATTAAAACAGGCCGCACTTTTAAAAATAAGCTATCTGAAACGGAAATTTACTCTTTCACATGATTAATGGGTTGTGATGGGCCTAGTTTCATGTTAAAGAAGGGGTATATGTGGTAACAACCCCTACTATTTTGATGAAGTTGAATGTATACATGCTGAGTTTGACATTAAGAATGTACTATGCCAATCTGGACTATAAATAAATGAGTACATGGGGATGCGTCAGTAACATCTGTGTTATATCCAAAAAGATCTAGCTATAATTAGAGCTTAGAGCTCCTGCGTTATCGTCACACATGTGTGATATATCAAAAGGACTAGTTATAATTAAAGCTCCGGCATTCTCGCACTCTTCCAATTCATGAGGATAACTAAGCTGACACAACAGGGTGATGTGATGTTCATAGCACTCCCTAGCCCCTATTACACTCACAAAAACCTTTGATCACAGCATTACTCTTGAGTATACAGACTAGAATTTTTTATTTCCAGTTAAAGTCTGTATTCTTAAATGTTTGTGGCATCAAAAAGTGAAGATTTTGCTGTAAAGTTCTCTAATTTCCACCAAAAAAGTCAATAACTTGATCAATTAAGCTAATGAATAAATTCAATTTGATCGGATTCGGACCCAAACACAATTCGTAAACATAAATATGTAAAACAAAAACAAAAGGCAAAAGCAAAACCATAAATTTAAGGAAGAGAGAGAGAGAGGAAAATTACATTTTGTTGACGATTCTTTGACGAGAATCGGGCTGCAATTGGCTCCGCCAATCAACAGAATCCATGGCAGCTTCTCCACCGCCGCCTCCAGGAGCTCCAACGCCGCCACCTCCAACTCCGCCGCCGCCACCACCGCCGCCTACAACAGGACCTTGAGATGGATTTGGCCTCCAATTATTGTTATCCATGATGATCTAAATTTTGTAACCGAAATTCCAACCACCAAATTTATATAAAAATTATGAAAATCGCGAATAACTTTTTATATATATGAACTCCGATTTTGAGATTAAAATAGAGTGATGATGAGGAGGCGAAGTCTAATTTAAGGGAGGATTGTTAATTCATAAGTAAAAGGTTGAAGAGTTTCAGGCAGAAAAGGATTTTGAGAGTTAGAATTGAGAGAGAGAGAGAGAGGAATATATAGAGATGTATGTCATGTCATGTCATGTTTGGGAATTGGGGTTGTTTTTGGGAAAGTTGGATTCTATTTTTCTAAAATGAGCTTGTTGTGGCAAGTGTTTTATAACAAAATCTACCACTATTGAGTAATTATTATGATTGCAGTTACGGGCCTGTTTGGGCACACACAAAATGAGGTAATGATAACCTTCTTCGTAACTAGTTATATTTTGAAATTTTATTTCTTTTATAATAAAAAAAGACATTTAAATCATCGGAAAAAAAGACATTTAAAAAAATAAAAGAAAAAGGGTAGTATTTCTTTCTTTTCTTTTCTTTTTTTTTTGGTTAAGAGGATAATGCATTAAACAACTAAAAAGCCTCTAAACCAAATGCAACAAACCGATCAAACAAAGTTCCAGCAGAATCTAAACTCAGCAAAAATACAACATCAGGTGGGGGAATAAAAAAAAAAATAGTAAAGTCCTAGTCCATGAATGCTCCTATGCAAAAGGGTAGTATTGCATCTCATAACTTGTACAGTATAATATCAAGAAATTTTACTAACAAAACAAATAAACCTCCATGCAAAATGATAATACTACATTATCTCTTGGTCGATTTTTTATGGAAAAATAGGGATTCAAAACTCTCTTTCTCATTTAGACATATTTGGTTAAAAAGTTGGTTACATGATGAGATATAAAACTTCACTCATCATTTGAGGTAAAAATCTCATATATGACTATATAGAGTGATTGTAAAGGTGATTTATTTGTCAACTTTTCCACTATTTGGCATTACAACAAAAAATAGAGTTTGACTGTAGATATTTTGTGAAAAAATATATATTGTGGAAAAGTCGTTATGGTTTCATAAAGAGAGAGACTTTTGTCCAGTGCCCAGTTCCACTGGACACGCTAGGATACGGACACATGTCTAAAACTAAACACGTGTCCGCATCTTAACATGTCCAGTGGAACTGGCCACTAGACACAAGCCCAACCCTTTCGTAAACTACTGGTATGCTTTGATAACCATAATGACAAAGAGATTTTCTTTTAAGTAAGAAAGGACAAAAAAATGACATTATAAATGTGCTATTAAATGTTGCTATTTTATTTATAAATAATTATATTCATACTTAAATTGAAATAATTTTATTAGTGGCCAATGTTTCATTATTATTTGACTACAGCCATTTGGTGTATTTTTAAATAAAAGTCATGGGCATTTCTAGACAACTAGTGGATGTCCCGCGCGATGCGCGTGTTCGCTATTAGTTATTTTATAATACTCATATGTGTTATAATGTTTGGAAAATTAATTTCGATTATGCATTATACGTCACTAAAATAATGAATGAAAAAAAAATTGTAACACAATATATCCATAAGTAACCATAATTAATTAGACTCTAAAAATGCCACTATATGTGCCCTTTTTTGTTTGATTAAGTGTACATGTATATGTAATTCTTACATTTGACGTTTCTAATATAAATTTTTTATTATTTCCTTTTCTTTTTTTGAAAAAAGTATTTATTTTTTTAAAAGAAAACATGTGAACTTATGAAGGCAAAACATCTAAGATTTAAGGTTTATAATTTCTAATTCGCAAAACTAAATATACATGCCAAGAGATTAAAAATAAATCAATAATTGAACAGAGAAATATAAACTTATACTATTTCATATCTCACGTTTAATTTTACTTACATTTGAGCACTTTAATCACTTATAAAGATTAAACACTTTCCAAAAATATAAAATAAAAAAATAAAAAAGACAAAAAACACGTACCTTTTAGAAACCCCATATGTTGTTAAAGCATTGTATCAAGCTTTGATAGTGTTGTTAAGAAGTTTAGATCATATGTAACTGAAACCAAAGCCAATTTCATACTCTTTTTTACACTAATCTCACTCTTTGTCTCTCTATTTCTCCAGTCCTACTTTTCTTTTGGCCTTTCGATATTTTGTGATACTAGAATATATAAAAGAACATGAAAACTAACATTGAATGGAGAAAACCTTTCATTTTTTAAATTAATGAAATTAAAAGTGGAAGAGTTCAAGAAGTTGGAAAAGGGAGTAGAACCAAATCTTTTAATTTTCTACATTTATGGCTTAAACTAATCATTGATAAGAAGATGGGAGGTGAAAGGCTCAACGAAAAAGTACTCATACAAAGCGCCACATGGCAGGACCTCATGCACTCCGCATGAGGTCTATGCTTTTATATATATATATATATAGATTTTTATGAAAAGCTAGATATATCTTAATAAACCCTTGTATAAGTCAAATTTTAAACTATTTAAAACCCTAGGCGTATGGTTTTAAATAGTTTAGTAAAAAAAATCCCTAGGCGGAGCACCCTAAAAGAATTAAGAAAAAAAAAAAAAAACAATTTGTGAAACGCCTTTACTTTTTTCTTTTTTTTTTTAATTCCTCCCCCTCTTAACACAATGCTAAAAAAAAACCCTTAAATATTTCTAGTTTTGATTGGTTAGGATCCAATCATAAACAACTAATTACAGTAATTGAAATCTTCATCATCATTTATATATACTATTAATAACATGATTCTTTATTTGGGTTTCATCATTTTGCGCCCTAAAATATTCTCACACAAATTCTTTAACCCTCTAAAATGCCTCATATCTTCTAGTTAAATAATTTTAAATTTAAAAAACACAAACGGTTAAAAGAGTAATTTACTATTTTTTTTAAATTCCAAAGTTTTAGGTTTTTTCCTTTATCTTCTCCAATCTAAATTATCATTTTTGATTTTCAATTAAAAATTTTAAACTTTTATCAACACCATGGTAGAGAAAGATCCTAAAATTTAAGACACTATCTCTATCTCACTTTTAAATGACACTTAGGCCAAAATAAAAAATAAAAAAGAGTCTTGTCGCATGCACGAAACGCGTGTAATGAGACTAGTTTTAAAAATCTCTTAAAAAACAACTATTGGAGTCAATTTTGGAATGGAAAATTTAAATGAACTTGACCCTATCAACCTGTGTTCGAAAGTATATATATATATATATATGAAAGTTTAAATAGTGTGTAAAATACCTATGAACGTTTAGACCTCTAAATACAAAAATACCAACACAAGCTTATAATCAAACAAATGTGCAGAATGATGAATATAAGCTATATCCAAATTGGTAATACACTCTAAACCATAATTAAATACAATCACAGCAGCAATTAAAGGTAAAGAGTAAAAGAAGAGAGATGCAAACATAAAGATAACACGGCGATGTGTTATTGAAGAGGAAATCAAAGTTCTCAGCGAAAAACCTCTCCGCCGCCCTCCAAACGGTCAATAATCCACTAGAGAATGAAGTTGGGATGCATGAATAGCAAAAGACCCTCCAAGCCTAATCTACCCAGTGCACCTAAGCCCTCCAAACTTCTTGCTTCAACAAAGTTACGCCGAACCTTGTCTTCTCTAACTTACCAGATCCCGCAATCGCCCATTGCATCAACCAAAATGAATTGGTCCCTTCTGAACTGTTTTCCAAGCACCAAATTACCTTCTCACTGTTATAGGTATGGTGAGATAAAGATTTGGCTAAATGTACTTCTCAAGGATATGTCAATGGAGAGGGTGAGAGTAGAGGAATTTGAAGAATCAAAAGATGAAGATTATGGATGAATCAATCTTGTTTTTCTCTAGGGTTTCTCTCTCAAAATTCTCTCTGAAAGCTCTCTACATTTTGTGGGTATAAGGGTATTTATAGTAGGGTGTATGAGGAATGCGAAAGGTCAATTTTCATCAAACAGGGCATTCTAGCGACTCGACCTCACGACTAGAGCAAGTCGCGAGTTTGAGTCGCGAGCTAACTGTCTGGCCAGACTAGAAGTTTTGTCCTGTAATGCTCCAACTGTCGTGATCCTTCAACTCTCCTGTATGTTTTACACGTCTGTCACCTTTGGCAACTTGCCAGTCACGACCTAGTCGCGAGATCTAGTTGCGAGGCTCTTCTTGAGTGCACACATCTTGAGCTTTCTTCACACTACTCTTACATAATTCCCACCTAAATACAAGGTATCTAATTGCTAAATTACAAGAAAATTTGGTACGGAATAAAGCCAACACATGATTGAATAAATTCAACCTTACAATCTCCCCCTTTGGCTATTCCGTGACAAAACTCTAAAACAGACTCTAGACTTAACATGTGAGTTGGGAACAGTTGCCAAAACTCACTCACACCTAACTCTAGAACCTGTGAAGCTCTTGAACCATACGAACAAGTTTTTCCTGAAAAAAATAACACAAGACGATCATTGTAGGCAGAAATCTTGAAATGCATATAGAGCAAGCATAATGCGATCAAGTAATAAAGACTAAAGCAATAAAGCATATCTTGACCAAAAAAGAACAATCACTATAAATAGTGATCACAATGATCATTCACACAAGGAATGAACATCTAGACATGCAAGCAAATAAGCTCAATACAAAGTATCATTTGCATGTCCAACATTCAACCGATATAAAAACACAAGGTAATTGCATCAAGGATATAAAATCCAACAAAGGCACAAGAGTGATGTACTAAAAAAAATGCATAACATTAAATAAAAGTACTAAGCTACAAAGCAAAGGTACATGAAAACATAGTTCAAATACACAACATAAACTCTAATATATGATAAGATGAAGCAAAATATTAAGCATAGGCCTTTTCTTTCTCTTGCTCTTCAACTTTAATACTCCCCCTTTGATCAAGCTCTTTCTCCCCCTATCATTACACTCCCCCTATCATCACCATCTCCTCTTTTTTGTCATGGAATAGCTAGTTCTCATTTTCTTGTAACTTTCTTTGAATTTGGTCCAATTGAGTTTGGAGAGAAGTGAACATCGTATCACAACGGATGTTGTGATGGTGTAGGAGAGAGGCAAGTCCGGACATCTTAGTGCTTACATCGTGGACGGATGCCAGAATGTTGTATAACTTCTCATCATAGGAGTATGAGCGAGAGCGTGAACCACCATGAGAAGCTGGACTCTCTATCTTGATTCCCTTCCGACTATGACCAATGCTAGCATTGAGCGTATAAATGTTGATTGGACTTGGCTTCAGGTAGGGAGACTCATCTTCCAATGGATGAATGCCTTTGAGTTTCAAAATCTTTGAAATGAGGCAGCAGAAAGGAATGCAATTCCTTGAGGTAGTTCTTGTAGTAATTTTGTGCAAAATATGGAAGATATGAGCGCAAATATCGATCTCTTCATCAGTAATCAAGTCATGAAGGAACAAGGCTCTACCAAGATTCATGTATCCGGTGCTGGATAAAGGATAGAGATTGTGGAACATGATTGTTGTAAGTACCCTCAATTATGGAGATAGTGAGGAAACACTAATTGATTTCCCATTGGGAGAGAATTCCAAGTTATCTCCAAGAACATCCCAAAGTAAATCCTCCTCTGGATTCAAGTCATCATACACCGATGGCTTTGGAAACATTGGCCGGTTGATGTGCAGAATGTTAGCAAGATAGCAAGGTGTTACTGTGAAGTGTTGTCCTCTAACCCAACATTTCAGCTCATCCCTTTCATAAATGGCGTTTGCATAGAATTCCTTCACCATTTGTTCATACGGTTCTTCTAAGCTGGATAGGAGAAAGTTCCAATCCTTGTTAGCAAACCATTTCGAGATGTTTGTATCTAGAAGAGAACCTTGCTCAAGCACCTTTTCCACTAACAAGGGAGCTTCCATGAAGTAATTCTCATAAGCTTGAGAAGCTGCATATGATCTGAATTTGCTGACATCATAGAATCCTATCGATGATCAAGACTTCTTGGCTTTAGTAGTGAAGTTGTCAAGATCAATCACTGGTTCTTTGCCTTCGCTACTACTTCCTTTCACGGTTGATCTCTTGCATGGAGACATTTCCAAACTGTATAATGTAATTTAAAAGAGCAATAGAAACCACACATGACAACAAACTTTATTAGCACTAGGTTAGTCTCAAATTAGAATTTTTGAATAAAACCCTAAAATCATGACATTGAGGTCTTAAGCATGTCAAAGAGTGTGTGTGTGCAACAAATGACACCATGTGCACCCTAGGCAAAGAGTAAGAACACATAACCAACAAAACCCATACAATAAGCTCAACAAAACATCAGTGGACCATATTCAATCATCATATTTTCAGATCTCAACACAAACACACAATCCAAGAAGTCTAGGGCTAGAAACGTGAAATACATTGAGAAAGAGACAACCCATACCTTTTCTTGAAAATTGGTGAAGAAATGATGAAGAGAATGGAGGTTTTGTGTGTGGAAATGGTGATTTTGGCAGAGGGAGGGATGAACAAGACAATGAATAGTCATGAGATGTGAGGGAAAAATGAAAAGTTTTTGAAATCAGCTCTAAAAGTAACCCTCCATATGTTTTTCGCAACTGGAATGAGTCGTGAACAAGTTGCCAAGTCAAGCCGCCAAAAACCCGTGTGACAAAATTTGAAAAACTTGTCTAAGTGTTTTTCATGACTGGAAGGTCCACTCGCGAGTAAGTCACGACAGGAGTCGCTAAACATTCTGAGTAAAACTCGCAACTGGAGCTTCCACTAACGAACCAGTTGCCAAACTGAGTCGCGAAAATCCTAAAAACCCAGATTTTTGAAAAATTTTCTAAGTCTTTTTCGCGACTGGGGGCCTGACTCGCCAGAGATTCGCGAAAGCTTCTGAGTAAGCTCGTGACTGGATTGACTCGCGAGAGTAAGTCGCCAAAACAAAGTTGCACAGTTTTTGAAATTTTGGAAATTTTTCAAAACAAAAACACTTTCCAAAAACAGTTAAAACACTCAAAAAAAAAAAATTGCGTTTGATCAACATATAATTGAGTATGTGCAACACATTTAAACAAATACAATCACACAAATGAATAAGGCATTCATTGAACATAGACATATGTGATGTGTGTAGGTATCAAAGATGAGATAATCCTTAGTCTAATGTGAAGCTTCAATGATCAATTCAACCAAGATATACACAATTCGCACGAGGAAAAGTGATCAATCTCAATTATAGAAGTATACATATATGACCTCCTACATAACTTGATAACATAATTTTCAAGCTTTTCATTTGGCTCCATACACATCATAACATTTGATCATTTTGGATCAATACATCTCATTTTGAGATCGATGCTAGAAATTTTTGATATTTCAATTTGATGAACAAGCCTTTGGCTTTTTGGGCATCATACATTTTCATATAAGTCGCTTTCTCTTTTTCCTAGTCGAATACTAGTACGTGCGACGGCTTTTACAGCTCATTATCTCTTTTCATTTTGAGATTTACATTGGTTGAGCTCTTTAAGCAAAAAAATAAAAGAGTGGGAAGATATATAGGCACAAGTCTACGCAAGTCTCAAGATCAACAAAACCATTGACTAATCATTTATGACAAGTTTGAAGATCTATTTACAACAATCACATAGATGTCAAGATTTTTCTCACAATGATATAAGTGCATAAAGAACAAGCTACGCTCGTAAATGCACAAAGCCATAAGTACGAAGGTACAAGACAAAACATGCGTGTGACATAACACAATAATGCCGATCAAACTTTTTGAATTTTCTACTTTTTATGTGTTTTTGGATTTTTGGCACAAAAACAAGTAAAGATTGATAAAAAAAAAAATGTAAAAACATTCAAAGCTAATAACAAACAAACAAAAATTTTCAAAACATGCTAAAATGATAACACAATGCACATAACCAATCAATGTTACATAACATAGGAAGTATTAATGCATGGACATGTTGTAATGCTTATGCATGTGTACCCTTCTTCACCTACACAACACGTGCGTTTGGGGTGATATCCCTAGAGAATTGGGTACTATTGTTGTGACTTTCAAACCTTCTAGTGAAGCTTGCCAAACATGTAGTGAGGGCATCAATCATCTTCATCACATCCCTCACTCTAGGATCACCTTCTTGACTTTTTGATTGCTCAACAGTCTAATTCCCTTTGCCATTTCTTGGTCCTCTTGACCTTTGAGCAATTGCATTCTTTAATGCTTTAAGCTTATTTCAATTAGGTCTGGTGTGTCCTTGAATTCCACAATGATGGTAGAAATGTTTAGTTATCAGACCTCTTTATGATTTTGGAAGTGATTTCCCTTTAACTTTAGGTTTGACCACTGATTGGTTAGAAGGCTTTATCAAAACCCGTTGGTCATTCACATTCCTCTTCTTCTCCACCTTCACTTTCTCAACAGTAGTGATTGCTACCACTGGTTTCTTAGCTTTCACAAACTTCATATCCTTGGACATATTGGCACTCGAATTGCTCTCTTCGGTGTATCCCAATCTACTTTTGTCAGAGAAAGGTTTTTGATGAGCAAGCACTTCATCAAGCTTCTTGGAGGAAACTCGCTCTACTTTAGCATTAGCTTGAATCACATCAAACTCAAGGAATTTGATCTTTGAATAGGCTTTGGTTAACTTTCCATTCAATGTCTCAACTTCACACTTAGTCTCCTTGTATCACACCAGAAGACTTTTATAATCTTTCTCTACTCTCTTCATTTTCTTAATGGCTGCTTTAGCCACTTTTGCATATTCACCAGTCTTCTCAAGGAGGGAATTGTAGGTTTCTTGCAATCCCACTGTTCTTTCATCTTGCTCATCATCGGATTCCTCGACTATCCCCATCGACTCCACGTTAGTGTGCTCACCAAGCTCTTCCACTAACACACTCAAATCATTCGAAGATTGTACGGAAGCAATGGTCATAAATGCGGAGTAGTTTCCTTCTCTGTCACAACTTTCTTCTAAGTTTGAATTAGAGGAGTCTGAATTACTAAGAGTAGTGGCATACACTTTTCCCTTCCCTCTCAAATAGTTGGGACACTCCTTCTTGAGATGTTCATGACTGTTGCATTCATAGCACGTGATTCCTTGAGAGGATTGAGACTCTTTCCCATCTTTCTTCTTGAAATCCTTTTTCTCCTTCTAGGAATTTGGGAATTTTCCCTTTTCAGCAAACTTTCCATTCTTTTTGAACTTCAAGAACTTTCAGAATTTCTTAACAAGATACGCCACGTCCTTTTCGACCTCATTCTTATCCGATGAGTCTTAAGCTTCCACTCTCTCATTGATTGTCTTTAGAGCAAGAGATTTGCTCTTCCTTTGTGATGGTAGAGATAGCTCATAGGTTTGAAGTGAGCCAATAAGTTCTTGAACTTTGATCTCATCAAGGTCTTTGCTCTCTTCAATGGCAGTAACTTTTGCACGAAAGCTCTCCAGTAATGATTGTAGAATTTTTCTCACAATCTTGGAGTCTTCTGTCTTTTCTCCCAAGTTAAACTTCCCAATTACCACCTCATTCAGCTTCCCGTAAAATGAGTCGAATGACTCATCTTCACTCATCTTCAGCTCTTCGAAGCGTGTGGTAAGCATTTGCAGTCTGGTGTCCTTCACCTTTTTGGTTCCCTCATAAGTTGTTTCCTTAGCAATTGTAACATGAGAAACCCTGTGAAACTCATTAGGAGAAACACCACAAAAAAATAACATTTAAATCCTTGATATTCATGTTAGCTGCCTTATCCCATTCGAATTTGGCGGCCTCCGGCCGAGTCTAACCTATATCTATAGCATCCCAAACATTCTCATCAATGGAACATAGGAATGCCCTCATACGGACTTTCTAAAAAGCATAGTTGCTTCCATCAAAATATGGAGGAGCATTAAGAGATTAAGATCAATCCATCTCAAAGGGAGTCAAGGATCGCACTCATGTAATTAAATCACAACAAGTGCACCCACTCTGATACCAATTGAAAGTTCAAATAGTGTGTAAAACACCTATGAATGTTTAGACCCCTAAATACAAAAATACCAACACAAGCTTATAATCAAACAATATATGTGTGGAATGATGAATATAAGCTATATCAAAATTGGTAACATACTCTAAACCATAATTAAATACAATCACATCAGTAATTAAAGGTAAAGAGTAAAGGAAGAGAGATACAAATACAAAGATAACACGGCGATGTGTTATTGAAAAGGAAACCAAAGTTTTCGACGAAAAACCTCTTCGCCGCCCTCCAAGCAGTAAATAATTCACTAGAGAATGAAGTTGGGATACATGAATAGCAGAAGACCCTCCAAGCCTAATCTACCCAGTGCACCTAAACCCTCCAATTTTCTTGCTCCAACAGGGTTACGCCGAACCTTGTCTTCTTTAGGTTACCGGATCCCGCAATCGCCCATTGCATCAACCAAAATGAATTGGTCTCTTCTGAACTGCTTTCCAAGCACCAAATTACCTTCTCACTGTTATGGGTATGGTGAGATAAGGATTTGGTTAAATGTTCCTCTCAAGGATATGTCAATGGAGAGGGTGAGAGTATAGGAATTTGGAGAATCAAAAGATGAAGATTGTGGATGAGTCAATCTTGTTTTTCTCTTGGGTTTCTCTCTCAAAATTCTCTCTGGAAACTCTCTACATTTTGTGGGTATAAGGGTATTTACAGTAAGGTGTATGAGGAATGCGAGAGTTCAGTTTTCATCAAACAGGGCATTCTGGCGACTCGACCTCGCGACTGGAACGAGTCGTAACTTTGAGTTACGAGCTAACTGCCTAGCCAAATTAGAAGTTTGGTCCTGTAATGCTCCAGTTGTCATGACCCTTCAGCTCCCCTGCATGCTTTACACGTGTGCCACCTTTGACGACTTGCCAATCGCGACCAAGTCGCGGGATCCAGTTGCGAGGCTCTTCTTAGGTGCACACATCTTGAGCTTTATTCACACTCTCTCACACACTCCTCTTACATAATTTCCACCTAAATACAGGGTATCTAATTGCTAAATTACAAGAAAATTTGGCACAAAATAAAACCAACACATGATTGAATAAATTCAACCTTACAATATATATATATAGTGTGGTTGTGTTCTTTGTCTCTCTGTCTATGTCTACCCGAAACTTTGATACTCCTTTGTTGTGTTCCTTTCTTACCGTCGTTAGTGCCACCTGTGTCAGAAAGTGAATTCCCAGAACCGAACAGTAAGGCCCATTTGAGCTAAAAGAGGGCGTGTAGGGTATGAGAGGTATAAGGTTGACTAGGGTATGTGTTACGAAATGCAACGGTTGTGAGAAAAACATGATAACTAAGTGTTAAACCTAGGATAGTATGGATAGGTTGTGGAGATCCGACTCCTCTGTCAGCTCCAGGATTGGTTGTCCTCCTGATATTGTAAATGAAGAAGATCACAATGTTGAAGAACATGAGATCCCTGACTTCTGAAAATGGACTATTCCTAAGATTGATACTAAAAATGTTTACAAAATTAGTTGGGCTGAAAATGCTTTTCATTCTGCTTACAAAGTTAGAACTGTTGAACAAATATTTTCTATTTCAAAAACTCATGAAGAATGTTGCTTGTTTTCTAGAAAGAATATTGGTGAATTTATTGCTACTAAAAAATTCAGTTATTTGCATATTGGAATGGTTCAAGTTGCTATTAAACCACTCACCTAAAAGGGTATTAATGCTTCTGTTCTCATGTGTTTACGTAATGTTAGATTTAAGAACTTTAAAGATAGCATTCTTGGTATGATTACTGCCTCTTTGTATGATGGTCCTATATATTTCAATTGTTATCTTGATCTTACTCTTTCTTTGGATGATCCTAATATTGTTAAAGCTTTAACTTTGAATATTGCTTCATCTGGTTATCACATGGAAGAAGGTAGTTAACCTTTTGCTTTGATTTATCGTATTTATTACAGACTGTTTGGTACTCAATTGAATCCTAGTGCTATAAACCATAAAGAACCTTCTGGCAAAACTATGTTAATTCAATGTTCAACCCCTGATGCTAAAGTTCAAGTTCCAAAAATGATTCAATGGCAAGACGTTAAGCTTCCCACTGAATGGTTGTTGGAACAAGAATCTCCTCTTGCTAAACCTATTTTTGATGAGCTTGATCTTACTCATATTCAATAATATCTTGATGGTATTGTTAAAATAAGTTTTCAAAATAATCAACCTTTGAGAATCAACGAAGGAAGACATTCCTTTGCTGGATCTGAAAGTATTTCAAAAAGAGATCAAGATCTCAATGATTTTTTGCAAAAGAATTTTGAAAAACCTATTGATTTAAAGCTAAAAGGTGTTTCAAGTGATAAATCTCAAATTAGTTCTGTTTACTATTCCACTAAACCTGAAGCTTTCTCTCCATATAGTAGAACTACTAATGAAGAAAAAGATGTCACTAAATCTGTGTGTCCTTTTGATTCTGATTTTCCTCCTATTGAAAATCCTGTTTTCCAAAATCAATTAAGAGTTTTAAACGTTTTGGATGAAAGTTTTGAGGTTGATATGGTTTCCTTGTATAATGAATTTATGCTTACTAAAAACAGAAATAAAAGAAAATATTTCCAAAATAATTTTGCTCAGTCTGAAAAAGACCATGTTAAAAGAAAATGGTTAGAAAAGATGAATCAATTGAAAAAACATATTTTGTTTTTTGAATTTCTTGAAAACCATTATGTTTCGAAAGATGAAGTTTCAAAACAACATCTAAATGTGATAAAGAAATCAAATTTTGTTAAAGAAGATAAAACCATTGTTAGGTCTAGCCATTCGCCTCTTGAGACAGTTTTGATAACTTGTCAAAAGAAGGAAGTGAAGGCCTCCCCTTTCAAAATTGCTGATAATCAAACTCCCATTGTTAGTCTTATTGAACAAAACAATTTTACTAATCAATCTTTGCATATTATTGGTCAACAGCTTGACCGCATTAAAGAAAAAATTGTTGAAAAAACTGTTTCTGTTGAAAAACCTGTTTTCGAAAAATCTGTTTCTGTCAAAACTGAAAAACCTTTGATTGATTTACCCAGTCAAAGAGAAAAGGTGAATTTCAAAACCTCTCAGGCTAAAACCCTTGAGATTGTTGAGAAAATGCTTTCTAATTTAAAAGTTAAAACTGAGGGTACTTCTACAAGTACAACTTGCACTATTTCAAGAAATGAAAAAGAAATTGTTTCTGATGAAAATACAGATTCCGATACTGTATCTTCTGTTTCTGCTAAAAATATTTTTGATGACGATTTACCAGAAATAAAAAGATTTGTTGGAAATTCCAAACCCATGTCTTTTACAAAGAACTGGTATTCAAAACCCACTCCTCGTGATATGCAGTTTGAAGAGAGATCTTTTCAAACACAGTTTTCTGTTTCTGCTGATAAGTTTTATGAATGGAATATTGACGGTTTGTCTGAACAAGAAATCATTAATAAAATGGGTCATATGTTTATGGTTGGTATTGCTTATCAAAATAACCATGATCTTGATCAACTTGAAATTGTTAATTTACTTGCTATTGGTTTTCTGGTACTCTTCGTGGATGGTGGGATTCATATCTCACAGAAGAATCTAGAGATTCTATTAAACATGCTGTTAAAAAGAATGATGAAGGTTTGCCTATTTTTGATGAAAGTATTGGTCACGGTATTCTTGATGGTGTTAATACCCTAATCTATACTATTCTCAAACATTTTGTTGGTACTCCATCTAATATTTCATCTCGAGTTTTTGATTATTTGAATAATTTGAGATGTCCTATTATATCTTATTACAGATGGTATCAAGATGTTTTCATTTCCAAAGTGATGCTCCAAAAAGATTGCCACAAGCCTTATTGGAAAGAAAAGTTTATTGACGGTCTGCCTCCTATCTTTGCTCATAAGGTAAAACAAGAGTTAATGGGTAAAAATGATTCTATTGATTACGATAATTTAACTTATGGTGATATTTTAAGTACTATTAAAAAACTTGGTATCAATATGTGTAATGATGAAAATCTATTAAAACACCAATTAAAGAATAAAAGAAAAGCTAAATATGAAATGGGTAATTTCTATGAATAGTATGGCTTGCCTCCTATTGCTCCTTCTAGGCAAAAAGGTAAAAAACATGATAAAAGCCATAAAAAATATAAAACTACAAAAAAAACTTTGTTAAACCTAATGATTTCTATGCTAAGAAGAAAAATGTTTTTAAAAAATATGATAAACAGAGGTTAGGTAAAGGTAAATGCTTTAACTGTGGTAAACTTGGACACTTTAGTAAAGACTGTAAGCAAAAACCTGGTAAGTTGAAAAACAAGTTTAACATGTTAAATATTGATGATAAAAATCAAGAAGAATTATTCAAAATCCTTGAATCAAACGATTCTTCTGATTCTTTGGAAGATGATTTTTCTTCTTCATCTGATTCTTGCTATTAATCTGCTTCTGATTCTTCTGATTCACCTAATATTAAAATTGGTTGTAGAGATTCCTATTGTAATGTTATTAAATCTGTTAATACTCTCACTAAGAGTGAAGAGAATGAAAAATTAATAATTCAATTGATAAATCAAATTCAAAACCCTGAATTACAAATAGTATATTTGGATAAGTTTAAGAAAATTTTGATAAAAGATGAAACTGGTAAAAAACTAAAATCAACTATAAGCTTTGAAGAAACTTTGGAAATGTTTAATAAAAAGAAATCCAAAGATTTAACTGTTAATAATCTTCAACATGAAATTAATATTGTTAAACAAGAGATAAATGAATTAAATCATGAATTTAAAAACATTAAAAGTGATAACAATAATCTCAAACAAGAATTGATAATGTTAAAAATTGATAAAAATCTTAATAAATCTGATAACGAACAAGATGAACAAGATGAGCACAAAGATGGAGATGAATCCAGTCAACAGGCTCTTCTTTCTGATAAAGGTGTTGTTGATAATTCTCAACTTAGTCTTGTTAATAAATTGTTTCCTCCAAAATGGTTTACAAAAGTTAAAATTGTTGTTTCCCATGATTATCATTTTACTGTTATTGCCATGATTGATTTTGGTGCGGATATGAACTGTATCCAAGAAAGATTAATTCCTTCAAAATATTTTGAAAAATCAACTGAAAGATTGATTTCTGCTAATGGTAGTCAAATGAAGATTAGATATGAATTGAATAATGCTCATGTTTGTCATGATAATGTTTATTTCAAGATTCCTTCTGTCCTTGTTAAAAACATGACTGATAAAGTGATTCTTGGTCTGCCATTTATAAATGCTTTATATCCTTTTCTTGTTGAACATGATGGAATTACTACTGATTCTTTTGGACAGAAAGTAAAATTCAAATTTTCTTCAAAGTTTGAAATTGATACTGATTATGCTTCGAACCTGATTCAGGCTACAGTTAGACACAAGAAAATTGCTGAACAACTTTCTGATAAATTATTGCAATTAAAAATTAATAATTTCCAGAAAATTCAGATTGATGATGTTTGCTATGATGCTCCTAATGCTTTTTGCTATAAGAAAATACACATTGATAATCTGCCTTATGTTGAAAACTTCCCTATTACTGTGCTTATTCAAAACCTAATGGTAGGTTATTGCCAATGTTTCACAGATATTGCTAAAGGTAATACTCATAGCACCAAAATATTAACTACTATTGATTGTTCTAACATTATCAATATTTCTTTGCAGGAATCGGCGCATGTTACGAGGATAAGTACCATTAATAAGTGGAATAATACTAATATTTATACCACTAGTAAGTGGATTATTATGACTTCCTCGGCAGAAAGGAGGAACAAGGGAATAGCACCAGCACAGGGCTATTCTCAAGACAAAAGGCTCCCAGCGAGACAACCTTTTGTAATGCATGAAGGCGCATCTTCTGGAGTAAAATCCAGAGGATCAACATCCCTTCAGGAATTTGTCCCGACAGAGGTGACATATTCCAATGGTGATATGATAATTGCTTTGCAAGAAGTTTTGTCTAAAAGGTTACAATTCCACAATGGAACCTACTTAGAACTACCAGATTCTATCAAATTTATTCTTGATAACCTTTAAGCTGCTTTTATTAGAAACCACCGCAACCTCTTCCTAAGAACCCTCCGAGCACTTGAAATCCACCTTGTTAACCTTATTGCAGAAAATGAGGTTTATATGAGCCATTATGCCAATTTTATTTCAGAAAATGACCCCAATTATGCCAACTTTATTTCCGAAAATGACCCTATTGATGCCAACCTTGTTTCAAAAAATAATTTTGTTTCAGAAAATGAGGCTTTTAAAAGCCACCTTAATGCTTACATTAGTCAACTCTTTGGCAAAGAGGAAATCCATTCAAAGGATAAAAAGACTATAATGGGTACTGATTATGCAAGATTAAGCCTTAAGACCCAATCTCTATTAAGAAGTGCTTTTGCCAACTTGCCAACAGATATACAATCTCATATACTGAAAAGCAAGGCTATGTTTAGGTCTTTTGACCTATGGTTCAAATATTTCAAGAAACTTGTTACAGCTACTATTCCTGATCCTGATGAATTGGATGAATCTGATAATGTATTTATCCAACTAGACTGGGAAGAATACTTTGGGAGTAGTCTCAGAGTGTATTAAAAGAAACATCCATTTCCTGGTCTCCTGGTTGATTATGATGATGGTTCATATATTGCTAATGATGATTCAGATGATGATGATGATGATGATAGAAATCCTAACTGGTTTTCCCAAATGTTCGAATATGGCTTTCTCAGGTTCATAAAATTAATAAGCCATAAACAGGCCAGTCAGCTTTCACAAATTATCCAGATTGCTATTAGAGGGTTCGAAAGCTCTTTTGTTTCCATCAGATGTTGGAGCACTTTACCAAAATGGGAAAGAGATAATTGGATGAATGTCCAACCCTCAAAGCATCTCATTCTTATTAACGGTTACACCCACCAAGGAGAATGGCTTGAAGGAAATTCCCACTTGTCCTTCGATGATCCTTTTGCTCTTGCAAAATGTTGGAGAAATTATTTCAATAATCAAATTCTTGAGGTTGCTTAGAATCTATGGAAAGATTATCATTTCATAGGAAGCACAGATAGAATTTCTATTTTTGGTTCCAAACCCTATGCTAATGCCTTTGTTCACTTGCAGATAACAGATCATCCTAATCCAAGAAGTCTTCTCACTCCAGGAAAAACTCCGGAGTTTCAACCACTTCTTTTTTGTGGATTTTGTAACAAGTATGCTGTTTACCATGAGCATGAATGTGATGACTATCCTTCAATGGATCCTTATGGTGGTTATCCATCCGATGCTCCTTCCACTGATTGATGAGTAGCTTCCCTAGGCTACTACTATTGCTACTATTGATTCCCTTGTTTAGCTGGCTTGCACAAAGGCCAAAATGCTACAATGTTTTTTTTATTTTTTTTTATTTTAAATATATATATATATATATGTTGTTGAAAACCCGAATTGTTTGAAGATACCCCGGATTTGATGGAAGATTGGTATTGATTCTCCTATTTGTCTGGCCTGCACAACGGCCAAAACACTTCAATATTTACTACTGCTAAAAGCTTGTTTCCCAACAATACAATGCTTCTGAAGATTCCCAATAACGATGCTCATTTGATATTATTTGGCACAAAAGGACAACAATTATCTCTACATATCCTCCGTATGATTCCCCAAATATTGGAGTCAAAAGAAGAAAAATTCACTTTTTACTATTCATATGTCACTATTCACCTATTACTGTTCATCCGTTATTGTTCACCTGTTACTATTCATGACACTATTCACTCCAAATTTTGCCTATTTAAGGGGGGTTGTCCCTTAAGTTTAGAACAAGTTTTTCTTCAGAATTTTCTTTCCTTAGAACTTCTTCCCTTAGAAGCCTTCTTTGAGAGAAAGTTCCTTGTTTCTACTACCACGATTTCCCTACAATCTTGTAACTAGAATTAGTACAAGCTTTGTAACTGTTAACCTGTTTTGTTGAGATCTTGTAACTACTACTACTGTAAGTGTTTGTTCTACTTTCAATAACAAGTATTTTCAGTTTTCTATTCATTATACTACTTGTTGCTACCGCCATCTTGGACGGTTCTAATTGCTTTCATATATACTGCTTGGCTAGTTCTACCCCCTTACTACTGCTTTTAAATATTTTTGATTATAACAGCAATACCGCCTTCTTGGTTGGTTCTACTTTGCTTTCATAATATTTTCAACATATATTATTGCTGTCTAACCGTGCTTCCACCTTCAGCTTGGTGTCCCTTCCCCCTTTATCCTTCCCCCTTTATAAGAGTCAAGCCCACTACTCACTGGTCACTACAATTGAAAAAGGGAAGCAAGTGGTGCATCACTACATTGTGGAGAAATACACAAGACACTAAATTACAAAGGAGAATATTAAAAAAAATATATTTATTATTGTTATTATGATCACCATATAATGAGCATAAAGAATGGATTGGTGAAGGAGAGAGAAGGTTATTTGCACCATGACACACCCTAGAGCACCTTTGGAATATGTTGCTTCTTATATCAGAAGATTGGATTCAAGCTTGGAAGAGTGAATAAGGTTGGTGAGGTAGGTAAAATCTTGCCCATAAATGCATAGTTTGGTGACAATGTTTTATAGCAAGTCTGGGGCATTAATTCCTAATATCCATCTCTGAATAAGGATCAAAGCTTATGGCTGTTGGATTTATAGTGTAGATGCCCTTCGGTGAGATTTTGGGAGAGGCACGAGAGTTCTGAGCTCTCCCCTCTCAAGTATTCACACATTGGGCATTTGACAATGTTTTAAATGTGCATGTGTTACTAAGGTAAGGTGTGTGTGTGAATCTTTTTTTTTATTTTTATTTTATGGAGTTGTCACCAATTATTGGTTTTGTTCTAAGTGTGATTAGTCACCTATTTGTCTAATTTGTTTTAATTACCTAATTAACTAAAACCAATTCAAGGGATCTTAAATTAATTAAGGTAACCAGGGTCTCAAACCAAAGATTCTTCAACTTGAAAATTCGGTTATAGGTGGGAAAGGTGTTAAATACCCTACATTGCTTATCAAAAGAATAGCACCTTATTTTAATTTAATCACAACATTCGTATTTTAGAAAGATAAATAGAATACTTGGCATTTGTTTTTGAAAAAGTTTTGTACAAAACAATACATATACATAATATCTTATTTACATATCTAAATAACATATGAACATTACTGCAAAGAGTAATTTACAAGCAAACATGTGAGTATATATAAATAATATGTGAAAATTAAAATGCAAGAAGGTAAATAGATATAACTAGCATGTGAGTATTATATTTATTATGTATCTAGCATGTGAATATATAATACTATACAACATAAAAGAAAGGAAGGGAGAGGAAAGATATCACATTATGCATTTAGAGTAATAAGCCAAGTTTATTCTCCAACTTTCATTCCTATGCACAAACACAATAAACCAAAATGGTTAGTGTAGGAAGGAGAAGATATGTTAGCTTGATCACATACCATCAATTCAATTAAAATGAATCATGGATACATATCAACCTCTTTAAAAATTGTGCAAAAAAGAAATTGATTGAAAACAAAAGATAGAAAACACCATTTACTTACATTTGAAAAGATGAGTATTGTCCTTTGGAAAACATCATGACTTTTTGGAAAAATTCTCATTTTAAAACAAAGGGAATTCTGGGAAAAGGAATTTTGAAAAAGGGATTCTCTCTTGAAATTTTATGAAAAAAAAGCCTTTTGAGGGGAATACATAAAGAAAGAGCAATTTTATATTTTTTTAAAAAAATATTTTTATGCACTTTAGAAACCATATCCAATATTAAAATCAAAACTATTCAAGAAAAGGGATTTTTTTTAAGAAAATTGTTTCCATGTTTTAGAAAGAAAAAAAAAAAGGATGGTTTTGGTCCTTTTGGAAGTAAAAATCCATGGTTTATGTTTATTTTTTAAAGAAGAGAGTTTTATTTTGACTTCTTAAGATTTGTTTTAAAAATGGCACTTATTGAAGCTTTAAAAATGCTTCATTGGAAGGCTTTTTATTCAAGGGTGTACTTAAAATATTTGCATCTTTTAATGACTTATTGAAAAGGGATGGTTATTGGAGTATTTTTTAACATTTTAAGAGGTTTGCTTGAATCAAACTTCTCATTGTCGGGTGATTTAGGGTGAGAAGGAAACAAGGGAAATAAATAGGGCTTAATGTAAAGACATAAAGCAATAAAGGAATGTAAATACGTACATATATATATATATATATATATATATATATATATATATATATATATATTGTGTGTGTCTGTGTGTGTGGAAGTTAAAAGCAATATATGAATTTAAAGACATAAAGTAAATGAAATCTTCCTTGAATAGAGTTTGGCTTACCTCCAGTACTTTTTTAACTAGATATGTCCTTTTATTTTAAATATACAATGGCAAGTGGTAGTGGGTTTTAATCTCCACCTTTTATTTAGTTAGTGGATGATGTGGTAGTTTTTATTAAAACAAAATGAGATTCCAGTTAAAAAAGTATTGGAAGTAAGCCAAACCCCCTTGATTAAACCTTTACACCCATGGAAAATCAAATATGGTGGTGCATAAGGATAGACCTCCACTCACTAAATTGATTTTTGTGTTAGAGATTAGTCTAAGAAGACCTACCTTAGCTAAATCTTTAAAATCATAGTCGAACCAAAATGGTGGTGCAGAAGGACTAATCTCCACTCACCATATTAGTTTAGGATATGAAGATTTACCAAGGTGTGAGGTTGATTTTTCCTTTAAATCCAGTAGATTTAGTATGTCTAAGTGCAAAAGAAGGTGAATACATTCACACATAGCATATACTCATGTCAAGTATAAAGGAAAACACAACTATAAAAAAGGAATCTGTTCCTAAAGATATAGCTCCCTTTGTTTCATGTGATGTAGTGTAATTTTTTTTTTTCAATTTCATTTGTTAGGACATATGTGGAACTTGTTATGAACATATGTCATATAGAATTGGCTAATCCTTTGACAAAACGCACTTTACTTGTAATTGGGTAGATCTAGGATGTGTTCAATACTTCAAGGAATAAGAGTTCAAGTCCAAGTATTGAAGCCATGCAAATTTGTCCAAGAATCAAGTGAAGAAGTGTTGTTCATTAAAGCTCAACAGATGTATCTATCGAGATTTAATAGTTGAGGCTCGACAGATAGCTCGACAGCTGTATCTATTGAGAATTACAAATTTCAGATTTCTAGATCTATTTTTCACGCATATCCAAGCTATTTGTGTAGGGTTTCTTTTCTCATAATCCTTATATCTAAGCTATAAGGATTATTTTAAGGGCCATCTCACTTGATGCAACTGAATGCAACTTGATGCAAAGTGATTATTCACTCAAATTATGACCGAACACAATTTGCCATAGTTCATTTTTCTCTTGAAAAAGCTACTGCGTTTGGACGTTGTAGGGTTTTGTAACCAAGGAGCTTCTTGATCTTCATCGTGTGGATGAACTGAAGAACTTTGCAGCCAACATCCTTCTCAAGTTGGTGTGTTAGTCATGTACTAGAATCCGTATATCGATTGGTTAGTCACGTACTGGGAGCCGTGCATTGAAAGGAGATATTTTCACTACATTACAAGTCCAATTAGGTATTGGGGTAAGGGTTCAACTGTAGGTTGGTATTAGGTATTGGGATTCCTTTTGCTTGTAATTGCTTATTTTGATAATAGTGGATTCTCGAAAGTGGTGACCTTAAATTCGCCTGGTGGGGTTTTGCCTCGGTGGTTTTCTCCATTCGTAAACAAATCGCCCATATCAAATTTAATTTCCGTTGTATTTAGTTATTTGGTGATTTGTTTGTGCTACCACATGTATTGCATGCAATTGAACCTAATTAATTCACTTGGCTAATTAATTGGTTAATTTACTTAAGGGGTCAATTCATTCTTGGCCTATCATCATTTAATAAAATAAGCCTCCGGGTTTGGATTCTCAAAATATATATATATATATATATATATATATATATATATATATAAAAGGGGGAAAAAAAAACAACGATAATTTAAATGAAATAAATTTAAAGTGCATAAATTAATTGACATAAATGTAAAAAGCTTAAAAAATAAATGACATAATGTAAAGAGTATAAAAGTAAATGACATAATGTAAAGAGCAAGAATTTAAATTACTTAAATTTAGAGAACATAAAAGTAAATGACATAAATATAAAAAGAAAGAATTTAAATGACTTAAATGTAAAGAGCATAAATGTAAAGAACAATTTAAATGAATATAAAGTAAAACGGTATAAGAAAAGAGATTAAAATCTGCAAAGGTGTGGTGTAAAACTTATATTTTACCCCTCCAATCCTAACATGTTATATCATCTTATCATATATTTAAGAATAAGCACAATCACACCGAATCAATTATAATACTCATATATAAATCCAACCAAATTGGGAGTTTATTGAGATGCTATTAGGTGTATTAGGATGTATTGAATTTAAGTAAAATGCTGATGTGGCAGTCACTTATTAGATGGTGTAAAACATGGCTTTTACACCCTATCCTTACCAAATTTAGACTCATAAGAAAAATGTTAATATATAGATTTAGAGAGTATTTACATTATAAAAATTAAAGGGAGATGGAGCTAGAGTAGTAGCTACATTGCCCTAACTCTAAGAAGAACTTTGAAGGCTCACCTATGGGTTTTGGAGGGTGAAAAATGAGAGAAAAGGGGACTGAATTTATGGGTTTCAAGACTAGTATAGAAATAGAATAGAGAGAAAATAATTCTAGAGAGAATCCTAGACAGGTTGGATAAGGAGGGGAATTTTTGTGCTTTTTTCTTCATGACTTTTCCAAGGAAATAAGGGGTATCTATATAAAAAAAAATGAGATTAGTGGGATCCCCAAGAGGGGTGCACCCACCAGGGCTGGAGGCTCTTTATGATGGATTTTGTTGCCAACTCATCTTTTTCTAGATGCATATCCACTCTTCCATTTTCAGTTTTTAGATTTTTCTTCTTTTTTGACCCTATTTTTGAGCTATTTTCTGGAGTTCTTCAAGAGATTAGAATTCTTCAAACATGATTTTTATGGGAAGTTCTGAATGTCTAGTTTTCATAAGTTCAGGCATCATGTAATTTTGAACTACGGTTGTCGAGATATTGCACTTGGAAGTGAGGTGACGCAGTGTAGAAATCTGTGTGGCACTTTTCTTGAAAAATGAATTCCTCCTAATCCGAAGGGGATATCGATCATAATTCAATGTAGTCTAAGCCGTTCACATTCATTGTGGCTAGATTCGTACTGTCTATTTCGCAAAAACGCCCAAAAATAGCTCTTTTACTTGAAAAATAATGGAATAATATTTTTAATTAGGATTTTTATGTTTTCTTGATATTTCATTCGTTTCAACTCTGATTTGGCTCGTGAATTATCTTTTTAAAGAGAATTTTATGATATTTAATATGAAAAAAATTTATCTCGATTGGACGGTCATATTGTTTGGTCAAATTTTTTACTAATCCTAGTTATGTTTAGTCAACGTTGGTCAAACTTAGCCAAAAATGGCAAATTTGGGATTTTGAACCCCTAGGTTATTAAAATGGTTTTATCCAAGACTTGATTGAGATAAAAAAGACTTTTTTCATGTAATTCCTTATTACATGAATACGGTATCACTATATAGAATAATGGCTACCTTAAACTTTGTTCTTATTTGGATATTTAGGGAAATCTAGTTTATCATGATTTAGGTAATTTTTTGACTAAACTTTTTTTTTTTTTTGGTCAATCTATAAGGAAACACCCATAAGGAATTTGCTAAATTTAAGGATTTGGTCAGTCAACACTGAGGTCAAATTGCTTTTTCATGGTGCCGAAAGTTAGTCCATGATTTTGGGCAAATATAGCATATCAATTAGGGTGGGTTTTTTTTTTTTTTTTTTTTTTTTTTTTTTTTTTTTTTTTTGTTGTTGTTGTTGTTGTTGTTGTTGTGTGTGTGTTTATGGTTGTGGATACCAGATTTTTTTTTTTTGGTAGAGAGAATTTTCATTGATCCACTAGCCTCCCAAAGATGCCTTTTTCTTGTGAGTATTTTGACATTGGTGACCTATGATGATGTATGTGCATTTGTGGCACTAGGGTGATGTTTGTGAGTATCTTTACTTATTGATTTTTAAGAATCACCATTAACTATTGGATTTTTAGGTGTAGTTGCTCACCCATTGTCTAATTCATTTTAATTACCTAGTTATTTTGGGCCATCCTAACTAATAAGGTAGGATAAAATTTCGAACAAAAAATTCTTAAACTCAAAAGCTTGGTTATGTGTGTGGAAGGTGTTAAGCACCCCACAACGTCTATCTAAAGGATAATTCTTCATTTTGATTATAATCTCTATAACTCACATTGTAGAAAATAACTATGAAACTTGGAATTTGTTTTTGAAAAAAATATTTTTGTACAAACAATACATACATACATATATATATATATATATATATATATATATATATATATATATATATATATAACACGTGATATTATTTACATAGAATATATACAAGCAACATGTGAGGATACTTATAAATATTTATGTGGATATTATCTACAATGTTGCAAAGTAATATTTACATAGCTAACTCGTGAATATTACGTAGCAAATATAGCATATGAGAAATTTAAAGGACTTAGAGTGTAATTGTGTTACATTTCTCCTTTAAAAGTAATTTGAAGCAATATTTATTCTTCAAGAATCATTCTCATGTTAAAACAACAACAACCCAAAATAGTTAGTTTAGGAAAGGTAAAAAATGTTGACTTGATTGGATGCTATTAGTTCAATTGATGTGAAAAAGAATTTTTTGAAGAATTATTTGTTCTTTGATTTCTTCTGTTTTGTTTAGTTTATATGCATCTCTTAGCTTCTGTTTAAGATAATTTTTACATACTTAGGTTAGTAGTCAATAAGATAACATGTTTTACAGCTTTGTTAGTTCAATTACATTAGTAGCGTTTGAATGCTTACTTGAACACATGAACATGCATAACAATAGTATCATGCATTTGATGAATATGTGTAGTAGTGATGATGCAGAGAGGTAAGTAAGATAAGTACATGCATTACAATATTAACATGCATATATGATATGAGAAGAATGTGGTGAACATGTGATGAATATGCAATGGTATGATGAACATGAATGGTTGATGATGCTTATTGCCCTTGGATGATATGAGATGTTTATTGTCTTGTAATCATGTTTTGCTATCCATGTGATGATGATGCTAGTTTATATGCTAGCATGATGTAGTATGATGATATGTGTTATACCATGAGATGGAGTATGAGATACCATACTTAGATGAATGTTAGGATATATGTTTAGATGAGATGAAGATGTCATGTTTGGGTGATAAGATGAAAGCTGCAATGTGATATGCCAAGCTTGGATGGATGCTAGGGTGTATGATTAGATATATGTTAGGATAAAACTAGTGTGTGTGATTGCGCGCATGTGTGATAGAATAGCCTAATAGAGGACCCTTTGATAGAATTATGATATAAAACACAATGAGTAGAGGCTAACCCACAGGTCGGGCAAAGTTGGGTGCTTAACACCTTTTGATCTTTATACCTTAACTCTAAACACAGACTCTAAATAGATCAAACCCTTTGCAAGGGGCACAAATATGCTTCCTAAACCTAATCTAGTGGAGACCCTATAAACCCTTCGTCTCTATTCCACTCGGCTGAGACTTATTTCTTAGAGCATGGTAACCATGCACAGTAAAAGGGAGTCAAACTGCCCAGAGGCACTGGCGCCACAATGACCAAGCATGTTAATCAAGGTATAAACCTTCACACATACACAATCAAGGTATAAAAGAATATACATAATCATCCAAGCACCAAATATCACATACCCACTAAGTAAATAAACACGCCAACCATGCGTAGTAAAAGGGAGTCAAACTGCCTAGAGGCACTGGTGCCACAATGACCAAGTGTCTAAATCAAGGTATAAACCTTCACACATACACAATCAAGGTATAAAAGAATATATATAATCATCCAAGCACCAAATATCACATACCCACTAAATACGAAAACACACAAATACATATTTCAAATGAATCAATACAATACATGCCTAATCTAGAGAGCCAAGATTAATCTCATGCCTAAATCATCATATACATATTCAAAATCACATAAATAGGCTTTAGAAAATGTAGATCTAGAAAATACCCAAAGAGGAATCCATGATAGTGCATGTATTTGCATATGTAAGCACAGTCATATATGGAAGCATAGAAATAAAAGAAAATAATGTGATTAGTACACTAGTTTTTACATGGAAATAATATACTAATCCCAGTAATCATGTAGAAAACCATATATAAAACATGATAATCACAAAGCAAAACATGACATTTATTTGATTAAATGAAATCCTAGACTAATAAAGCAATAAAAATGGGTAATAGGCTTACTTAAGGGGCAGTTAAGAGGCGAATGAAGGCTTAAATGTGTGCTGCAATTTTTAGGAAAAAAAAAAAACATTTTTGTAGTCTAGCCTAAGTTGGAAATGATGAGAGGTATTAGTAGCTAATGATGAAATGGATAAGGGAGGGGTGAATATTTAAAGTGGGATGGAGTGGGACTTACAATTTGTTTGGTTGAGGTGAAAACAAGAGGGAGACAAAAGTGGGGAGAAAACTCATTTTCTCTTGTTTGGTTGGGAGTGGAAATTAAAGAGAAAATTGGCGGTTTCAAGTATTTTCCACCTGGGCCCACCAAATTACAATCTCTCCAAATCGAAGAGAAAATAGGGAGAGAAAATGAGTCTTTAACCATAATTACCTAACTACCTTTGCCTTCACTGTTGGAGCTAAAGTGTAACTACCCATGAGTATTGTTTCGATCAAGCTGCTACATTAATGCTATTGTCTTCATCAAGCTGGGTCATTTTATTGTTGAGTGATGTTGCATTGCAATTAACTTTCACCAAAGCTTGTTTTTGTTTTTGGTACTGCAGTCAAGCTAGTTTACTAAGGTTCTTTGGCTAAATTTCTTGAGGGAAAAAGAAAATATAACAAAGGGAATAATGGGGAGAGAGGTGTAACAAGGAAAAAGGTATGCATGTGGACCTTTTCCCACATTCACATGTGTATGGCAGCATATGAAGGCCTACTGCTTTCCCTTATATATATATATATATATATATATAGTGGGTTAGGAGGTAGAGAGTGTTAGGAGGTAATAGAGGGTGTAAGAAGATTATGGGAACTGGTTATGAAAATATACCGCTAAAGAAATATAGAAAATTACTTTAAGGCATGGAATAGAATAAAGAACTAGATACAACAAACTGACTAATATTATTAGATTCAAAAGACTCTTTACATAAATCATAAGAATTTTTGAAGGAGGCTATGTTCTGCCTTTACAATGATACAAAGTAGTTATTTATAGACTATGAAACTCAAAAAAAAAAAAAATTTCAGATACAATTTACAATTAGTTTTACATAAGATGGTAGGGGTTTGGCTTGTGATTGATAGGGCCGGGGTTGAAGGAAGTAGGGGCCTAGTTGGAGACAAATCTGCTATTGAATAAGGTTTCTACAGGGGCAATAAATGTTTCTGACATATATAGATAAGGCCGAACTGCTTCAAGACGTTTCTAGGACCTTTTTTTTTTTTTTTGTTTTCCCAAGTGTTGGACCTGTTTAGTCCTATCTATCTCTTCCTTGGAATCATTTTTTGTCGATGTCAGCGTCAACATCTGGGTCATGGTTATCATAATAGGGATCATCGTAGCCAATAAAAGGATAAAAAACAGACACCAAACTATATGAAATGTTGAAGGATAAAAAAATATATATATTTAAAAAAAAAAAAAAAAAGTGGGATAAAGAAAACATAGAAGCACATACTATACCATTGGTAAAGGTGGTGAAGCACTACAGCCCAGCCACCCACCCCCCCCCCCCCCCCCAACCCCACAAAAAAAAAAAAAAAAAACAACAATGGAAAAGAGAAAAATTGAAATATATTTCAATTGAATTCCTTATATTTGAACCCACAACCTTACTCCATTACCCTTACAAGGAAAGGAAATGGAATTTGGGCTAGAGCTCATAAGCCTACTCATATCACATTTTTTTTTTCTCTTATTTTTTTGATAAGTATACTCATTTATTTTTCATAACCTGTTTTGAGGGTAAAAGCAGTCTAACAGATGCTAAACATACAATTCAACTGCATATAGCATCCACCTATCCCCATAGCCCCCACCAATAAAACAAAGGCAACATTACGTTTCAAGATGTCACAAAAATAACATCTTTAGACATTTTAACAGGAATTACGCATCCATGTCCAAAAGGAAAAAAAAAAAAAAAAATCGCACACACACATATATAAACATATATCTATGTTTCTGTATATGTACATATGCATGTAAATGTAAGTATGCGTGTGTATATAATCCATGAAGATACGTGAAACAATGATTTCGTGTCAAAAACACAACACCAGAGAGAGAAGCAGGGTGGATTAATATGTAAATAAACCCATTTTCTTTGATGTTCTTACCTGCATCTGGGGACTTATTACTATTGCCAGCAGAGTTGGATGGCAAAGCATTGCCTATAGGATTCTGAGACTTAGTTTCCATTGTAAGCATTTTCAGAGATAATTTTCGTAGATAATCTGACTGGCTTGTGGCTGCAATATAAATCTTTTCCTCAAACCTTATAGCAATTTTCCCGATTTCATGTAATCCCTCTTGGCCAGAAACAGGGAGATGCCTCTTCAAAGTTTCCATTCTATACACAAAAGGAGATACTCTTATATGTTACTGACCATACAGGCGCGATTAAGCTTTAAAGAAAATTAGTCCCAAGTTGGTAAACTATGCTGATAGTGCGGAACTTAAAGCAACAAAATGTGAAAAGAAACCACAAAAAATTTCGTGAAATTATTTTTTTTGATAAGTAAATAAAATTTCATGAAATTTTAAAAATATGAACAAAAACCCAATATTTTTTTCTCTGAAAAAAATCAACAGTAGCACTTGATTGTTCAAGGTTCACTATGGTAAATCTGTCAACAGAAAATGTTTTCCTAGTCAATTAACTTGACACCTTGCTTTCCATATATTAGACCCCCAAGTGGTCCTCAACGAATTGTATTCCTAGCACTTTATTTGGGTGATGCATTCAGGTGTTTTGTTTCCAACTCCTAATATAGCACTACTAGTTCTTGTAGTCAACTCCCATGATACGACATTTGCTTTGAATGTCATATCCAATTCTTATACTTGTAGATGCATTTGTCATATTTCCTAGAAATTTTATTTTTCTTCATATGAGGATCATCAACACTTACCACAAGCCTTTCTGACATTACTTTTAATATTTGTTCTCTTCTTTTTCCAGTTATGCCCTTCCTCAGTTTTTTCTAATAATTAACTGCAGTAAAATATTGGTTATGGTATGAAAAGCTACTACGAACACATGCTTTATCAAGCTCATATATGGAATGAGTAGCTAAACACGGACCCTTTATTTGGAGTGTCATAACCGTGTTATAACAGTGCCCCATCTGTTATCTCATGTTATAATTTTTCAAAAATTGCTCATATCGCCATATTGTACCCACACCCGTGTCCATGCATCCTAAATGAGTAGAGAGACACAAGTCCTACCAACCAGATCACAAATACATGCCTAACAGAAATGTTAAAGCAAAAAATGTATTCCATATATGAGCTTGATAAACCAGAGCCACCAACAATCGCTAGGAGGCACCGGTTTTGGTGGCTTGTGCTTGGAAAATTTTGTCATACCAATTACCAAACACTTGAAAATGTTTTTCTGTATAATGTTTTCAAAAGAAAGTACTTTGTTGTAAAAAATTTTACATTTGAAACATTTTACAGTAAAACAAACAAAGCGTTAATTCAGTCATACACAATATTCAAAATGTCAAACAAAAGAAAATGAGAAACCAAGCATATAAAGACTCAAGCTTGGTGTTTAGAATAGCTTTGTTTTTTTCACTAGTTTATTTTGTTTAAAATGTTTATTATTTAAAAGTACAGGAGTACTCAGAAAAATGAAAGGCTTTCAAAATCTGTACCTATGAAATAAGTTGGCTTATTTCCACTTTTGAACCTAACCAAACAGGGTAACAAGTGTGTGTATGGTACAGCTTATTTTGGTGAGTTATTTCCCCCAGCTTGTTAGATAAAATTTTATAGAGCAGTACTTTTTTTTTTCTTAGTATAGCTAAATAAATCCTTACTAATTAAAACGGATAGCACTTTTAAAAGTAAGCAATTTGAAATGGAAATTTAGTCTTTCACATGATTACTGGTTGTGCTGGACCTAGTCTTATGTTAACGTAAGCTACTAATGTCACCACATGGGGATGTGTTACATCTATGCGATATCCCAAAAGGACAAGTTACAATTAGAGCTCCCACATACTTTGCGCACTTCCAATGTGATATTCATTGCACTTCTACTACATTGCGCCCTCACAATCTTGATGGGGGTCTCAAAGCATTACTCTTCGATGCAGACTGCGGGCTAGCTTTTCAGTTAAACTGTGTTCTTGAATGTGTGTGGCATTAAAAGTGAAGTTTGTAAGAAGGTAATCTTCAAGTGTTCCACAACAAATTCTACCCCCAGCTCTATATTTGGGTGATGCACTCAAGTCTTTTGTTTCCAACTCATAATATAGCATTATTAGCCCTTGTATAGTCAACTCCCATGATACAATACTTTCTTTCAATGTCATATCTGATTCTTATACTTGTAGATGCATTGCCAAATTTCCTAGGATATTTATTTTTCTTCACATGAGGATCATCTACACTTACCACATGCCTTTCTGACATTATTTTGAATATTTGTTTTCATCCTTCCAGTTATGCCATTCCTTCTTTTTTTTTTTTCTTTTTTTCTTTTTTTTTTTTAAATTAACCAACTGCAATAAAGTACTGGTTGTGGTATAAAAAGCTACTACAAGTACACACTTTTATCAAGCTCATATATGGAATGAAAGCACAAGTCCCATCAACAAGCCAAAGCACAAATACAGGCCCAACAGCAATATTTAAAAACCAAACATTGCAGTTACACGCAATTTTCAAAATGTAGAATGTAGAGTTAGTCAAATAAAAGACAATGAGAATCTAAGCGTATGAAGACTCAAGCTGCTGCTGTTGCTGCTGGATTATCTGATGCTTCTGAAATTGCTGCTGCATCTGGCGCTGCTGAATTTGTTGTTGCATTTGCTGTTCCTGCTGTTGTTTCAAATGCTGTTGTTGAAGCATATTAGAATTTGACTGAAGTGGATTGATGTTAGGCTGTAGCACATTTACTCCACTCTGTGACGACAAGGTGTTGATGTTTGTCTGCTGCGGAGTACTCACAGGATTCTGTTGTAGAGATCCCATAGCCACCGGCTGCAAAGAGCTCAGAGAATTTCCTTGTCCTGAGTCCAAATTGAAGCCAGGTTGTAGTGAGTTCATCATGTTTAGCTGTGCCGTCGAAGCCCCAGATAAAGACACAGAATTGTGATGCAGGCTTGACATGGAATTCTGCGGCATTGTTGGAACAGAACCTTGTAAGTTCATTGATTGCAACTGAGGGTTCTTATGATTTTCATGAGACTGAATTTGAGCAAGTTGAGGTGGCTGTTGCATGGTTTGCATATGAGGTGCAGGAAGCTGTCCTTGCTGCAGTGCAGGCTTCTTGGGCCAATTTGTGATCATAAAATTTACTATCTGCTTCTCATATGACCCCAACTTCTCCTTGTAACAAGGTGATATATTATTTTTGGAAACCTGTAAGAATGTTATAATACGCTCCAACATATTCTTAAATACTTTCAACTTCTCAAGCTGATCTGACTTTGATTGTTGTGGAAGAGAATCATGCTGGAGAACAAAAAAAATAAAAATAATTATAAGAACAAGAATTCTAGTAAAGGACAAAGATCAAGTTACAAAACATAATCAAGTTATTTTTAATTTGTTCCTATACGGTAAACAGCGGGGTGTTTCTAAGCACAGGTGTATTAACAGCCCCATGAGGACAGCTGCCACTACTTTCAACCACAAATCCATCTCTCCAGAAGGATGCCATTAATACCAAAACTATCATGTGATAGGCTGAATAGTGAGTAAACTTAGGCAATGAATTGCACAAGGAATTTTTGAAGCAAAACATACCTGCTGCAATTTAGCAGCAATTTTCTGGTGCTTTTCACTTACTTCAGGCAAGTACAAGTCCTTCATGGTTTCGATCTGCAAAAAGAAACTAGCAAGACAGATTATCAAACTCTTCATTTCTTCAGAAGCCTTTATTTATTTCCTTATTATCAGTGCACTAATGCATGCTTCCCCTTGGGGGAAGGTTATACATATCCGTTAAAGCATGAGTTTGTATAGGGTTTTACACAAGCTTCAGTTAACGTTTCAACCAGTGGATTTTATAACAATACAAATATGAAGCTGTCATTGTAATGTACAAATATATTCCAGATGAAATTTAATAAAGAAAAGAAAAGAAAAAAAGAGGGGGAGAACAAAAGGAGTCTTAAATTGATAACATCCATCCATCATCCACAAATGCTATTCACTCTTAATTTCAGGAGACAAATATGCCTATATTTACTGATCCTAAACCACGTTCAGCTGCACTACAATAATCATCTTTTTCTTTGACCTCATGTACAAAGTTTTTCTTAAAATATTTCCTTTTAATGAACTTTGATATGAAATAAATAAATAAATACACATGTCCACTCATGCACAAACAAGAATTCCTGGTTCTTCTTCTCTATGCTGATGCACCCCACATCTTTCTTGATAGGTACACCAGACAGCCTAGTTCATGGATAAAACTCACAACATTTGACCAAGATTTCATCTTCATGAATTCCTTTTTATTTCTACTCAAGATATGGGTGGTTCCCCTTTTACTTCACGTTAAGCCGTATTACAATTAATAAAATACTAATTTTCTACAAATTACTCTCAAGCCTTGCTTTTATATTATTTTTGGCTCAGGATAATGGCTGTAGAGATTTTTCCTATAATCTATTTTATAAGTCATGTGAAACTTTTTTTTTTTTTTATATAAATCTTAGCACCCAAAAGCAAGTTTTTTTTTTTTTTTTTTGATAGGTATGAAATATGTATATTCAAAAAAGGCACAAAGCAAAACAAGAGAAAAACAAAAAACAGAGAAGGAAACTAATTACAAAGAAAAGAGAACTAAGTAACAATGGGAGAGAATCACTAGATGTGAGTCCCCAAGCCCTAGAACAATCATGAAGAGAACCAGTAAAAAGAACAAGCAACTTGTCATCGGATTTGTCCAAATCCTCAAAAGTCCGCCAATTTTGTTCCTTCCAAATACACCACATCCAACACAACTAAATTCCAAATGTTAGAGGAGTGCTTTTATATCATTGCCTAAGCCCCACTCTGACCATATTCTCTCCAATGCACCAAAATCACTATTTGTCAAATCAAGTAAGTAGTAAAATAACTCAATCTGCTACACAACTAAAAAAAATATGTATAAAAAATATCATCTCACGATTAAAATACAGATTCTCTCTCTCTCTCTCTCTCCCCCCTACATATATATATATATATACACATTTTTATGAATATTTAATAAATAACAAATAAAGGCTGTGCAACCCATGTACAAAATGTTCAGCCAGCAGCTTAAGGGCATCCAAAAAGGTGAAATTCAGAGTATGATTAATCAATCTAGGAGTTGAAGATAGCCATGAAAAGAACTCAAAAGCAACCCATCCTTTGTAAACAGGAAATTTTAATCTCTCAAGCACTATAGCATATCTTTTCTGCAAAACACCAGATTGAACAAGATGATTTAGATTTTTTTTTCCTGCCTAAAACTACTAAGACTAGGTTTCAAATACACAATAAACAACCATTAAAAACACTTCCTTATCAAGCCTTCATAGGTTCAGTCACCAGTGAAAGTTATACTTACAAAAATATATATGACCAGCAATGCTCTACAGTACCAAATGTTGGGCTATAAAGAGGCAACATATCTATTAAATGATTGAAACTGAAATGAGAATGTTAAGATGGATAAGTGAAAAATAGGGTTTGAAATGAGGAAATCCACTTAAAGGTAGGGGTAGCCTCTATTGATTAAAAGATTAAGGAAAGTCACTTGAGATGGTTTAGTCATGTTTAGAGGAGAGTGATTAATAATGCACTAGTAAGAAAGAGTGAGTTGATCCAAGTTGAGGGAACAAAAGAAGGTAGATGCAGACAAATCATTAGTAATAATAATAAAAAATAACATGTCAATTATAAAAATAGCAGAGAGAATGACTTCAGATAGAATAGAATGAGAAAAAAAAAATGTGGTCAACCCTAACTAATCTGTCAAGGATCTAGAGGCCCCCCCCCCCCCCGCCCCCCCCCCCCCCACAAAAAAAAAAGTTTGGGACTAAAGCTTTGTTGTTGTTGTTTCGAGTTAGGCACACACTAGACAACTAGTAGTAGTACCCAATGCAGATATCCCCATCTAGGTATCATCATGAAGAGTAAAACCATAGAAGTGGGCTAACAAGTACTAAATTTTGTGTTTTTCCCACATTGTAAAATATAGAAGTGGTCCTTAATTGGTCATTTTTATTTCCAATATTAGTGTTAATGGTTTCAATAAAAGGATTAAAATGTAATTATGAATCATTTAAACAAACTAATAAAAACAAAGACTAGTTCATTGTTGAAGTGGTTTTTATTTTAGATTTAGGTCAAAACTAAATTGAACTAGTTCTATGGTTTGCCAAGCACCACAAAATGTGCAAAATAAAATTCATGATACGAAGAACAAACAAGCATTGAATAAGAGAATCTCTTGAAGAAAACGGAAATCTATCACTGAAGTTCCATATTGGAGAAAAATATGGAAGAATAGTCATACACTGAGTTATTATGTGGCCCTCATAAGACTGGTTTAGCTGATTGTGACTATATATAGTATTCTATATTATCATCTAAGTTCCTAGTTTAATGTCAGTTGCATATGGCAACACTATTATCATCAATAATGCATCATAATAATGTCAGATTTATGAGTATCTAAGCTTCAATGATGTTTTGTTAGAAAATAATTAATTATTTCTTTTTAAAAGAACAGGAAGTTCAAATTCTCTACTGCTAAGATAATTCTTCACATCCTATTAAGTTGGAAGCTTTGCCCTTTATTCCATATCTACATCATTCGAAATAATTATTTCTTGTTGGTCAGCAACTATTATCAATTAAGCCCAAATTTCAACTCCACCGAAATTCAACATTTCCCCCAATACCTATGAGAATTTGTCATAAGTGATGAAACTTCATCCAATTAAAAAAAAAAAAAAAAGACATGGCATATTACGTTTTGATAGACCTCCTCTTGCCAATCAGCCCCATTTGCATGCCCTGTCTGAGCTGTGGAATCTAGAGATGCTAAAAAGTATATAAATATATGTAAATAAATGCTCATGTGAGTCAAATGAATATCTTCTTCTAAGGAAACAATTTAAAGAAGCATTACTCACTGAACGCTATACTAGTAAAAATCTTCATTCCAAACTATAAATCATGACACTGTAACACAACTGTAATAAAAGCATGTGAAATGAAAGTAGCACCCAAGATTAAATGCTAATTACTTTACACACTCTCTGCATATTAAATTACTTAAAGACTCCCCATATAGTTGCATTGATCCACCATGCATCACTCATCCCCCATAAAACCCCTAAGAGGCTTCCACAGCTTGTTTTACCCACATCGTCAAATAAAATAACATTCACTAGCTATTTTGGATGGGGAGTTGACCTCCATTTGCATGTATATATAGAACTAAAGTTACAAAATCAGGTTGGACAATGATGGACATTCAGAAATTTCGTTATTTATCAAAAAAAAGAAAAAAAAAGAATTGGCACGTTCCAACCAACCGAGTTGAGTGCATCCTTCTTACACATGGACATAATTTATTATATTGATTTACTAGAGTGCTTTGCAAGGTTTAAATCTACACAATTAGCTTGTATGTACTTTGATCATTTTTTCTCTGACAGTTGACATGTACTTTTTGAAGTTCAACATATTACTTCTGGCAGGAGGTATATATATATAGGAAGTGGAAGTGACTGCCCTGGATTATGAACTTGGGGCTGCATACTCATCCCTATTGCATATGAAAGAACAAAAACAGACACCAAACTATATGAAATGTTGAAGGATAAAAAAATAAAATATTTTAAAAATATAAATTAAAAAAAAAAAAAAAAAAAAAAGTGGAACGAAGAATACATAGAAGCACATACTATACCATGGGCAAAGGCGTTAAAGCACTAAAGGCCAGCCCCCCAAAAACAACCCTCCCCCCCTCCTCCCCCCCCACCCCCACAAAAAAAAAAAAAAAAAAAAACCAACAACAATGGAAAAGAAAAAAATGGAAATATATTTCAATTGAATTCCTTATATTTGAACCCACAACCTCACTCCATTACCCTTACAAGGAAAGGAAATGGAATTTAGGCTAGAGCTCATTAGCTTACTCATATCACCTTTTTTTTTTCTTTTCTTTTTTTTGATAAGTACACTCATTTATTTTTCATAACCTGTTTTGAGGGTGAAAGCAGTCCAACAGATGCTAAACATACAAATTCAACGGCATATAGCATCCACCTTTCCCCATACCCCCCCAACCACCAATAAAACAAAGGCAACATTACTTTTCAAGATGTCACAAAAATAACATCTTTAGACATTTTAACAGGAATTACGGATCCATGTCCAAGAAGAAGAAAAAAATTGCACATATAAACATATATCTATGTTTCTGTATATGTACATATGCATGTAAGTATGCGTGTGTGTATATAATCCATGAAGATATGTGAAATAATGATTTCAGTGTCAAAAACACAACACCAGAGAGAGAAGCAGGGTGGATTAATATGTAAATAAAACCATGCACATAATTCTTTGATGTACCTACCTGCATCTGGGGACTTATTACTATTGCCAGCAGAGTTGGATGGCAAAGCATTGCCTATAGGATTCTGAGACTTAGTTTCCATTGTAAGCATTTTCAGAGATATTTTTCGTAGATAATCTGACTGGCTTGTGGCAGAAGTATAAATATTTTCCTCAAACCTTATAACAATATTCCTGAGTAGATGTAATCCCTCTTGGCCAGAAACAGGGAGATGCCTCTTCAAAGTTTCCAATCTATACACAAGGAGATACTCTTATTATGTTACTGACCATACAGGCACAATTAAGCTATTAAAAAAAAAAAAGTCCCAAATGGGTAAACTATGCTGACAGTGCAGAACTTAAAGCAACAAAATGTGAAAAGAAACCACATAAAATTTCATGAAATTTTTTTTTGATAAGTAAATAAAATTTCATGAAATTTTAAAAATATGAACAAAAACCCAATATTTTTTTCTCTGATTAAAATTAACAGTAGCACTTGATTGTTCAAGGTTCACTATGGAAAATCTGTCAACAGAAAATGTTTTCCTAGTCAACTAACATGATACCTTGCTTTCCATATATTAGACCCCCAAGTGTTCCTCAACGAATTGTATTCCTAGCTCTTTATTTGGGTGATGCATTCAGGTGTTTTGTTTCCAACTCCTAATATAGCACTACTAGTTCTTGTAGTCAACTCCCATGATACGACATTTGCTTTGAATGTCATATCCAATTCTTATACTTGTAGATGCATTTGTCATATTTCCGAGAAATTTTATTTTTCTTCATATGAGGATCATCGACACTTACCACAAGCCTATCTAACATTAATTTGAATATTTGTTCTCTTCTTTTTCCAGTTAGACCTTCCTCAGTTTTTTCTAATAATTAACTGCAGTAAAATATTGCTTATGGTATGAAAAGCAACTACGAGCGCATGCTTTATCAAGCTCATATACGGAATGAATAGCTAAGCAAGGACACTTCATTTGAGGTGTTGTAACCGTGTCGTAACAGTGTCCTATCTACCGTCTCATGTTATAATTTTTCAAAAATTGCTCATGTCGCCATATTGTACCCGCACCCATGTCCATGCATCCTAGATTGAGTAGAGAGACACAAGTCCCACCAGCCAGAGCACAATTACAGGCCTAACAGAAATGTTAAAGCAAAAAACGCATTCCATATATGAGCTTGATAAACCAGAGCCACCGACAATGGCTAGGAGGCACCAGTTTTGATGGCTTGTGCATGGAAAATTTTGTCATACCAATTACCAAACACTTGAAAATGTTTTTCTGTAAAATGTTTTCAAAAGAAAATACTTTATTGTAAAAAATTTTACATTTGAAACATTTTACAGTGAAACAAACAAAGAATTAATTCAGTCATACACAATATTCAAAATGTCAAACGAAAGAAAATGAGAAACCAAGCATACAAAGACTCAAGCTTGGTGTTTGGAATAGCTTCGTTGTTTTCACTAGTTTCTTTTGTTTAAAATGTTTATTATTTAAAAGTACAGGTGTACTTAGAAAAATGCAAGGCTTTCAAAATCTGTACCTATGAAATAAGTTGGCTTATTTCCATTTTTGAACCTGACCAAACAGGGTAACAAGTATGTGTATGTTACAGCTTATTTTGGTGAGTTATTTCCCCCAGCTTGTTAGATAAAATTTTATAGAGCATTACTTTTTTTTTTCTTACGATAGCTAATTAAAACGGATAGCACTTTTAAAAGTAAGCAATATGAAATGGAAATTTAGTCTTTCACATGATTACTGGTTGTGCTGGAACCTAGTCTTATGTTAAAGTAAGCTACTAATGTCACCACATGAGGATGTGTTACATCTACGCGATATCCCAAAAGGACAAGTTACAATTAGAGCTCCCACATACTTTGCGCACTTCCAATGTGATATTCATTGCACTTCTACTACATTGCGCCCTCACAATCTTGATGGGGGTCTCAAAGCATTACTCTTCGGTGCAAACTGCAGACTAGCTTTTCAGTTAAACTGTGTTCTTGAATGTGTGTGGCATTGAAAGTGAAGATTGTAAAAAGGAAATCTTCAAGTGTTCCACAACAAATTCTACCCCCAGCTCTATATTTGGGTGATGCACTCAAGCCTTTTGTTTCCAACTCATATTATAGCATTATTAGCCCTTGTAGTCAACTCCCATGATACAATACTTTCTTTCAAAGTCATGTCTGATTCTTATTCTTGTAGATGCATTGTCAAATTTCCAAGGATTTTTATTTTTCTTCATATGAGGAGCATCTACACTTACCACATGCCTTTCCGACATTATTTTGAATATTTGTTTTCATCCTTCCAATTATGCCATTCTTTTTTCTTTTTTTTAATTAACAAACTGCAATAAAATACTGGCTATGGTATAAAAAGCTACTACAAGTACACAATTTTATCGAGCTCATATATGGAATGAAAGCACAAGTCCCATCAAAAAGCCAGAGCACAGATACAGGCCTAACAGCAATATTTAAAAACCAAACATTTCAGTTACATGCAATATTCAAAATGTTGAATGTAGAGTTAGTCAAACAAAAGACAGTGAGAATCTAAGCATATGAAGACTCGAGCTTTGTGTTTAGAAATAGTTTTTTTTTTTTTTCATTAGCTTATTTTGTTTAAAATGTTTATTATATGAAAGTATAGTTGTACATATAAAATGTGAGGCTTCCAAAAGCTGTACTTATGAAATAAGCTAACTTATTTCCATTTTTAAGGGCTAACCAAACAGGGTAATAATTGTGTGTTTCTTAATGCTTATTTTGGCTAGTTTATTTCCCCAGCTTGTTTAGGTACAATTATTTTAGAGCTTTACTTTTTTTCTAATTATAGCTAATTAAAAAACTTTTCATATTAAAATGGGTGCACTATTAAAAATAAGCTATCCGAAATGGAAACTTACTCTTTCACATGCTGAACCTAGTTTTATGTGAAAGGAAGGAGCAGTGTTGTTAAAAGCGTGCTTAAGCTCAAAGCTTGAAGCCCCAAGGCTCCAGCGCTTTTTGCCTCAAAAGCTAAGCTCATTCAAAGAAGCACGCCTTAGGTGCGCTTTTTTGCACTTTTTCAAAAAGCTCAAAGCGCGCTTTTTGGAGCTTTTTTATATTTTTCAAGAAAAAAAAATCAAAACTGAATTAAAACTATAGGATCTTGACATTATTGATATAAACCATTGATTTTGTATATTTTTAGTGTAAATTACTTATCAAAAAAATATTTTGAGTATAACTTGTCCTAAAACCCAAACCACAACCTCCTAGATCTTCTCTATTTTTATTTTTTCTCCTTGAAACAGTAACCCACCTAGCTCCTTGGTACCAATTACCATGTTGCAGTGTCCTCATATTCTTAGCTCATGCATGAAAAAAAAAAATGTATGATATAATATATGTGGTAATTGTTTAGTTACTTTAGTGGTTGATTTTGAACATAGCAAACTAATTCTTCCAGAGTTATAGTCATTAAGTGATTAAATTATTAACTAATATTACTAATTAGTCATGGGGCATTATAGATATAGGAGATTTAGGAAAGGATATTACATGGAAGTATTAATAAATCTAGCTTATCCAAAAAAATAAAATGACTTGACTTGCAATTTTTGTGTTAAAATTGCAAAAGTAGGGCATATCTAAATGTTATATGAATTATATAAAAAGTTTTATTTCAATTTATATGATAATTTGATCATTTGATTGTTGCATTTTTCATTAATAATCATTTTAAAATTTTTAAAATTATTTTTTAAAAATGTGCGCTTCACTTCAATCAGGCGCACGCTTGCGCTTTGCGCCTAGGCTCCAAGAGGCCTTTGCGCTTAAGTGCGCCCCTCGCTTTTACCAACACTAGGAAGGAGTATTTGTCATAACCCTAGGATTTTTTTTTGGTATGGACGCGTGTTGAGTCTAACATCAAGAATGAAATATGAAGATACTATTGTCAGCACATGGAGATTCGTTAGTCACATCTATGTGATAAACCAAAAGGACTAGTTATAATTAGAGCTCCCGCCATAATGGCACGCTCAAAAGGAAGGAGTATTTGTGGTAACCACTAGGATTTTTTGCACGTTGTATGGACATGTTGAGTCTTACGTCGAGAATAAATTAGGTCTATCTGGGCGATATATAAATACAAATGAGTAGTAAATGGAGCTACTATTGCTACCAAATGCAGATTCATTACTCACATCCATGTGATATCCCAAACGAACTAGTTATAATCAGAGCTCCTGCCATACTTACGTACTCAAAGTAAATGTTATATTCATTGCACTCTTACTGCATAGCGCCCTCACAATCTTAATGGGGTCTTACAACATGACCCTTCAGATCAAAACTAGTTTTTGAGTTAAACTCTATGTTGTTGAATGCATGGCATCAAAATTGAAGATTAAGCAGTTAGGTTCTAATCCCCTCCAAAAAATTATTAACTTTACCAATTAAGCTAATGAATAGGATGTAAGGGGAATCAAAAAAAGAAAAAGTAAATGAAAGCTATTACAAGTTCATTTTTAACCATCAGACCCAAACACAACCCGTAAAGCTGTACCAGGTTTGTTACCGCTTATTTTAATGAGTTTATTTCCCCTTGCTTGTTTAGGAACAATTTTTAAGAGCATTGCTTTTTTTGACCTTAGTATAGCTAATTAAAACCTTACTTATTAAAACAGAGTCCAAATCTTCTGTCCCACTTTTCTTACTCCACTCTATACTCCAATAAAAGCTTGCCACGTATTCACCTAATTAATTAAATACTACCATTAATTAATAATGATAATATTAATAAGTCAATAATGATAGTATTTAATTAATTATGTTAACACATGGCAAGCTTTTATTGGTGGAGTATAAAATGGAGCAGGAAAAGTGGGACATAAGATTTGGATTCATTAAAACAGGCCACACTTTTAAAAATAAGCTATCTGAAACGGAAATTAACTCTTTCACATGATTAATGGGTTGTGATGGGCCTAGTTTCATGTTAAAGGAAGGAGTATATGTGGTAACAACCCCTACGATTTTGATGAAGTTATATGTACACATGCTGAGTTTGACATTAAGAATGTACTATGCCAATCTGGACTATATATAAATGAGTACATGGGGATGCATCAGTAACATCTATGTTATATCCAAAAAGAACTAGCTATAATTAGAGCTTAGAGCTCCTGCGTTATCGTCACATATGTGTGATATATCAAAAGGACTAGTTATAACTAAAGCTCTGGTGTTCTCGCACTCTTCCAATTCATGAGGATAACTAAGCTGACACAACAGGGTGATGTGATGTTCATAGCACTCCCTAGCCCCTACTACATTCACAAAAACCTTTGATCAAAGCATTACTCTTGAGTATACAGACTAGAATTTTTTTATTTCCAGTTAAACTCTGTATTCTTAAATGTTTGTGGCGTCGAAAAGTGAAGATTTTGCTCTAAAGTTCTCTAATTTCTACCAAAAAAGTCAATAACTTGATCAATTAAGCTAATGAATAAATTCAATTTGATCGGATTCGGACCCAAACACAATCCGTAAACATAAATATGTAAAACAAAAACGAAAAGCAAAAGCAAAAAGAGAGAGAGAGGAAAATTACATCTTGTTGACGATTCTTTGACGAGAATCGGGCTGTACTACGGAATTGAGTCCTAAACCGTTTAACCTCCTGCACCTGTAAAAGTTCGTTGCATACAACAATCAGTTACATCAGATTCAAAATTCAAAAACAACCCATCAATATCAGGTATTTTACTACGTTAAAAAAAAAAATAGTCTTTAATGTTTTTCACATGTCGGAAATGAAATTCAGACCACAGTTCCGATTGAAACTCCGGTGGAATGGTCGGAATTTATTTTTCATAAGGAAGAAGAGAAGGACGTACGTGAGGAGAACGTTGGCGAAATCGAAGGGGCAAGTGGCGGAGGAGCTAAGTTTGCAGAGAATGGAAATGACGAGATCGTCCGGCAAGGCATCGAACAAGTCACGCTTTCCAGCGATATCAGAAGAATTCCGGCCTCTTTTCCGGTAACTAACTTGTTCGGCAGCGAAATCTCTCCTTCGCTTCACAACTCTCATGTTCTTGCCTTCAACAACTCTAGGGTAACAAAGCCCTCTCCTTGTTCTCATATCTCTCTAACTCCCTCTCTCTCTCTCTCTCTCTCTCTCTCTCTATCTAAACTCGAGTTCCAAAAATAGTCCAACTTATTAAATACTTTCAGCCGCATGCTATTTATCTAATATTTTTCTGAAAAGATGCTGTTGGGCAAATTTTGCCTCTTTTTAGAGACGTTATTTGAAACTAACCTTAAATATTTCTAGTTTTGATTGGTTGGGATCCAATCATAAACAACTAATTACAGTAATTGGAATCTTCATCATCATATATACTATTAATACCATGATTCTTTATTTGGGTTTCATCATTTTACGCACTAAAATATTCTCACACAAATTCTTTAACCCTCTAAAATGCCTCCTATCTTCTAATTAAATAATTTTAAATTTAAAAAACACAAACGGTTAAAAGAGTAATTTACTATTTTTTTTAAATTTTCAAAGTTTTAGGTTTTTTCCTTTATCTTCTCCAATCTAAATTATCATTTTTGATTTTCAATTCAAAATTTTAAACTTTTATCAACAACTTGGTAGAGAAAGATCCTAAAAATTAGGACATTATCTCTATCTCACTTTTAAATGACACTTAGGACAAAATAAAAAATAAAAAATGGTCTCGTCGCATGCACAAAGCGCGTGTGATGAGACTAGTTTCAAATAACGTTTAATCTCTTAAAAAACAACTATTGGAGTCGATTTTGGAAGGGGAAATTTAAATGAACTTGAGCCTATCAACCTATGTTCGAAAGTGTGTCTATATATATATATATATATATATATATATACACATATATAAAAGAGAGTAAAGCCCACTACTCACTAGTCACTCCAATTGAAAAATGGAAGCAAATGGTGCATCACTACATTGTGGAGAAATACACAAGACACTAAATCACAAAGGAGAATATTAAAAAATATATATTTATTATTGTTATTATGATCACTATATAATGAGCATAAAGTAGGGATTGGTGAAGGACAGAGAAGGTTATTTGCACCATGACACACCCTAGAGCACCTTTGGAATATGTTGCTTCTTATATCAGAAGATTGGATTCAAGCTTGGAAGAGTGAATAAGGTTGGTGAGGTAGGTAAAATCTTGCCGATAAATGCATAGTTTGGTGACAATGTTTTATAGCAAGTCTAGGGCATTAATTCCTAATATCCATCTCTGAATAAGGATCAAAGCTTATGGCTGTTGGATTTATAGTGTAGATGCCCTTGGGTGAGATTTTGGGAGAAGCACGAGAGTTCTGAGCTCTCCCCTCTCAAGTATTCACACATTGGGCGTTTGACAACTTGTTAAATGTGCACGTGTTACTAAGGTAAGGTGTGTGTGTGAATCTTTTTTCTTATTTTTATTTTATGGAGTTGTCACCAATTATTGGTTTTGTTCCAAGTGTGATTTGTCACCTATTTGTCTGATTTGTTTTAGTTACCTAATTAACTAAAACCAATTCAAGGGTTCTTAAATTAATTAAGGTAACCAGAGTCTCAAACCAAAGATTCTTGGACTTGAAATTTTGATTATAGGTGGGAAATGTGTTAAATACCCTACATTGCTTATCAAAAGAATAGCACCTTATTTTAATTTAATCACAACATTCGTCTTTTAGAAAGATAAATAGAATACTTGGCATTTGTTTTTGAAAAAGTTTTGTACAAAACAATACATATACATAAATCTTATTTACATATCTAAATAACATGTGAATATTATTGCAAAGAGTAATTTACAAGCAAACATGTGAGAATATATAAATAATATGTGAAAATTAAAATGCAAGAAGGTAAATATATATAACTAGCATGTGAGTATTATATTTATTATGTATCTAGCATGTGAATATATAATACTATACAACATAAAAGAAAGGAAGGGAGAGGAAAGATATCACATTATGCATTTAGAGTAATAAGCCAAGTTTATTCTCCAAGTTTCACTCCTATGCACAAACACAATAAACCAAAATGGTTAGTGTAGGAAGGAGGGGGATATGTTAGCTTGATCACATACCATCAATTCAATTAAAATGAATCATGGATACATATCAACCTCTTTAAAAATTGTGCAAAAAAGAAATTGATTGAAAACAAAAGATAGAAAACACCATTTACTTACATCTAAATAGATGAGTATTGTCCTTTGGAAAACATCATGACTTTTTGGAAAAATTCTCATTTTAAAACAAAGGGATTTTTGGGAAAAGGAATTTTGAAACAGGGATTCTCTCTTGAAATTTTATGAAAAAAAAGGCTTTTGAGGGGAAAACATAAAGAAAGAGCAATTTTATATTTTTTTTAAAAAAATTATTTTTATGCACTTTAGAAACCATATCCAAGATTAAAATGAAAACTATTCAAGAAAAGGGATTTGTATTAAGAAAATTGTTTCCAAATTTTAGAAAAAAAGAAAAGAAAAGATGGTTTTGGTCCTTTTGGAAGTAAAAATCCATGGTTTCTGTTTATTTTTTATAGAAGAGAGTTTTATTTTGACTTCTTTAGATTTAATTTGGAAATGGCACTTATTGAAGCTTTAAAAATGCTCCATTGGAAGGCTTTTTATTCAAGGGTGAACTTAAAATGTTCGCATCTTTTAAAGACTTATTGAAAAGAGATGGTTATTGGAGTATTTTTTAACATTCTAACAACACATTCATAAGAGGTTTGCTTGAATCAAACTTCTCATTGTTGGTGATTTAGGTTGAGCAAGAAACAAGGAAAATAAATAGGGTTTAATGTAAAGACATAAAGCAATAAAGGAATGTAATACATATATATATATATATATATATATATATATATATATCTGTGTGTGTCTGTGTGTGTGGAATTTAAAAGCAATATATGAATTTAAAGACATAAAGTAAATGAAATCTTCCTTGAATAGAGTTTGGCTTACCTCCAGTACTTTTTTTTCACTAGATATGTCTTTCTATTTTAAATATACAATAACAAGTGGTAGTGAGTTCTAATCTCTATCTTTTATTTTGTTAGTGGATGATGTGACAGTTTTTATTAAAACAAAATGAGATTCCAGTTAAAAAAGTATTGGAGGTAAGCTAAACCCCCTTAAATAAATCTTTACACCCATGGAAAATCAAATATGGTGGTGCATAAGGATAGACCACCACTCACTATATTGATTTTGGTGTTAGAGATTAGTCTAAGAAGACCTACCTTAGCTAAATCTTTAAAATCCTAGTCGAACCAAAATGGTGGTGCGCAAGGACTAATTTCCACTCACCATATTAGTTTAGGATATGAAGATTTACCAAGGTGTGAGGTTGATTTTTCCTTTAAATCCATTAGATTTAGTATGTCTATGTGCAAAAGAAGGTGAATACATTCACACATAGCATATACCCATGTCAAGTATAAAGGAAAACACAACTATAAAAAGGAATCTATTCCTAAAGATATAGCTCCCTTTGTTTCGCGTGATGCTGTGTAATTTTTTTTCAATTTCATTCAATAAAATAGGCCTCCGGGTTTGGATTCTCAAAAAGAAAAAAATATATATAAAAAAGGGAAAAAAAACAGAAATAATTTAAATGAAATAAATTTAAAGTGCATAAATTAATTGACATAAATGTAAAAAACTTGAAAAATAAATGATATAATGTAAAGAGTATAAAAGTAAATGACATAATGTAAAGAGCAAGAATTTAAATTACTTAAATTTAAAGAACATAAAAGTAAATGACATAAATATAAAAAGCAAGAATTTAAATGACTTAAATGTAAAGAGCATAAATGTAAAGAACAATTTAAATGAATATAAAGTAAAAGGGTATAAGAAAAGAGATTAAATTCTGCAAAGATGTAGTGTCAAACTTATATTTTACCCCTCCAATCCTAACATGCCAAATCGTCTTATCACATATTTAAGAATAGACACAATCACACACAATCAATTATAATACTCATATATAAATCCAACCAAATTGAGAGTTTATTGAGATGCTATTAGGTGTATTAGGATGTATTGAATTTAAGTAAAATCCTGATATGGCAATCACTTATTAGATGGTGTAAAACATGGTTTTTACACCCCATCCTTACCAAATTCAGACTCATAAGAAAAATGAAGAAATTTATAGATTTAGAGAGTATTTACAACATGAAAATTAAAGGGTGATGGAGCTAGAGTAGTAGCTACACTACCTTAGCTCTAAGAAGAACTTTGGAGACTCACCTATGGGTTTTGGAGGGTGAAAAATGAGAGAAAAGAGGGCTGGAATTTCTGGGTTTCAAGACTAGTATAGAAATAGAATAGAGAGAAAATAAATCTAGAGAGAATCCTAGACAGGTTAGATAAGGAGGGGAATTTTTGTGCTATTTTCTTTATGATTTTTCCAAGGGAATAGGGGGTATCTATACAAAAAAATGAGGATAGTGGGATCCCCATGAAGGGTGCCCCCACTAGGGCAGGAGGCTCCCTATGAGGGATCTTGTTGCCACCTCATCTTTTTCTAGATGCTTATCCACTCTTCCATTTTCAGTTTTCTGATTTTCCATCTTTTTTTACCCTATTTTTGAGCTATTTTCTAGAGTTCTTCAAGGGCTTGGAATTCTTCAAACATGATATTTATGGGAAGTTCTGAATGTCTAGTTTTCATAAGTTCAGGCATCATGTAATTTTGAGGGGGGAAAATGCTCATACACCTCCTAAACTTTCAACTACTAGCCAAAAGACCCCCTCAACATTTTTATTGGCCAATTTACTCCTTAAACTATTCACAACTACCAAATCAATACTTCAGTTAGTCACACGTTAAAACACTAACATAATAAGCACATGTAACTCACATGACTTTTAAATACAAACCTAAAATAACCCAAACGTCCAAAACCCAGTGGAAAGAAGAGAAGAGAACCAGGTTTGGTGGAGAGAGAGAGAGAATCCAAACCGTTCAAAGCCATTGCAGAGCTTCTCTCCGCCCTTGTCTCGGCAGCTCCTTGGTGTTTCCACCACATTATTCAATCTGGGTATCTCTTCTTCTTTTTCTTTTTTTCCTTCTTACGTATTGCTAGTTAAATCTTCTAAGAACTTTTATTTTTTTTAATCTCCATGTGCGAATTTTTATAGTAGAAATTCTTGTTTTGGTTTAATTTTTGGGTTGGGTCTTTGTGAAATTCTTGGTTTTTTATTATCTTCATGTGCCTTTCACCAATTGTTGCATTTAAGTATGCCATAGAGCTGTATGATTAAATGCCTGAGAGAGATATGGCTACTACTAATGGGGTTTGGTTGCTTGGTTTAATCTTTGGGATTGGTGTTTCTACAAGGTTGTTTGCAAAGGACTCATCAGCAACAATTTCATGTTTGAAGTTGGTGAAAGAAAACAACAAATACACAAAATTTCATAAGAAAAATATGATATGTTGGTTTACTATTAAACTAATTTTTTTTTTTTTTGTTTATGTATAGGATTATATATTATAAATTATTTTCCAATAGATGGGCCTTAGTATTTGATATTTTTTCACAGGTCTAACTCCTTCTATGGCACAAAAAGCTTTGTCTAGTTTAATTGCATTTTGTGTTTTTGACTCTATTTGAATCAAAGTTCTTTGCATCATAATTGTGTTGGTTTGGTTAAATTCTCATGATACAAACCTACAGGGAAAGTGGCCAATGACACACCTCTTATCTATAACCTTTTAATGAATTATGTTCAGTATATTGCCAATATAATGGTGCTTGACATTTGTCCCATGTGTGATAATAGCTTATCAATTTGATGATTCTGCTAACTTAATTGGAATTAAGCACCTCGTTACTAACCTAATTGGAATCAAGACTACTAAAAGCCTGTCTGTTTATATAGCACTTCAATTATTATTTCTTAATTTTCTTCTTCTTCATGTAGAAATCAAACATGAATATTTCCCTTATTTGTTTCAACAAATCAGAGAATGTAATTTACAAGCTCAACGAGATGGGAAAGATTGGGGAGAAAGATATATTGCTGATTTGCAATCGCTTCAGTAAGCTTGATCGCAACAACTTTGGGAAGATAACATTGCCAGATCTTTAGGAACCTTGTGGCTGCAAGAAATATGAAGTCTGTTTCTATTCTTTAGATGGAAGAAATGTATAGTTAGATTTCTTTCTTCTTCCATTCATACTTGTAAAGGTTTCAAGTCATATAGGAAAAATGAAAAATAGAAGTCAAGGGGATATGTCCCCCTTTTGTTATAGGTTCTCTTACAGCCATTAAATTGAGAGGTTGCTGTGGAGAGTTTGAGTTGTATGATGTAGATTTGACATTGTAATAATTCAAGTAGTCAACGAGGAAATTAAACAATCTTGGGATGATCTTACTTCTTCTCTTTATTTTTGATTCAAGTTGTATGAGTGATTTGGTTGATGCGTACTTCTTCTCTTAATTTGATTCTTCCTTTAACTTATGATAATTGATATGGTTTGGCTACACATTTAGTTAAAAAATATTAACTTACTTGGACATAATCCGCATATATAAATTATTTTACTTTTTAGTGATTTGAATGCTAATTTGAATTATATTTGATTTTGCCCTTTTTTTTTTATCTATTTTCTTTTGGTTCAATATTTCATTATTCCAATTAAAATTTGAGATATCAAGTTATCCCCTTTAAGCCGCAGGTTAAGTATTAGCCATTAGCATCAGTTTTAGTTTGGCTTGAGTGAACTAAGGGTTAATGTGGAAATTTGGGGCGTCATAGAATTTTGATATGAAAATATCAACATTTATTTTTTGCTACCATATGGGGCATTCATTTGATTTATTTTTGTCTGGTTGTCTCTTGATCCGATTAAGAACAAGTTAGTAGATTTTAGTTTTTGCGAAAGTGATGGTAAAATAAGGGAGTTTTTGGCTATCTTGTTATGGATGTCACCACATGTGCGCTAGCTAGATGGTTTAGATACATGATAACTCTGATATTTATATGCATGAATTCAAATTATTCCTTGTAGAATAGGGCCTAAATCATGTTTGTGATGCCTGAGGGAGTGGGGGAACCAGCAAAAATCATGGTAATTGGTTTTGATTTTTAGCCTAAACAACAAGAGTGGTACTTGATGTCTAGGCTAAATCAAGTAGCCTAAACAACACAAAAATCATGCCTAAGGGAGTGGGGGAACTAGCAACAACAACAAGAGTGGCCAAAGAATAACAGAACCCTATCAAATTCACCTGAACCTAACAATGGCACTCAGCCCCTACACAATCTTCTCCAATGACATAGTTCCATACATGGTAATTGGTTTTGACAGCATGTGTTGGGAGCTAGAGCCATCATGCTAGAAGGTTCAAAGACATTGCTAGGTAGGAGCACTTTGGTGCTTTCCTTAGCCATATTGCTAAATGCATCAATATACTACTCAACAATTCTCAAACTCACAGCCTCTACACCACCACATAAAAATGAATGTGTCCCAATCTGCCATGAATTGAATTTATGCAATAACTCTAAGAAAATAAGTTAATAATTACACTTTTCCAGCAATATTGAAAAAAAAAAAAAGTATACCGGCTCCATCAGTATTCTTAAAAAGATCTCAATATGCCATAAATTGAAATATCAAATGAGTGTTTACAAATAGTATATTGTTTGCCAAAAAAATAACACTCAATGAATCAATAATTACACTTTTCAAGCAATATTGAAAAACAAAAGTATACTGGCTCCATCAGTATGTTTAGAAGGCCGTGTATCACTAAACAAAATATTGAACTAAAAAAATTATTTATCTTCTTGCTGCCACTAGACCTTAGCCTTTCCCTTATCTTTCTTGCTTCCACTAGTGTTGTCCTTTGTACGACTTTGACTTGATTGATGAGTACCTATATTTGATTGCTGAGTACCCTTTAAAAAGCCAAAAAGGTTGGAAAAGTTCAACAAAGTAGTACTTGAAATTTGGATGAAAAGTTCAACAAAGTAGTACTTGAAATTTACCGATAATTTTTTACTCCCTTTAGTTCCAGACGTATATGATTGTCCTGATTGCCCTTTCATTTTCTTTTTATAAGCCTTCTTGTAAGGGTTATCAGGAGGTTTACAAGTTCTTTGATTATGGCCCCATTGAAAACAATTCCCACATTTCATAGCAGTTCCTTTCTTGCTCACCCTAAATGCATTAATAGGTTCTCCTACCTCCCTCTTTCTTACCTTCTTACGCTTGCCTACTTTCTTTGTAAATTTTGGGGGCTTGATTGGGTCATGGGGTGTTTTTGGCTACTGTTCATGGCTTGGAAGTGGGCTTACCATCCATTGGTAACAACTTAGGAATGTCTCCTTGGTGTAAGCAATGTCTACATAAGTCTCAAGTTGCTCTCCATGCTTAATTATTGCAGCAGCAACATGAAAACATAGGATTCAACTCAATCCCCATCTCCCACAACCGCAAGTCCTCTCATTCAAGTCCACCACATATCTTCTACCATAAATATACTCCACCTCATATTTGGACTCTCCATTCCAACGAGAAATGCAATGTCCAACCTTGCTTTTATCCTCTCAAGCTTCTTATAGATTCTTGGACAAACCCTCCCTTCATACCTTCTCATATGATCTCTTTTGGTTTGCAACCTTTGCATCAACATCACTCTCATGATCTCCATCATTGTCAACTCCGGTTTATCCCTAGGCTCCAAAATCCAAGCATTGAAAGATTCTGCTATATTGTTTACTAGAGTGTCACTCTTGCTTCTTGGATTAAAAGCATGTCTGCTCCATGTTCTCACATCTAACTTCACAAGCCACTCATATGCCTTCACATCTAGCTTCTTTAACTCATCCATGTGGAAGTCAAAAGAATTCTTTGTTGCTGCCCTAGCAGCACTCCACATTGCATCTTTGAGTACCTTCTCAAGAAAATCCTTCTTGAAATTTGCATGTAAATGCCTAACTCAAAATCTGTGTTCTGCATTAGGCATCATATCCTTAAAGGTCTCTACTAATCCCTGCCATAAAAAATACACATATACATTTGTAATTCATATTCAGGTTATAGATCATGATATTTTTAAAAAATAAATAAATAATTCACAAGCACATTAATTGTTTCTTGCCTTCTATCGGTCTGAGATAAAGACCCATCCATTCTCATCCACATGTCCGATGTTATCTAACAGACATTGTAGAAACCAAGTCCAAGAGCTTTTATTCTCAATTTCAATGATAGCATAAGCGATTTGGAAGATATTATCATTCTCATCCTTCCCAACAGCAACCAGCAACTGTCCCCTTGTTGTCCCCTTCAAATGACAACCATCTATCTCAATAAGTGGCCTACAACCTGCTAAGAATCCCCTTTTGCAAGCATCAAGACAAACATATATTCTCTCAAACACATCATTCGCAGTTTTTATCTTCACTATGCTACCCACATTCCACTTCCTAATAGCAGCTGCATAGTCCCAAAGTCTCTTATATTGCTTCTCCTCAGCACCATGTATCATCTTGGAGGCCATTCTCTTAGCCTTATAACATTGGTCCAAAGTCACATCAACTTCATGGTCCCTAAACGCTACACCCTTCAATGCATTTGCTGTCCAAGTATGATCATCTCTAACGAATGGCAAATATTTATTGGCTGGCCACCTTGAAGAAATCTTATTATTCTTATGATCCTTGCCACACGTATGTATGCTCATAAAACTTTTGATTTGAAAGGCATCTCCCATTTGTGTTTGAGATGCATGTATCTTCCAACCACATTTTTTTTTACATACAGCTGTCACTCTCTACTTATCATTGTGTTTATACTCAAAATCATGTTTTTCTTTAATACACCACTCCTTTAGTGCCTCATTGAAGACTACATGTGATGCAAAATTTTGATCCTTCACTAGCTGTACATTCTCCATGCCAATGCGCTGGTTAAACTCAGGGAACCTAGGCCTTGAATTCCCTTCATCATCAAATGACCCTTCTGCACTCCCTAACTCATCACTATCCCTATGATCTGAGTCTCCTTCACCATTCCAAACTCCCTCAAGCTGCTTGCCCTCAATTGCTTTATTGATTCCATCATCCTCCATACTAAAATCTTCATTTATATCATCATCAGATTCAGAAAAATCACTTAAATTGTAATCTTCATCATCCTCGTCATCCTCCACATCAATTGGAACATTAACAATTTCAGATTGGCCATCAGCCTCAATAGAATCATATCGGGATTGAGGGGCTTGTACATTTGGCATTGAAGGTGAATTTCCAGGGAGTGATAGTGGACATTCATCCATGGATACAATACAAAATTAACAAGAACATTAATAGAAGAGCTGGAGAAAACAAAATTAAAAAAAAAAAAAATATATATATATATATATATATATATATATAGAGAGAGAGAGAGAGAGAGAGAGAGAGAGAGAGAGAGAGAGAGAATAGTGGGAAAAAAAAATATAACAATTTGCACATGCACATGTGCATGATTGCTGCTAATTCAATTCACATAATTCAAAATATTACAATATGCATGATTGCTGCTAATCAACATCATTGTTTACCATTTATAAATGGATTATGCATATGATCAATGATACTAGTTTCCACGGTGGTGGCTTAGCATGACCCACAAGATGTTGAATTAATACTCAAATTCTATCACATGTTCTTAGTTTTTACAGTACTAATCAAACAAATAAACTTTGGAAAAAGTAAATGGAGTGGGGAATTGTTCAAAGATGGGGTAATAATCTGCAACAAATATCAACTCAATTTGCTTTATCTTCTTTACCTGCTTTGTTGTGCTCCTTTTTCTTTCTTTCTTTTGTATGGTGGCTTAGTCAGTAGACCATATGGCTAGAATCATTACACCGAGACCCTTAAGGTGGGGAAGCTAAACCTCATGGAGTCCTAATATATATTAAAAAGCCATAACTTTAACACTAAACTAGAGAATCTAGAAAGCCTTGCTCTGTTTTAAGTCAATAATGAGTTGCTTGATTCCAGTTAGGTTAGCAGAATCATCAAATTGATAAGCTATTATCACACATGGGACAAATGTCTAGCACCATCATATTGGTAATATACTAAACATAATTGATTAAAAGATTATAAATAAGAGGTGTGTCACTGGCCACTTTCCCTATAGGTTTGTATCATGAGAATTAAACCAAACCAACACAATTCTGATGCAAAGAACTCTGATTCAAACAGAGTCAAAGACACAAAATGCAATTAAGCTAGACAAAGCTTTTTGTGCCATAGAAGGAGTTAGACATGTGAAAAAATATCAAATACTAAGGCCCATCTATTGGAAATTAATTTATACTATATAATCCTATATAAAAAAATAAAAAAATCAATTTAATACTAATCCAACGTATCATATTTTTCTCATGAAATTTTGTGTATTTGTTGTTTTCTTTCGCCTACGTCAAACATGAAATTGTTGTTGATGAGGCCTTTGCAAACAACCTTGTAGAAACACCAATCCCAAAGATTAAACCAAGCAACCAAACCCCCTTAGTAGTAGTCATATCTCTCTTAGGCATTTAATGAAACAACTCTATGCATACTCAAATGCAATAGCTAGTGAAAGGCACATGGAGATAAGAAAAAACCGAGAATTTCACTAAGACCTAACCTAAAAATTAAACCAAAACAAGAATTTCTACTATAAAAATTCGCACATGGAGATTAAAAAAATAAAAGTTCTTAGAAGATTTAAATAGCAATACGTAAGAAGGAAAAAAAAAAAAAAAAACCCCAGGCGTCGTAGGGACAAGGGCGACGAGATGGTGGGGAGAAGCTCTGCAGTGGCTTTGAATGGTGTGGATTCTCTCTCTCTCTACTGGACTTGGTTCTCTTCTCTTCTTTCCCTTGGGTTTTGGACGTTTGGGTTATTTTAGGTTTGTATTTAAAAGTCACATTAATCACATGTGCTTATTTCGTTAGTGTTTTAACGTGTAACTAACTGAAATATTGATTTGGCAGTTATGAATAGTTTAAGGAGTAAATTGGCCAATAAAAAAGTTGAGGGGATCTTTTCGCCAGTGGTTGAAAGTTTAGGGGGTGTATGGGCATTTTTTCCTAATTTTGAGCTACGGTTGTCGAGATATTATACTTAGAAGTGAGGTGACGCAATGTAGAAATTTGTGTGGCACTTTTCTTGAAAATTTAATTCCTCCTAATCCGAAGGGGATATCGATCATAATTCAATGTAGTCTAAGCCATTCGCATTCGTTGTGGCTGGATTCGTACTGTCTATTTAGCAAAAACGCCTAAAAACAGCTCTTTTACCTAAAAAATAATGAAATAATATTTTTAATTAGGATTTTTATGTTTTCTTGATATTTCATTCGTTTCAACTCCGATTTTGGCCTGTGAATTTTCTTTTCAAAGAGAATTTTAGTATATTTAATATAAACAAATTTATCTCGATTGGACGGTCATAATGTTTGGTTAACTTTTTGACTAATCCCAGTTAGGGTTAGTCAACGTTGGTCAAACTTAGCCAAAATGGCAAATTTGGGATTTTGAACCCTTAGGTTATTAAAATGGTTTTATCCAAGACTTGATTGAGATAAAAAGACTTTTTTCATGTAATTCCTTATAACATGAATACGGTATCACTATATAGAATAATGGCTACCTTAAACTTTGTTCTTATTTGGATATTTAGGGAAATCTAGTTTACCATGATTTAGGTAATTTTTTGGCTAAACTTATTTTCTTTGGTCAATCTATGAGGAAACACCCTTCGGGAATTTGCTAAATTTAAGGATTTGGTCAGTCAACACTAAGGTCAAATTGCTTTTTCATGGTACCGAAAGTTAGCCCATGATTTTGGGCAAATATAACATATCAATTAGGTTTTTTTTTTTTGGTGTGTTTATGGTTGTGGATACCAGATTTTATTGGTAGAAAGAATTTTCACTAATCCATTGGCCTCCCAAAGATGCCTTTTTCTCGAGAGTATTTTGACGTTGGCGACCTGTGATGATGTATGTGCATTTGTGGCACTAGGGTGATGTGTGTGAGTATCTTTACTTATTAATTTTAAGAATCACCAGTAACTATTGGATTTTTATGTGTGATTGCTCACCCATTGTCTAATTAATTTTAATTACCTAGTTAACCACGGGCCATCCTAGCTAGTAAGGTAGGATAAAGTTTCGAACCAAAGATTCTTAGACTCAAAAGCTCGGTTATGTGTGTGGAAGGTGTTAAGCACCCCACAACGTCTATCTAAAGGATAATTCTTCATTTTGATTATAATCTCTATAACTCACATTGTAGAAAATAACTATGAAACTTGGAATTTGTTTTTGAAAAAAGATTTTTGTACAAACAATATATATATATATATATAACATGTGATATTATTTTCATAGAATATATACAAGCAACATTTGAGGATACTTATGAATATTTATGTGGATATTATCTACTATGTTGCAAGCTAACATGTGAATATTACGTAGCGAATATAGCATAAGAGAAATTTAAAGGACTCAAGTGTAATTGTGTTCCATTTCTCCTTTAAAAATAATTTGAAGCAATATTTATTCTTGAAGTAACATTCTCATGTTAAAACAACATCAACCCAAAATAATTAGTTTAGGAAAGGTAAAAAATGTTGACTTGATTGGATGCTATTAGTTCAATTGATGTGAACTATGGAGAAGTTGCACTTACTCAAAAATCATTTTTGAAAAAGAATTTTTTAAGAATTATTTGTTCTTTCATATCTTCTGTTTTGTTTAGTTTATATGCATCCCTTAGCATCTGTTTAAGATAGTTTTTACATATTTAGGTTAGTAGTCAATAAGATAACATGTTTTATAGCTTTGTTAGTTCAATTACATTATTAGCGTTTGAATGCTTAGTTGAACACATGAACATGCATAACAACAGTATCATGCATTTGATGAATATGTGTAGTGGTGATGATGCAGTGAGGTAAGTAAGATAAGTACATGCATTACAATATTAACATGCATATATGATATGAGAAGAATGTGGTGAACATGTGATGAACATGAATGGTTGATGATGCTTACTGCCCTTGGATTATATGAGATGTTTGTTGTCTTGTAATCATGTTTTGCTACCCATGTGATGATGATGCTAGTTTATATGCTAGCATGATGTAGTATGATGATATGTGTTATACCATGAGATGGAGTATGAGATGCCATACTTAGACGAATGTTAGGATATATGTTTAGATGAGATGAAGATGTCATGTTTGGGTGATATGATGAAAGCTGCAATGTGATATGCCAAGCCTAGATGGATGCTATGGTGTATGATTAGATATATGTTAAGATAAAACTAGTGTGTGCGTGCGCGTGCGCGTGCATGTGTGATAGGATAGCCTAATAGAGGACCCTTTGATAGAATTATGATATAAAATACAATGAGTAGAGACCGACCCACAGGTCGGGCAAAGTTGGGTGCTTAACACCTTTCCATCTCTATACCTTAACTCTAAACACATACTCTAAATAGATCAATCCCTTTGCAAGGGGCACAAATATGCTTCCTAAACCTAATCTAGTGGAGACCCTATAAACCCTTTGCCTCTAGTCCACTCGACTGAGACTTATTTCTTAGAGCATGGTAACCCTGTGCAGTAAAAGGGAGTCAAACTGCCCAAAGGTACTGGCGCCACAATGACCAAGTGCGTAAATCAAGGAATAAACCTTCACACATACACAATCAAGGTATAAAAGAATATACATAATGATCCAAGCACCAAATATAGCATACCCACTAAATACGTAAACACGCCAATCCATATTTCAAATGAATCAATACAATACATGCCTAATCTAGAGAGCCAAGATTAATCTCATTCTTAAATCATCATATACATATTCAAAATCACATAAATAGGCTTTAGAAAATGTAGATCTAGAAAATACCCAAAGAGGAATCCATGATAGTGCATGTATTTGCATATGTAAGCACATAGTCATATATGGAAGCATATAAATAAAAGAAAATCATGTAATTAGTACACTAGTTTTATATGGAAATAATATACTAATCCCAGTAATCATGTAGAAAACCATATATAAAACATTATAATCACAAAGCAAAACATGACATCTATTTGATTAAATGAAATCCTAGACTAATAAAGCAATAAAATGGGCAATAGGCTTACTTAAGGGGCAGTTAAGAGGCGAATGAAGGCTTAAATGTGTGCTGGAATTTTTAGGAAAAAAAAAAACATTTTTGTAGTCTAGCCCAAGTTGGAAATGATGAGAGGTATTAGTAATTGATGATGAAATGGTTGAGGGAGGGGTGAATATTTAAAGTGGGATGGAGTGGGACTTACAATTTGTTTGGTTGAGGTGAAAACAAGAGGGAGACAAAGGTGGGGAGAAAACACATTTTCTCTTGTTTGGTTGGGAGTGGAAATTAAAGAGAAAATTGGTGGTTTCGAGTATTTTCCACCCGAGGCCACCAAATTACAATCTCTCCAAATCGAAGAGAAAATGAGTCTTCAACGATAATGACCTAACTACCCTTGTCTTCACTGTTGGAGCTAAAGTGTAACTACCCATGAGTATTGTTTCGATCAAGCTGCTACATTAATGCTGCTGTCTTCATCAAGCCGGGTCATTTTATTGTTGAGTGATGTTGCAATGCAATTAACGTTCACCAAAGCTTGTTTTTGTTTTTGGTACTGCAGTCAAGCTAGTTTACTAAGGTTCTTTGGCTAAATTTCTTGAGGGAAAAAGAAAATATAACAAAGGGAATACTGGAGAGAGAGGTGTAACAAGGAAAAAGGTATGCATGTGGACCTTTTCCCACATTCACACGTGTATGGCAGCATATGAAGGCCTAATGCTTTCCCTTATATATATATATATATATATATATATATATATATATATATATATATATACATATAGTGGGTTAGGAGGTAGAGAGTGTTAGGAGGTAATAGAGGGTGTAAGAAGATTATAGAAACTAGTTAAGAAAATATAACGCTAAAGAAATATAGAAAATTACTTGAAAGCATGGAATAGAACGAAGAACTAGAAACAACAAAGTGGTTAATATTATTAGATTCAACAGACTCTTTACATAAATCATAAGAATTTCTGAAGGAGGCTATGTTTTTCCTTTACAATGATACAAAGTAGTTATTTATAGACTACGAGACTCAAAACAAATTCAGATACAATTTGCCATTGTAAGCATTTTCAGAGATATTTTTCCGTAGATAATCTGACTGGCTTGTGGCAGCAATATAAATCTTTTCCTCAAACATTATAGCAATTTTCCCGAGTTCATGTAATCCCTCTTGGCCAGAAACAAGGAGATGCCTCTTCAAATTTTCCATTCTATACACAAAAGGAGATACTCTTATTATGTTACTGACCATACAGGCGCGATTAAGCTATTAAAGAAAATAAGTCCCAATTTGGTAAACTATGCACTTAAAGCAACAAAATGTGAAAAGAAACCACATAAAATTTCAAGATTTTTTTTTTGATAAGTAAATAAAATTTCATGAAATTTTAAAAATATGAACAAAAACCCAATATATTTTTCTCTGAAAAAAATTATCAGTAGCACTTGATTGTTCAAGGTTCACTATGGTAAATCTGTCAACAGAAAATGTTTTCCTAGTCAACTAACTTGATACCTTGCTTTCCATATATTAGACCTCCAAGTGTTCCTCAACGAATTGTATTCCTAGCACGCACTTTATTTGGGTGATGCATTCAGGTGTTTTGTTTCCAACTCCTAATATAGCACTACTAGTTCTTGTAGTCAACTCCCATGATACGACATTTGCTTTCAATGTCATATCCAATTCTTATACTTGTAGATGTATTTGTCATATTTCCGAGAAATTTTATTTTTCTTCATATGAGGATCATCAACACTTACCACAAGCCTTTCTGACATTACTTTGAATATTTGTTCTCTTCTTTTTCCGGTTATGCCCTTCCTCAGTTTTTTCTAATAATTAACTGCAGTAAAATATTGGTTATGGTATGAAAAGCTACTACTAACACATGCTTTATCATGCTCATATATGGAATGAGTAGCTAAGCACGGACACTTTATTTGGTGTGCCATAACCGTGTCATAACAGTGCCCTATCTGCTGTCTCATGTTATAATTTTTCAAAACTTGCTCATATCGCCATATTGTACCCACACCCGTGTCCATGCATCCTAAATGAGTAGAGAGACACAAGTCCTACCAGCCAGATCACAAATACAGGCCTAACAGAAATGTTAAAGCAAAAAACGCATTCCATATATGAGCTTGATAAACCAGAGCCACCAACAATTGCTAGGAGGCATCGGTTTTCATGGCTTGTGCTTGGAAAATTTTGTCATACCAATTACCAAACAGTTGAAAATGTTTTTCTGTAAAATGTTTTCGAAAGAAAATACTTTGTTGTAAAAAATTTTACATTTGAAACATTTTACAGTGAAACAAACAAAGCATTAATTCAGTTATACACAATATTCAAAATGTCAAACGAAAGAAAATGAGAAACCAAGCATATAAAGACTCAAGCTTAGTGTTCAGAATAGCTTCATTTTTTTCACTAGTTTATTTTGTTTAAAATGTTTATTATTTAAAAGTACAGGAGTACTCAGAAAAATGAAAGGCTTTCAAAATCTATACCTATGAAATAAGTTGGCTTATTTCCATTTTTGAACCTAACCAAACAGGGTAACAAGTGTGTGTATATTACAGCTTATTTTGGTGAGTTATTTCCCCCAGCTTGTTAGATAAAATTTTATAGAGCATTACTTTTTTTTTTCTTAGTATAGCTAATTAAATCCTTACTACTTAAAACGGATAGCAATTTTAAAAGTAAGCAATCTGAAATGGAAATTTGGTCTTTCACTTGATTACTGGTTGTGCTGGACCTATTCTTATGTTAAAGTAAGCTACTAATGTCACCACATGGGGATGTTTTACATCTACACAATATCCCAAAAAGACAAGTTACAATTGGAGCTCCCACATACTTGCGCACTTTCAATGTGATATTCATTGTACTTCTACTACATAGCGCCCTCACAATCTTGATGGGGGGTCTCAAAGCATTACTCTTCGGTGTAGACTGCAGGCTAGCTTTTCAGTTAAACTGTGTTCTTGAATGTGTGTGGCATTGAAAGTGAAGTTTGTAAGAAGGTAATCTTCAAGTGTTCCACAACAAATTCTACCCCCAGCTCTATATTTGGGTGACGCACTCAAGTCTTTTGTTTCCAACTCATAATATAGCATTATTAGTCCTTGTAGTCAACTCCCATGATACAATACTTTCTTTCAATGTCATATCTGATTCTTATACTTGTAGATGCGTTGCCAAATTTCCCAGGATATTTATTTTTCTTCATATGAGGATCATCTACACTTACCACATGCCTTTCCGACATTATTTTGAATATTTGTTTTCATCCTTCCAGTTATGCCATTCTTTTTTTTTTTTTAATTAACAAACTGCAATAAAATACTGGCTATGGTATAAAAAGCTACTACAAGTACACAATTTTATCAAGCTACAACAAGTACACACTTTTATCAAGCTCATATATGGAATGAAAGCACAAGTCCCATCAGCAAGCCAAAGCATAAAATACAGGCCTAACAGCAATATTTAAAAACCAAACATTGCAGTTACACGCAATATTCAAAATGTTGAATGTAGAGTAAGTCAAACAAAAGCCAATGAGAATCTAAGCATATGCAGACTCAAGCTTCCTGTTTAGAAATAGTTTTTTTTTTTTTTTTTTCATTAGCTTATTTTGTTTAAAATGTTTATTATATGAAAGTATAATTGTACATAGAAAATGTGAGGCTTCCAAAAGATGTACTTATGAAATAAGTTAACTAATTTCCATTTTTAAGGATAACCAAACAGGGTAATAATTGTGTGTTTCTTACTGCTTATTTTGGCTAGTTTATTTCCCAGCTTGTCTTTACTTTTTTTCTAAGCATAGCTAATTAAAAAACCTTTCATATTAAAATAGGTGCACAATTAAAAATAAGCTATCCGAAATGGAAATTTAATCTTTCACATGCTGAACCTAGTTTTATGTGAAAGGAAGGAGTATTTGACAAAACCCTAGGATTTTTTTTTTGGTATGGATGCATGTTGAGTCTAACATCAAGAATGAAATATGAAGATACTATTGGCGGCACATTGAGATTCGTTAGTCACATCTGTGTGATAAACCAAAAGGACTAGTTATAATTAGAGTTCCTAACATCAAGAATGAAATATGAAGATACTATTGACGGCATATTGAGATTCGTTAGTCACATCTGTGTGATAAACCAAAAGGACTAGTTATAATTAGAGTTCCCGCCATACTGGCACGCTCAAAAGGAAGGAGTATTTGTGGTAACCCTAAGATTTTTTGCACGTTGTATGGACATGTGTTGAGCGTTACATCAAGAATAAATTAGGTCTATCTGGGCTATATATAAATACAAATGAGTAGTACATGGAGCTACTATTGCCACCACATGCAGATTCATTACTCACATCTATGTGATACCAAAACAAACTAGCTATAATCAGAGCTCCTGCCATACTAACGTACTCAACGTAAATGTTATATTCATTGCACTCTTACTGCATAGCGCCCTCACAATCTTAATGGGGTCTTACAACATGACCCTTCAGATCAAAACTAGTTTTTGAGTTAAACTCTATGTTGTTGAATGCATGGCATCAAAAGTGAAGATTAAGCAGTTAGGTTCTAATCCCCTCCAAAAAAATGAATAACTTGACCAGTTAAGCTAACAAATAGGATGTAAGGGGAATCAAAAAAAGAAAAAGAAAATGAAAGTTATTATAAGTTCATTTTGAACCATCAGACCCAAACACAACCTGTAAAGCTGTACCAGGTTTGTTACCACTTATTTTAATGAGTTTATTTCCCCTTGCTTGTTTAGGAACAATTTTTAAGAGCATTACTTTTTTTGACCTTAGTATAGCTGATTAAAACCTTACTTATTAAAACAGGCCGCACCTTTAAAAATAAGCTATCTGAAATGGAAATTTACTCTTTCACATGATTAATGGGTTGTGATGGGCCTAGTTTCATGTTAAAGGAAGGAGCATATGTGGTAACAACCCCTATGATTTTGATGAAGTTATATGTACACATGCTGAGTTAGACATCGAGAATGTACTATGCCAATCTGGACTATATATAAATGAGTACGTGGGGATGCATGAGTAACATCTGTGCTATATCTGAAAAGAACTAGCTATAATTAGAGCTCCTGCGTTATCGTCACATATGTGTGATATATCAAAATGACTAGTTATAATTAAAGCTCCGGCGTTCTCGCGCGCTTCCAATTCATGAGGATAACTAAGCTGACACAACAGGGTGATTTGATGTTCATAGCACTCCCTAGTCCCTACTACACTCACAAAAACCTTTGATCAAAGCATTACTCTTGAGTATACAGACCAGTATTTTTTTTTTTTTCCCAGTTAAACTCTGTATTCTTAAATGTTTGTGGCATCAAAAAGTGAAGATTTTGCTGTAAAGTTCTCTAATTTCCACCCAAAAAGTCAATAACTTGATCAATTAAGCTAATGAATAAATTCAATTTGATCGGATTCGGACCCAAACACAACCCATAAACATAAATTTGTAAAACAAAAACAAAAAGCAAAAGCAAAACCATAAATTTAAGGAAAAGAGAGAGAGAAAGAGAGTGAGAGGAAAATTACATTTTGTTTACGATTCTTTTGACGAGAATCGGGCTGTAATTGGCTCCGCCAATCAACAGAATCCATGGCAGCTTCTCCACCGCCGCCTCCAGGAGCTCCAACGCCGCCACCTCCACCACCGCCTACAAAAGGACATTGAGATGGATTTGGCCTCCAATTATTGCTATCCATGTTGATCTAAATTTTGTAACCGAAATTCCAACCACCAAATTTATATAAAAATAATGAAAATCGGTAATAAGACTTAGGCAGAAATTAAAGAAAAGGACATAACTTTATATATATATATATATATATATATATATATATATATATATGAACTCCGATTTTGAGATTAAAATAGAGTGATGATGAGGAGGTGAAGTCTAATTTAAGGGAGGATTGTTAATTCATAAATAAAAGGTTGAAGAGTTTCAGGCAGAAAAGGATTTTGAGAGATAGAATTGATCGATTGAATTGAGAGAGAGAGAGAGAGGAATATATAGAGATGTATGTCATGTCATGTCATGTTTGGGGTTGTTTTTGGGAAAGTTGGATTCTATTTTCTAAAATGAGCTTGTTGTGGCAAGTGTTTTATAACAAAATCTACCACTATTGTGTAATTATTATGATTGCAGTTACGGGTCTGTTTGGGCACACACAAAATGAAGTAATGATAACCTTCTTCATTACTAGTTATATTTTGAAATTTTATTTCTTTTATAATAAAAAAAGACATTTAAAAAAGTAAAAGAAAAAGGGTAGTATTTCATCTCATAACTTGTACGGTATAATATCAAGAAATTTTACTAACAAAACAAATATACCTCCATGCAAAATGATAATGGTACATTGTCTCTCGGTCGATTTTTTCTGGAAAAATAGGGATTCAAAACTCTCTTTCTCATTTAGACATATTTGGTCAAAAAGTTGGTTGTATGATGAGATATACAATTTCACTCATCATTTGAGGTAAAAATCTCATATATGACTATATAGAGTGATTGTAAAGGTGATTTATTTGCCAACTTTTCCACTATTTGGCATTTCAACAAAAAGTAGAGTTTGACTATAAATATTTTGTGAAAAAATATATATTGCGGAAAAGTCGTTACGGTTTCGTAAAGAGCAAGACTTCTATCCAGTGCCCAGTTCCACTGGACATGCTAGGATACGGACACGTGTCCAAAACTAAACACGTGTCCGCATCTCAACATGTCTAGTGGAATTGACCACTAGACACAAGCCCAACCCTTTCGTAAACTACTGGTCTGCTTTGATAACCATAATGATAAAGAGATTTTCTCTTAAGTAAGAAAGGACAAAAAAATGACATTATAAATGTGCTATTAAATGTTGCTATTTTATTTATAAATACTTATATTCATACTTAAATTGAAATAATTTTATTAGTGGCCAATGTTTCATATTATTTGACAACAGCCATTTGGTGTATTTTTTAAAAAAAGTCATGGGCATTTCTAGACAATTTTTATGAAAAGCTAGATATATCTTAATAAACCCTTGTATAAGTCAAATTCTAAACTATTTAAAACCCTAGGCGGAGGGCCCTAAAAGCATTAAAAAAAAAAAAAAATTTGTGAAACACCTTTACTTTTTTTTTTATAACTCCCTCCCCCTCTTTTTTTTTTTTAAAAAAAACTCTTAAATATTTCTAGTTTTGATTGGTTAGGATCCAATCATAAACAACTAATTACAATAATTGAAATATCGTCATCATTTATATATACAATTAATAACATGATTCTTTATTTGAGTTTCATCATTTTATGCACTAAAATATTCTCACACAAATTCTTTAACCCTCTAAAATGCCTCCTATTCCTATCTTCTAGTTAAATAATTTTAAATTTAAAAAACACAAACGGTTAAAGAGTAATTTGCTATTTTTTTAAAATTCCAAAGTTTTAGGTTTTTTCCTTTATCTTCTCCAATCTAAATTATCATTTTTGAATTTCAATTCAAAATTTTAAACTTTTATCAACAGCCTAGTAGAGAAAGATTCTAAAAATTAAGACACTATCTCTATTTCACTTTTAAATGACACTTAGGCCAAAATAAAAAAGAGTCTCGTCGCATGCACAAAGCGTGTGTGATGAGGCTAGTTTCAAATAACGTTTAATCTCTTAAAAAACAACTATTGGAGTCGATTTTGGAAGGGAAAATTTAAATGAACTTGAGCCTATCAACCTATGTTCGAAAGTGTATATATATATAAGAGAGTCAAGCCCACTACTCAGTAGTCACTCCAATTGAAAAATGGAAGCAAATGGTGCATCACTGCATTGTGGAGAAATACACAAGACACTAAATCACAAAGGAGAATATTAAAAAATATATATTTATTATTGTTATTATGATCACCATATAATGAGCATAAAGAAGGGATTGGTGAAGGAGAGAGAAGGTTATTTGCACTAGGACACACCTTAGAGCACCTATGGAATATGTTGCTTCTTATATCAGAAGATTGGATTCAAGCTTGGAAGAGTGAATAAGGTTGGTGAGGTAGGTAAAATCTTGCCGATAAATGCATAATTTGGTGACAATGTTTTATAGCAAGTCTGGGGCATTAATTCCTAATATCCATCACTGAATAAGGATCAAAGCTTATGGCTGTTGGATTTATAGTGTAGATGCCCTTGGGTGAGATTTTGGGAGAGGCACGAGAGTTCTGAGCTCTCCACTCTCAAGTATTCACACATTGGGCGTTTGACAATGTGTTAAATGTGCACGTGTTACTAAGGTAAGGTGTGTGTGTGAATCTTTTTTCTTATTTTTATTTTATGGAGTTGTCACCAATTATTGGTTTTGTTCTAAGTGTGATTAGTCACCTATTTGTCTAATTTGTTTTATTTGCCTTATTAACTAAAACCAATTCAAGGGTTCTTAAATTAATTAAGGTAACTAAAGTCTCAAACCAAAGATTCTTGGACTTGAAAATTCGGTTATAGGTGGAAAAGGTGTTAAATACCCTACATTGCTTATCAAAAGAATAGCACCTTATTTTAATTTAATCACAACATTCGTATGTTAGAAAGATAAATAGAATACTTGGAATTTGTTTTTGAAAAAGTTTTGTACAAAACAATACATATACATAATATCTTATTTACATATCTAAATAACATGTGAATATTATTGCAAAGAGTAATTTACAAGCAAACATGTGAGTATATATAAATAATATGTGAAAATTAAAATGCAAGAAGGTAAATATATATATTTTTTAGATAGGTAATCAGAGAACTAATGAAACAAACAGCAAACAAAGGAGAGGGAAATCAGAAAGTTAATCTAAGGGAAAACATAAACTCGGAAAGAGACGAAGAATCAGTAAAACCCCAACAGCGAGACCACTCAAAAAGATTACGCTGGCATAAAACCTTTAACCCATCCAACGTCTTCTCCATGTTCTCAAAGGAGCAATGATTTCGTTCCAACCAAACAAAACATTAAGCATCCTGGAATCAAATTTCAAATATTCGAGTTATGCTTCCCAAGCCACTGATACCAACAAGATAACAATCCCACCGCCGATCCTGGCATAACCCAATGAATACCAAAAGCTTGAAGCATGAAAGCCCATAAAGTATGTGTAACAGGACAATGGAGAAGAACATGGTCTACCGACTCCCCATCACAGCAACACATACGACACTGATTTACCAAAGGGCGACCCCTAAGCATGAGATTATCCAACGTGAGAATCCGATCTTGAGCAGCTGTCCACAAGAAGAAAGCCACTCGCTTAGGAATCTTTGGTTTCCAGTCACCCTTCCAAGGAAACAAAGAATTCGGAGATAGCTTATTCTCAAAATGTTCCTCCCAATCTAGAGAAACCAAAGTCCTGTCAATTCTTGACATAGAGGGAAGACCAGAGTCTCTAAACCAAGTGAAGGAAGCCCCCTCTAAAGGTAAATCAACTAAAGAATTGCTCTCTATAAAGTTCGAGAATGCAAACATAGCAGGGCTAAATGACTCATAGCCAAGCCTTTCACTTGGGTACCTAATGATATTGTAATCACCTACTAATGATAGGCAGCGGGCTACTTTGTGGGAGGAGTTGTCTCAGGTGCGTGCCAGATGGCCCATGGCATGGTGCTTAGTAGGTGATTACAATATCATTAGGTATCCAAGTGAAAGGCACCCCATCATCAATCAACTTAAGACACTCCTGCTCTAAAAGGCGAAATAGAGCCAAACATTGAGCTTCGTGTTTCACGATTGGGAAACCCACCATGTTACATAAATTTTTCATCAATTGGGAAACCCAGTTTGAAAGTGGCCCTGATTCCTTCACCTGAGTTCTTTCTGCAAAGTCCTGAGCCAGCACCAGTTCTCTGAGTTCATTGGGTTCCCACCGAGACAGAGGGTCACACTCCAACACACAAAAAGCTTTCTCTCCACTACCACAGATATGGTCAGACACTTCACTGATCTCCCACGCTAGGAGCTGAAGCCCAGAATCTGTCTGAAATCCCCCAACAGAATCCACTAACCTTTGGAGCGTCGTATCATCATGGTGATTACTCCTCTAAACTTCTTCATGATCATCCCCTTCCACCAACACATCTTCTACCCCATTACCCAGGTCTATGAGAGGAAAAAATCGATTTTGAACCACCCAAGGATATTGACCAAGGCTCGGCGGCACAACATTCAGAATCAGAGCTTCAATCGTTGCTGTCGTTGAGCTAACCACCGTTTCACCGGTGAACCTAGAGCCCCGGTTGCCAAGTCCATGGGTTACCTCGGCATCGAAAACTATGCACTTAGAAGAAACCGCCTTACCGGAGTCGAGAGCAACCGCGGTGGAGCTACTCCTTGACGCCGAGACTTTACCGATCTCTGGAGCTCCTAGCACCCTCATTGGGTTGGAGGTGAGAAGCTCCGAAGCTTGAACGGGGCCAGATATCGGCGATATACCTGCCGTCGAAGCCTCAGGTGTCGCCAGTAATACCGTTGACTTCGTCGGTGGATTAGAAGTCTCGCCTACCACCCTCGCACTCTGATTACGAAGCCAACTCACGTCCAACCCACGATAATAAGAAGCCTCCTCTTGGGCCTTACCACACGAGTCAGCTAACTGGGCTTTGTCATGCCCAGAAAACATATCAGGCCCACTATTAATGGACTTATGAGGATTATGTGGGTTCAACCAAGTAACCACATGTTTACCACCATCTAACTTAGACACTCTCAGCGCCAAATTAGTAGGAGTCAGCTTAAACGTAAACTCACGCGTGGGTCTGCCATTGATGGAAGAGACAATAATGCCAGAACCACCCTTCAGCACGTTATGTCCCGAAATAGCTCTAGAAATTTCAAAATTCCTTAACTTCCGCTGATTCTTGATTTTGAAAGATTTCTTCCCATTTAGTCCACCACCATCCGTCAGACCACCACCCACATCTTCAGCAGAAGTCCTACCTTCCACCCAAACAGAGTTTGAACCTGATAGGAATCTGTCTAATTCTTTTGTAAACAAGCACCACCCAGACCGATTTAAGCTCGCAGGTACCATAACCCAACCACATCGAGCTCCACCGTAAAACACAGCTATCTCTACAAAGATACCCACCTTATTCGATCTTCCCCGGAATTCAAAAAACTTTTTTTTTTTGGATAAGTAATAAGATATATTGATAAAAAAGGAACACCCTAGTGCACAGGGAGTGAACAAGGGAAAAGAAATCAAATACATAAATTACATGAGTCTAGGAAATCAATAAAAGAAGGGAATGATTTATTTTGCAAAGCAAACAACCAATCCCTTAAAGTTCTAAAAAAGAGAAGCTTGTGGTCCGGAATAGATCTCTCAATATCTTCAAAACATCTACTACTCCTCTCCCTTCAAAGACTCCACAATAAGCAATGAGGAATGATGAACCAAATATAACCATTTCGATGACGACCAAAGCTGCCTTGCCAACACCGTAACAGCTCCAAAACAGTGTGCGGCATAACCCAAGTTACTCCAAAAAGACCCAAAACCATAGACGATAGATCCATAGCAAAAGGACAATGAAGGAATAGATGGTCAACCGACTCACCATTTCTCTTACACATGTAGCACCAATCCAAAATCCACACCTTCCTTTTACGTAAATTATCAATTGTCAAGCATTTCCCTAAGGCAATAGTCTAAACAAAGAAAGCTACTCTAGAGGGAATCTTCTGCTTCCAAATACTTTTCCAAGGAAAACCATAGAAAGTGGTGCCAGCTAAAATTCTATAATAATCACTAACCAAGAAACCCTTATCTTTGCTAGGAATCCAACACATTTTATCCTCACCTAGCCCCCTTATAGGAGAACCATATATGGTTTCCATGAAGTCAGACATAGCCTCTAGATCTCGAGCATGCACACCCCTAACAAATCTCACATCCCAAAAGAGGACACCATTGGTGGACATCATAAGCTCTGCCACACTGGCATCCTTATTCCTGCAAAATCTGAACAAGTTCGGATATCTAACAGCAAGAGATGTCTCTCCACATCACCGGTCTTGCCAAAACTTCACTCTAGACCCATCACCAATATCATACAGAATATGGCAAGAGAAAGAAGGCCATCCCTGACTGATATTTTTCCATAAACCAACACCATAAGGGCCAATCACAGCTCTGGTACACCAATCCCCCCACGCACATCCATATTTCATCTCTATCACTTGTCTCCAAAGGGCATCTTCCTCAATCCCAAATCTCCAAAGCCACTTCCCAAGTAAAGCTTCATTGAAAATTTTTATCTTCCTTATACCTAAGCCACCCGAAGAAATAGGAGAACAAACAGTAGCCCATTTAACCAAATGAATTTTAGGATCATCTCCAAAACTGCCCCATAAGAAATTCTGCTAGAGCCTCTCAATTCGGTTAGCCACACTAGCAGGAATAGGAAATAAAGATAGAAAATAAGTGGGTAAATTAGATAAGCTGCTTTTGATTAGGGTGACTCTACCTCCCTTGGATAAATATAAGCGTTTCCAACCCGCCAATCTCCTATCCATTTTCTCCAAAATTGGATTCCATATAGTCTTATCCTTGAATTTAGCACCCAAAGGAAGACCTAGATATTTCATTGGGAGAGAGCCCTGCTTACAACCAAGAACAACCAAGAAAAGGTCAATATTATTAACTACCCCAATCGGAACCAATTCTGACTTGCCCAGGTTAATCTTTAGACCTGACACCGCCTCAAACCAGATAAGAATCATACGAAGAATCAAAATTTGTTCTAAATCAGCCTCACAAAAAATTAGCGTGTCATCCGCAAAAAGGAGATGAGACACCGCCATGGATCTTCCCTCCAAATTACCTACACTAAATCCCGACATGCGTCTTTCATGAACTGCTTTATCCAACATTCTTCCAAGAGCTTCCATCACCAAAACAAACAACAATGGAGACAACGGATCACCTTGCCTCAAACCTCTGGTGCTACCAAAGAATCCACAAGGAGAGCCATTAATCAAGATGGAGAAACGGACAGTAGATAGACAAAAGAGGATCCATTTTCTCCATTTGGCAGAGAATCCACTTCTTTCTAACATCTGCAGTAGAAAATTCCAGTTTACATGGTCAAAAGCCTTCTTAACATCCAGCTTACAAATTAGCCCTGGCACCCCAAGACTTCAATCCACTGTCAAGACATTCATTAGCAATACGAACAGGGTCAAGGATCTGTCTGTCCCTCACAAAAGCATTTTGAGATGCTGAGATTATATCCCCCATCACCGAGCGGAGACGATTAGCCAAGACTTTAGCAATAATTTTATAAACCCCCCCAACCAAACTAATGGGTCGAAAATCTCTAATCTCATTAGCTGCATGTTTTTTAGGAATGAGAGTAATAAAAGTTGTGTTTAAACTTTTTTCAAACTGACCATTGGCAAAAAAATGATGAAATATAGCAATGAGATCAGGCTTAACAATCCCCCAGCAAGCTTGGAAAAAAGCCATTGGGAAGCCATTTGGACCAAGGGATTTATCACCATGAAAACTTTGAATGACATCAAAAATTTCTGCCTCTTCAAAAGGCCTCTCTAACCAATCCGCATTCTCACCAGATATCATTGGAAAAACCAACGAATCCAGAAACGGCCGCTCAACCTGCTGCTCAGAGTACAGATTCATGAAGAAATGAGTAATGTAGTCTGCAATTATACCCTGATTCGAAGACAAGGTACCATTAACCATTAGGCTTTCAATACCATTATTTTTTCTGTTAGAATTAGCCATTCTATGAAAGAATCTAGTATTGGCATCCCCTTCCTTCAAATGCAACACCCTAGACTTTTGTCTCCAACTAGTCTCTTCCATAGGAGTCAACTTTTCAATATCTGTACGAAGATTAGTTTGTTCTAACTTCTCCTCAGCAAATAGTCTATGAGTCTCCTCTTTAGCATCCAAACCATTTAGCTTGCTCCAAAGGTCCTATTTCTTAAAAGTAACATTGCCAAACTTAGTCTCATTCCACTTTTTTAAATCCAACTTCAAGGCAGCCAACTTCTTAGCAAGAATAAAACTTGGGGTTCCTTGGAACAAATAGGATGCCCACCACTTCTTCACTTTGTCGACAAAATTATCCACCCTCAACCACATATTTTCAAAACGGAAAGGAATTCTACCTCTTCGCAGGCTCCCACCTTCCAACAAAATAGGAAAATGGTCAGAAAGAACTCTAGACATCCTTTTTTGGGTGAACTGAGAGAAGTGATTTGCCAAAAGTGGGGAGAAAAGGAACCGGTCTAGTCGAGAAGCTGAGGAAGTATTGGACCAGGTATAAAGGCCCCCTTCCATATGAATATCCATCAACCCATGCAATGAAACAAAGTTAGAAAATCCATACATAGCCCGGGAGAAGCTAGCAGCCCCCAAACGCTCTGATGGGAAACGGATTATATTAAAGTCCCCTCCAAGGCACCAAGGCAAATCCCACCAACTGATCAGCCCGGTTAGTTCCTCCCACATCAACCTACGCCTTTTGTTCAAATTTGGCCCATATACGCTTGTAAAAGCCCACTCAAATTGGTCGCCTACATTTTTAAACTTGCATGAAACCAAAAAATGCCCCACCGCTTCCTCCACCTTTTCCACAACCTGGCTATCCCACATCAATAAAATACCTCCAGAAGCACCATCTGAGCCCAGGTACAACCAATCTACATATGGACAACTCCATATACTTCAAACAATACCTCTAGTAATCCACTCTAGTTTGGTCTCTTGCAAACACACAATATCAGCCTTCCAGGATCGCAACAAGTTACGAATCTAAAGCCTCTTGTCAACTTCATTCAGACCTCTGACATTCCAGGAAAGAAGCTTCAAATTCATTGAGCAACAGAAAGAATCTGATTCCTATTAATACCACATCGCCTAGCAGATGAAGAGCCATAATTAATGGAACTAAACAACCCTTTCAACTCTCTTAAACCTTTCACCCCCGAACCTTTTAAAACACATGATTTCTTGTTCACCTCAGCTCTTCGATATAATTCAGCTTCAACAGCCAATACAAATTTTGTTGCTTGATCTTCTAAACCCTCAAGGGACGTGCCAAGGAAGCTATCGAAATTATTGAATCTCTTTTGAAACCAATCGGAATAAGGTTCCTGACTCTCTGAAGTATCCATACCCACAACACTTTCCTCATCTACAAGTGACTGCTTTGCCATGGCCAAAGGTAGAGAAAAAGCAATTGGATCAACAACTAGGGGCTGATCAGCTTCCTCCGAGTAGGTATCCGAAACCCCATCCTCCACCAATACTTCATCCTCTTCGAAAAAAGCCGATGACACATTCGTGACGTCAGAAGACTCCAACGTAACTAAGGCCAGCTGTTGTTGCTTTTCCAAAACCTCTGTAGCTTCACACCGAGGCAAAGAGATTTGAAGCGGAACCGCAACCCTCCTCCCATCGCGTAATTCAAGAAACCACTACTCCGAGTTCCCCCATTTCTTGACTATATTGTCGGAATGCTCCTGGAGAATCAGTTGGAGGTCACGCACTAAGCTCTCGTCGCTATCTGTGGTGCATGCCAACCCATTCCTGGCCTCCACGGACTCGTCGAAGCCGAGAAGCTCAGACTCGACTACATCGGAGACTTGATTCGAGTCAATTGGCATCGATAACTCATACCTGGCTTCAACGATCTTGTCGGAGTTGAGAGATTGAGCAGTGGTAACATCGAAGACCATCGACGACATCAGAGGCATTATCGATGGACACGACGAAGACTGGTTGGGTCTCTCGCATGGACTCGACATCCCTAGAGTTTGGGTCTCTCGCATCGGGAAAGACCTGGTGGTCAGTTCTTTTCTTTTGGGTTGCCAGAACATAGTGGGCTTGGGCTTAAGTTTGTGGACATGAGGTGGGTTAAGTGGGGAAGCTTCAGCAAGTGCATTGGGCCTAAAGACAGCTTGCGTGGGCCCAACACCAGAAAAACCCACTTCCTTAATGTTGGAGCACTTAATTTCCCACTTACCATTCAGCCCACGCTCCAAACATAAAGAAACTTCTAGCGACAAAGGAGATTCAGCACCATTAAGAGCGTCGTCCTTTATTTCAAGCGTGAATTCAGCCTCAGGAACCGCGCTTACCTGCCCAGCACCCCTATCGTGCAAATCCTAGTTCTGAGTCTTCTGACTGCTCAAGCTAGACTTGATTGATTGATTTGATTTGATTGAATTTTGAATGTTGGGCATTGCATGCTTTCCTATTCCGCTTCCATCATTGGTTTTCCAATCACCATCCACCGCTGCCGAAAGAAAGGATTTTTGATTTCTGAACTTTTGCACTGTCGGGAACAAGGCAGATTGAGATGGCGGTTTAACGACAAGAGTGTCGGGAGCAATAGCCTTACGTAGATGAAAGCCAAAACCTCTCCACCCACTATGTAGAAAAAAGCACAAAAAAGCACAAAAATTCTCCTCCTTATCCAACCTGTCTAGGTATCACTATGTAGAATAATGACTACCTTAAACTTTGTTCTTATTTGGATATTTAGGGAAATCTAGTTTATCATGATTTAGGTAATTTTTTGGCTAAAATTATTTTTTTTTGTCAACCTATGAGGAAACACCCCTTGGGAATTTGCTAAATTTAAGGATTTGGTCAGTCAACACTAAGGTCAAATTGCTTTTTCATGGGGCCGAAAGTTAGCCCATGATTTAGGGCAAATATAGCATATCAATTAGGTTTTTTTTTTTTTTGGTGTGTTTATGGTTGTGGATACCAGATTTTTTTGGCAGAGAGAATTTTCACTAATCCACTGGCCTTCCAAAAATGCCTTTTTCTCGAGAGTATTTTGACATTGGCGACCTGTGATGATGTATGTGCATTTGTGGCACTAAGGTGATGTGTGTGAGTATCTTTACTTATAAATTTTCAAGAATCACCATTAACTATTGGATTTTTAGGTGTGTTTGCTCACCCATTGTCTAATTAATTTTAATTACCTAGTTAACCATGGGCCATCCTAGCTAATAAGGTAGGATAAAGTTTCGAACCAAAGATTCTTAGACTCAAAAGCTCGGTTATGCGTGTGGAAGGTGCTAAGCACCCCACAACATCAATCTAAAGGATAATTCTTCATTTTGATTATAATCTCTATAACTCACATTGTAGAAAATAACAATGAAACTTGGAATTTGTTTTTGAAAAAAGATTTTTGTACAAACAAACAATATATACATATATATATATAACATGTGATATTTTTTACATAGAATATATACAAGCAATATTTAGCTAACACGTGAATATTACATAGCAAATATAGCATATGAGAAATTTAAAGGACTTAAGTGTAATTGTGTTCCATTTCTCCTTTAAAAGTAGTTTGAAGCAATATTTATTCTTCAAGAATCATTCTCATGTTAAAACAACATCAACCCAAAATAGTTAGTTTAGGAAAGGTAAAAAATGTTGACTTGATTGGATGCTATTAGTTCAATTGATGTGAACCATGGAGAAGTTGCACTTTCTCAAAAATCATTTTTGAAAAAGAATTTTTTAAGAATTTTTTATTCTTTGATTTCTTTTGTTTTGTTTAGTTTATATGCATCCCTTAGCATCTGTTTAAGATAGTTTCTACATATTTAGGTTAGTAGTCAATAAGATAACATGTTTTATAGTTTTGTTAGTTCAATTACATTATTAGCGTTTGAATGCTTAGTTGAACACATGAACATGCATAATAGTATCATGCATTTGATGAATATGTGTAGTGGTGATGATGCAGTGAGGTAAGTAAGATAAGTACATGCATTACAAAATTAACATGCATATATTATATGAGAAGAATGTGGTGAACATGTGATGAATATGCAATGGTATGATGAACATGAATGGTTGATGATGCTTACTACCCTTGGATGATATGAGATGTTTGTTGTCTTGTAATCATGTTTTGCTACCCATGTGATGATGGTGCTAGTTTATATGCTAGCATGATGTAGTATGATGATATGTGTTATACCATGAAATGGAGTATGAGATACCATACTTAGATGAATGTTAGGATATATGTTCTGATGAGATGAAGATGTCATATTTGGGTGATATGGTGAAAGTTGCAATGTGATATGCCAAGCCTAGATGGATGCTAGGATGTATGATTAGATATATGTTAGGATAAAACTAGTGTGTGTGTGTGTGTGTGTGCGCGCGCGCATGTGTGATAGGTTAGCCTAATAAAGGACCCTTTGATAGAATTATGATATAAAACACAATGAGTAGAGGCCGACCCACAGGTCGGGCAAAGTTGGGTGCTCAACACTTTCTCATTTCTATACCTTAACTCTAAACACGAACTCTAAATAGATCAAGCCCTTTGCAAAGGGCACAAATATGCTTTCCAAACCTAATCTAGTGGAGACCCTATTAACCCTCTGCCTCTAGTCTACTCAGCGGAGACTTATTTCTTAAAGCATGGTAACCATGCGCAGTAAAAGGGAGTCAAACTGCCCAGAGGCACTGGCGCCACAATGACCAAGCGTGTAACTCAAGGTATAAACCTTCACACATACACAATCAAGGTATAAAAGAATATACATAATCATCCAAGCACCAAATATCGCATACCCACTAAATACGTAAACACGCCAATACATATTTCAAATGAATCAATACAATACATGCCTAATCTAGAGAGCCAAGATTAATCTCATGCCTAAATCATCATATACATATTCAAAATCACATAAATAGGCTTTAGAAAATGTAGATCTAGAAAATACCCAAAGAGGAATCCATGATAGTGCATGTATTTGCATATGTAAGCACATAGTCATATATGGAAGCATAGAAATAAAAGAAAATCATGTGATTAGTACACTACTTTTTATATGGAAATAATATACTAATCCATCATGTAGAAAACCATATATAAAACATGATAATCACAAAGCAAGACATGACATCTATTTGATTAAATGAAATCCTAGACTAATAAAGCAATAAAATGGGTAATACGCTTACTTAAGGGGCAGTTAAGAGGTGAATGAAGGCTTAAATGTGTGCTGCAATTTTTAGAGAAAAAAAAAAAAAACATTTTTGTAGTCTAGCCTATGTTGGAAATGATGAGAGGTACTAGTAGTTGATGATGAAATGGATGAGAGAGGGGTGAATATTTAAAGTGGAATGGAGTGGGACCTACAATTTGTTTGGTTGAGGTGAAAACAAGAGGGAGACAAAAGTGGGGAGAAAACTCATTTTCTCTTGTTTGGTTGGGTGTGGAAATTAAAGAGAAAATTGGTGGTCTCTAGTATTTTCCACCCGGGCCCACTAAATTACAATCTCTCCAAATCGAAGAGAAAATAGGGAGAAAAAATGAGTCGTCAACCATAACTACCTAACCACCCTTCCCTTCACTGTTGGAGCTAAAGTGTAACTACCCATGAGTATTGTTTCGATCAAGCTGCTACATTAATGCTGTTGTCTTCATCAAGCCGGGTCATTTTAGGCATCAAAACATACATCATTGTTGAGTGATGTTGCATTGCAATTAACGTTCACCAAAGCTTGTTTTTGTTTTTGTTCCCCATACCCCGCACCAATAAAACAATGGCAACATTACGTATCAAGATGTCACAAAAATAACATCCTTAGACATTTTAACAGGAATTACGCATCCATGTCCAAAAGGAAAAAAAAAATCGCACACACAAACACATATATAAACATATATCTATGTTTCTGTATACGTACATATGCATGTAAGTATGCGTGTGTGTATCTAATCCATGAAGATACGTGACATAATGATTTTGGTGTCAAAAACACAACACCAGAGAGAGAAGCAGGGTGGATTAATATGTAAATAAAACCATGCACATAATTCTTTGATGTTCTTACCAGCATCTGGGGACATATTACTATTGCTAGCAGAGTTGGATGGCAAAGCATTGCCTTTAGGATTCTGAGACTTAGTTTCCATTGTAAGCATTTTCAATATTTTTCGTAGATAATCTGACTGGCTTGTGGCAGCAGTATAAACCTTTTCCACAAACCTTATAGTAATTTTCCTGAGTTCATGTAATCCCTCTTGGCCAGAAACAAGGAGAAGCCTCTTCAAAGTTTCCATTCTATACACAAAAGGAGATACTCTTATTATGTTACTGACCATACAGGCACAATTAAGCTATTAAAGAAAAAAGTCCCAAATTGGTAAACTATGCTGACAGTGCAGAACTTAAAGCAACAAAATGTGAAAAGAAACCACATAAAATTTCATGATTTTTTTTTTTTTTTTTTTGATAAGTAAATAAAATTTCATGAAATTTTAAAAATATGAACAAAAACCCAATATTTTTTTCTCTGAAAAAAATTAACAGTAGCACTTCATTGTTCAAGGTTCACTATGGAAAATCTGTCAACAGAAAATGTTTTCCTAGTCAACTAACATGATACCTTGCTTTCCATATATTAGTAGACCCCCAAGTGTTCCTCAACGAATTGTATTCCTACCTCTTTATTTGGGTGATGCATTCAGGTGTTTTGTTTTGTTTCCAACTCCTAATATAGCACTACTAGTTCTTGTAGTCAACTCCCATGATACGACATTTGCTTTCAATGTCATATCCAATTCTTATACTTGTAGATGCATTTGTCATATTTCCGAGAAATTTTATTTTTCTTCATATGAGGATCATCGACACTTACCACAATCCTTTCTGACATTAATTTGAATATTTGTTCACTTCTTTTACAGTTATGCCCTTCCTCACTTTTTTCTAATAATTTACTGCAGTAAAATATTGCTTATGGTATGAAAAGCTACTACAAGCAAATGCTTTATCAAGTTCATATATGGAATGAGTAGCTAAGCACGGACACTTCATTTGGGGTGCCGTAACCGTGTCGTAACAGTGTCCTATCTGCCGTCTCATGTTATAATTTTTCAAAAATTGCTCATGTCGCCATATTGTACTCGCACCCATGTCCATACAACCTAGATTGAGTAGAGAGACACAAGTCCCACCAGCCAGAGCACAAATACAGGCCTAACAGAAATGTTAAAGCAAAAAACGCATTCCATATATGAGCTTGATAAACCAAAGCCACCGACGATGGCTAGGAGGCACCGGTTTTGATGGCTTGTGCTTGGAAAATTTTGTCATACCAATTACCAAACACTTGAAAATGTTTTTCTGTAAAATGTTTTCAAAAGAAAATACTTTATTGTAAAAAATTTTACATTTGAAACATTTTACAGTGAAACAAACAAAGCGTTTATTCAGTCATACACAATATTCAAAATGTCAAACAAAAGAAAATGAGAAAACAAGCATACAAAGACTCAAGCTTGGTGTTTGGAATAGCTTCGTTGTTCTCACTAGTTCATTTTGTTTAAAATGTTTATTATTTAAAAGTACAGGTGTACTTAGAAAAATGCAAGGCTTTCAAAATCTGTACCTATGAAATAAGTTGGCTTATTTCAATTTTTGAACCTGACCAAACAGGGTAACAAGTGTGTGTATGTTACAGCTTATTTTGGTGAGTTATTTCCCCCAGCTTGTTAGATAAAATTTTATAGAGCATTACTTTTTTTTTCTTAGTATAGCTAATTAAATCCTTACTAATTAAAACGGATAGCACTTTTAAAAGTAAGCAATCTGAAAGGGAAATTTAGTCCTTCACATGATTACTGGTTGTGCTGGACCTAGTCTTATGTTAAAGTAAGCTACTAATGTCACCACATGGGGATGTCTTACATCTACGCGATATCCCAAAAGGACAAGTTACAATTAGAGCTCCCACATACTTGTGCAATTCCAATGTGATATTCATTGCACTTCTACTACATAGCGCCCTCACAATCTTGATGGGGTCTCAAAGCATTACTCTTCGATGCAAACTGCAGACTAGCTTTTCAGTTAAACTGTGTTCTTGAATGTGTGTGGCTTTGAAAGTGAAGATTGTAAAAAGGAAATCTTCAAGTGTTCCACAACAAAGTCTACCCCTAGCTCTATATTTTGGTAATGCACTCAAGTCTTTTGTTTCCAACTCATAATATAGCATTATTAGCCCTTGTAGTCAACTCCCATGATACAATACTTTCTTTCAAAGTCATGTCTGATTCTTATACTTGTAGATGCATTGTCAAATTTCCAAGGATTTTTATTTTTCTTCATATGAGGATCATCTACACTTACCACATGCCTTTCCAACATTATTTTGAATATTTGTTTTCATCCTTCCAGTTATGCCATTCCTTTTTTTTTTTAATTAACGAACTGCATTAAAATACTGGTTATGGTATAAAAAGCTACTACAAAGTACACAATTTTATCAAGCTCATATATGGAATGAAAGCACAAGTCCCATCAGCAAGCCAGAGCACAGATACAGGCCTAACAGCAATATTTAAAAACCAAACATTTCAGTTATATGCAATATTCAAAATGTTGAATGTAGAGTTAGTCAAACAAAAGACAATGAGAATCTAAGCATATGAAGACTCGAGCTTTGTGTTTAGAAATTTTTTTTTTTTTTTTTTTCATTAGCTTATTTTGTTTAAAATGTTTATTATATGAAAGTATAGTTGTACATAGAAAATGTGAGACTTCCAAAAGCTGTACTTACGAAATAAGCTAACTTAGTTCCAATTTTAAGGCTAACCAAACAAGGTAATAATTGTGTGTTTCTTACTGCTTATTTTGGCTAGTTTATTTCCCCAGCTTGTTTAGGTACAATTGTTTTAGAGCTAGACTTTTTTTCTAATTATAGCTAATTAAAAAACCTTTCATATTAAAATGGGTGCACTATTAAAAATAAGCTATCCGAAATGGAAACTTACTCTTTCACATGCTAAACCTAATTTTATGTGAAAGGAAGGAGTATTTGTCGTAACCCTAGGATTTTTTTTTTTTGGTATGGACGCGTGTTGAGTCTAACATCAAGAATGAAATATGAAGATACTATTGTCAGCAGATGGAGATTCTTTAGTCACATCTGTGTGATAAACCAAAAGGACTAGTAATAATTAGAGCTCCCACCATACTGGCACGCTCAAAAGGAAGGAGTATTTGTGGTAATCCCTAGGATTTTTTGCACGTTGTATGGACATGTGTTAAGTCTTATGTCGAGAATAAATTAGGTCTATCTGGGCAATATATAAATACAAATGAGTAGTACATGGAGCTACTATTGGTACCAAATGCAGATTCATTACTCACATCAATGTGATATCCCAAACGAGCTAGTTATAATCAGAGCTCCTGCCATACTTACGCACTCAATGTAAATGTTATATTCATTGCACTCTTGCTGCATAGCACCCTCACAATCTTAATGGGGTCTTACAACATGACCCTTCAGATCAAAACTAGTTTTTGAGTTAAACTCTACGTTGTTGAATGCATGGCATCAAAATTGAAGATTAAGCAGTTAGGTTCTAATTCCCTCCGAAAAAATGAATAACTTGACCAGTTAAGCCAATGAATAGGATGTAAGGGGAATCAAAAAAAGAAAAAGAAAATGAAAGCTATTATAACTTCATTTATAAGGATAACTAAGCTGACACAACAGGGTGATGTGATGTTCATAGCACTCCCTAGCCCCTACTACACTCACGAAAACCCTTGATCAAAGCATTACTCTTGAGTATACAGACTAGAATTTTTTATTTCCAGTTAAACTCTGTATTCTTAAATGTTTGTGGCATCAAAAAGTGAAGATTTTGCTGTAAAGTTCTCTAATTTCCGCCAAAAGTCAATAACTTGATCAATTAAGCTAATGAATAAATTCAATTTGATCGGATTCGGACCCAAACACAATTCGTAAACATAAATATGTAAAACAAAAACAAAAAGCAAAAGCAAAAGCAAAAGCAAAAGAGAGAGAGAGGAAAATTACATCTTGTTGACGATTCTTTTTTTTTTTTTTGATAAGTAATAAGAATTCATTGATAATAAAAATAGAGACACCCAAGCACACAGGGAGTATACAAGGGTGAACAAGTCAAGAATGAAAATTACAAAAGTCAAGTAAATCCAAAATAGAAAAAGAATGGTTTCTCCACACAAAGAACCATTCAATTAAGGTTCGGATGAAAAGAAGCTTGAGGTCAGGCATAGCACGCTCAATGTCTTCAAAGCATCTACTATTCCTCTCATTCCAAATACACCACATCAAACAAAGAAGAACGACCTTCCAAATAACTCCATTGCGGTGGCGACCAAAGCGACCTTGCCAGCAAGCAAAGAGCCCAACAACAGACAAAGGCATGACCCAACACACTCCAAATAAACCAAAAACCATATCCCATAACTCCGAAGCAACCGGGCAATGAAGGAAAAGATGGTCAACACTTTCACTATTACACTTGCACATATAACACCAATCCAAAATGCAAACCTTTCTTTTCCTTAGATTGTCAATCGTCAAACATTTCCCCAAGGCTGCGGTCCAGACAAAAAAAGCCACTCTAGAGGGGATCTTCTGCTTCCAAATGCTTTTCCAAGGGAAAAATTGCTCACTATGGCCAACAAGAAGATGGTAGTATGCACTAACCGTGAACCCCTTACTCTTACAAGGCAGCCAATATCTCTTATCCTCCTCGATTCCCCTTACATGAGTGCTATAAATGGAATTGATGAAGCTCCTGAAAGCTTCCAATTCACGATTATGTATCTCCTTACAAAACTGAATCTCCCAATGGAGGACTCCATTGGAGAACCTCATTAGATTTGCCACACTTGCCTCTTTGCTACAGCTAATCCTATATAATTCGGGATAGCGGACAGCGAGAGAAGAAGTCCCACACCAACGATCTAGCCAAAACTGCACTTTTGAACCATCTCCAATATCATACATAATAAACCGAGATAAAGAGTGCCACCCCCTGCTAATATTTTTCCACAAACTAACACCATAAGGACCAGAGGAAGAGCTAGAACACCAACCACCCCAATCACAACCATACTTTACCTCTATCACTTGACGCCAAAGAGCATCTCTTTCTTGCCCAAATCTCCAAAGCCATTTCCCTAAAAGAGCTATATTGGAAGTTCTCAGGTTCCTAATCCCTAAACCACCTGAAGAAAGCGAGGTACACACCGTAGACCAATCAACCAGATGAAATTTGGGCTCATCTCCTAGGCCACCCCACAGAAAGTCCCACTGAAGTCTAGCAATACGGTTGGCCACAGAGGCAGGAATAGGGAATAAAGAGAGAAAATAAGTAGGAAGGTTAGAGAGAGTGCTTTTAATTAAAGTGACTCTTCCTCCCTTGGATAAATATAATTTTTTCCAGCCTGCTAGTTTTCTTTCCATCTTCTCAAGAATTGGATTCCAAATAGACTTGTCTTTAAATTTTTCCCCCAAAGGAAGACCCAAATATTTCATTGGGAGAGACCCTTGTTTGCAGCCTAAGACAGCCACCAAAAGATCCATGTTATGAACAGCCCCCACAGCCACCAGCTCAGACTTACCCAAATTGACCTTCAGACCAGACACAGCCTCAAACCAAATGAGCACCATACGGAGAATTAGCATTTGATCAATATTAGCATCACAAAAAATTAGAGTATCATCAGCGAAAAGGAGATGAGAAACCATCAAAGATCTACCAGCAGAAGCACCTGCATTAAAACCTGACAAACGACCTTCATGGACAGCCTTATCCAACATTCTACTGACTGCCTCCATAACCAGAACAAATAATAAGGGGGACAAAGGATCACCTTGCCGCAACCCCCTAGAACTTCCAAAGAACCCATGGGGAGTACCATTAATAAGGATAGAAAAATGAACAGTAGATAAACAAAAAGAGATCCATCGCCTCCACTTATCAGGAAAACCACAACGCTTAAGCAAGAGAGTAAGAAAACCCCAGTTCACATGATCGAAGGCTTTCTCAATGTCCAGTTTGCATAACAACCCTGGCTGACCAGACTTCAATCTACTATCAAGGCATTCATTAGCAATAAGAACAGAATCGAGAATTTGCCTATTAAGAATAAAGGCATTCTGAGGAGCAGAGATGATCTCGCCTAAAACCAAGCGAAGACGAGAAGCCAAAACTTTAGCAAGAATTTTATAAACCCCCCCAACAAGGCTAATGGGCCGAAAGTCTTTTATTTCCACTGCTGCGGCTTTTTTAGGAATGAGAGCAATGAAGGTTGCATTCAAGCTTTTTTCAAACTGGCCAATGACATGGAAGTGGTGGAACACAGCCATGATGTCTGTTTTGAGAATCCCCCAGCAAGCTTGAAAGAAAGCCATCGAAAAACCATCAGGCCCAGGAGATTTATCCCCATTAAACTCCTTGATGACTTCTAAAACCTCAGATTCCTCGAAAGGTTTCTCTAACCAATCCACGTTGTCCCCAGAAATACATGGGAAATCCAATACATCTAGGAAAGGGTGCTGCACTTGCTGCTCAGAGTATAGGTTCATAAAGAATTGTTCAACATGGTCAACAATCCTATCCTGGTTGGTAGTCACAGCCCCATCAATCATAAGGGTTTCAATACAATTATTTATTCTATTAGAATTAGCCATCCTGTGAAAAAATCTCGTATTGGAGTCGCCCTCCTTTAAAAATAACACTTTGGACTTTTGCCTCCAACTAATCTCCTCAAGCAAGGCAGCCTTCTCAAGATCGGCGCGAAAGGAAGCTTGATCCAATTTTTCCTCTTCAGATAAGGGTTGAAAGTCCTCTTTTACATCTAAAGCATTCAACTTACTCCATAGTTGCTGCGTCTTTACTGTGATATTGCCGAAATCTGACTCGTTCCACTTCTTTAGGTCCGATTTTAGAGCAGTCAACTTCTTGGCAAGAATGTAACTAGGGGTCCCTTGAAAATGGTAATTCTCCCACCAGGACTTCACCTTATCTAAGAACCCTTCCGCCTTCAACCACATATTCTCAAAACGAAAAGGAATTCGCCCTCTTCGATGACTCCCACTCTCCAAAAGAATAGGGAAGTGATCGGATAACACTCTAGGAAGCCGTTTTTGGGAGAAGTGAGTGAAGTGATCTACTAGAGCCGGAGAGAAGAGAAACCGATCAATTCTAGAGGCTGAGGCGGAGTTAGACCAAGAGAAAAGACCTCCCTCTAAAGAAATATCCATAAGCCCATGAAGAGAAATAAAATCCGAGAAATCATACATGCAGCGAGAGAATCTTCCCGCCCCTAATCTCTCCGATGGAAAGCGGATGACATTAAAATCACCTCCCAAACACCAAGGCAAATTCCACCAACTGATCAAGCTTGCCAGCTCTTCCCACATAAGATGACGATTCCTGTTCAAATTTGGACCATAGATACCAGTGAAGGCCCACTCAAAATGATCACTGACATTTTTGAACCTACACGAAATCGAAAAATTCCCCACTGCTTCCTCTAACTTTTCCACCACCCTTCTATCCCACATGAGAAGCATACCACCAGAAGCACCCTCAGAGCCCAAATATAACCAATCATGAAGGGACAACTCCATATGCTTCTAACTAGACCTCTAGTAACCCATTCCAGTTTTGTCTCTTGCAAACAAACAATATCAGCCCTCCAAAAGCGTAAAAAATTGCGAATCTTGAGCCGTTTTTCTTTGTCATTCAAACCTCTAACATTCCAGGATATAATCTTCAAATTCATTGGGAAACAATATGAGCCCTGTCCTTACCATAACTAGAGCGTCTTGAAGACGCGGAACCATAATTGACAGAGCTGAATAAGCCCCTTAATTGCCTTATTCCTTTCCGCCCTGAGCTCTTCTCGGCTTTGTCAGTTTTATCCTTAATATCCCTCTGCTGTATCTCAGTTTCAACAGCCAACAGGAAATTGGTTGCTGGCTCTTCTAAACCTTTGACGAGAATCAGGCTTTAATTGGCTCCGCCAATCAACAATCGGTACTAAACCGTTTAACCTCTTGCACCTGTAAAAGTTCGTTGCATACAACAATCAGTTACTTCAGATTCAAAATTCAAAAACAACCCATCAATATCAGGTATAGTCTTTAATGTTTTTCACATGTCGGAAATGAAATTCAGACCACAGTTCCAATTGAAACTCCGGTGGAATGGTCGGAATTTATTTTTCATAAGGAAGAAGAGAAGGACGTCCGTGAGGAGAACGTTGGCGAAAACGGAGGGGCTAAGTTTGCAGAGAATGGAAATGACGAGATCGTCCGGCAAGGAATCGAACAAGTCATGCTTTCCAGTGATATTAGAAGAATTCCGGCTTCTTTTCCGGTAACTAACTTGTTCGGTGGCGAAATCTCTCCTTCGCTTCACAACTCTCATGTTCTTGTCTTCAACAACTCTAGGGTAACAAAGCCCTCTCCTTGTTCTCATCTCTCTAACTCTCTCTCTCTATCCAAATGAAAATCTGCTCCGTTTGGAAGTTCACAATGAAATGAAATGGAACGTTGGTAAGTGAATGAAAAAGAATGGAATGGTGGAAGGTTTTTCGTTAAAATAAAATAACCATTAGGATTAGAACAAGTAAAATCTATGGTTCTGATTTTAGCAAAAAAATGTATGGGTACCGTAGAATGACCCTTATCCCCTCTTTTTTTAGGGGGTACAGGACCCACTTAATCTAATCCATTAATTTATTGGTGTTCTGATCTTGACCGTTCATTTAATTTGACTAAACAAAACCCTCTCTTTCTACGCTTCTTCTCTTCCAAATCAGCCACAATAAACCTAGATGGCTGCTAAACAAAACCCTAAGGAAGACTCACAAAAGAAGAAATTGAGTCTTTCAATTCCAGTCGTACTCTGGCCGGCGACGATATTAGAGCATTGAATCCGTCAAACAGGTTTCTCTTTCTCTATTTCTCCAATTATAATTCGATTTTAGTCTACTTGATAAAAGTCTGATTTTGGGCGAAGAAAGTAACGAGAAAATTTGTGGTTACATGACTATTTTTTTCTATACCCAATATTGAAGAAATATGATATTTGCTTTACTCTACTTGATAAAGAATTTGTGGTTACTTGGTCTATTCAAAAGATATTTGCTTTACTTTAATTGAACTAGGTGTGTATCTTAAGTTATATGGCCTCAATTGTATAGTCCTCACACTTGCCTATGTTTTGTGGCTATATGGATAATGTGCGGCTGGTTTCATACCTTTTAATTAATATATATATATAAATTATCCAGATCTACTGTAATCAGTATAACGAAGCTGCCTGAATTTTGTTTAACAATTAGTAGTTCAAACCCTACGCAGAGGTTGAGACTAAGGCAAAGTAAGAAGGAAAGAAAATTGAGGTTTACAATTCTCTGCATATTTTATATGCAATTAACTAGCTGTTGTGATAATCTCTTTCAGTAAGTGCCTGCATTCAATGTCTGTTGTATTTCAAATGTATTAGACTGCGCAGTTTATTACTCTTACAGATCCTTATTTACTACTATTCATATAACCCTGATCCACATTTTCCAAACTGGGTTCCTCTAAAATATCCATTTCTTGTACACTATCTTCCGGTTTTGTTTCACCTTTTAACTCTAGTTCCTCCATATCTTAATTTTTTAGAATCCAATTCAAGTATATTTCTACAATTTCTGTCATCTTATGTTGAGACTTAACATGTTTCCCACTTTTAGTTCCTGGCCCTTCTCCATTTTTTCTGGTGAATTTATATACGTGTAGATTTGGACAACTGTACTACCATAAAGAGGAAACAGAAAAATAACCAGTATATAACACCTTTAATTCCTTTATCTTTCTGTGATCCTTTTTCTTCCTTTTAGCCTTGAATTTTCCCTGTCCTTGTGTTGCCCCACCTCCTCCTTTGTGAGTACCCTTCTTGTCACTAAGATCAAGTGCTGACAACAACGCTTCTGTTGCAGCCTTAGACTTCTCTTCAGCATCTTTGTAAGCCAAATCCTCTAGGCATGCCTATAAAAAAATAATTTTACTCTGAAAACATTAAATCATAGAAAGGAAAGAAGGTAACTATATAGAATTTTCAACAAAACTACAAGGAGAATCCAACACAAACCTTCATTAATGACTTCAGCAGGGGCACCGTAATTGTTATATTTCTTCCATGCCTAAGTGGGAAAAGGGAGAATGTTTTTGCAAACGTAATAGGTGAATGGCACAACTACCTTTATAGGATTGGTTGCAACGTGGTTATCAATGTGAGCTAATACCTTTGCATTTGGTTTAGTTCTAGCCACCAAAAATTGGTAGTGTGGAGAAAGTCTAAACATTCTAATCTATTGCTATTGGTTGTTGTCATTTTATTTTATTTTTTTAACAGTTTTCATATTCAGGCATGATTGGGGCATGTGTGTTATTAAACACATGTATACACATATTTTCAACACCAATTTACCTTTTTGGTAATATATTTCTTGGAAGTAAATTTTACAGTTTTCACATAATTTGTTTAAACTGCTTCTTAATCAATAGTGTCTAATTTTCATAGGAAAACTGGTTGGTACAGAGGAAACAGAGGAACAGAGAAGAAGAACAAAGCAAGAAAACAACAGAGAGGAGGAACATGCTGAGAATACAACAAAACCCACATCAGAAAACGAGTCAATTTCGGATGAAGAACCAAGGATAGCTCCCGAAACCGAGAAAAAGTTGGAGTTTTTGAAAGAATTCAAAGGTTCAATTAAAGAAAGATTCCTCAGCTCCTCAAACATTGAAGAATTGAAAGCTGTAGATGTCTCTGTAGGGCCTCTCATACTCACAAGGTGTAAATCAAAACCAATAAGAACCGGAGAGAAGCTTGATCTAGATGAGCGAAAGTTCTTGAATAATAATAGTTATATAAATAAATATCTAAGGCTCTATGCAAAGAGATTTGCTCTTATTGAACATCTCCTTTTTTTTCAAATTCTTATAGTTATATCATGTAAATGCAGATATTTTTGTTGCCAGTGGAGTTGCAAAAGGGATAATAAGAAATTCCTACAAGTTAGAAGTTGCCTTGTTGAGAACTTAAGAATGAATGATCTAGAAATGCATATGCTTTTGATTGTCTCTTTTTCAATTGTTGCCATGATGGTATTCAAATATAGATGTGAACAAGACACATTGTAGTGGATTTCTTTTTAAATGAATTTTTTCATTTTTAAATGGATTTCTTTGTAGTTTGTTTGCTTCTTTTAGATACTTTGCAACAAGAGACCGGCTTGTATCTCATGAAAGTGAGTTATAAATCAATTCAAGTTAAAAATATTATGAGATGAAAATTACCATATATAGATTCAAGTGCAAGTAGGTGGTCTGATTTCTTTGGATCATCTACGACACATGTAAACAAAATTAGAAAATTTTGTTATTTCATATGTGAATTTATGGAAAAGTGATTTCTTAGTAAAAAAATTGTGGCATATACATATGGAATATTTCCCTTGTCAATGTATTAGTGATATACTTCTTGATTTTAACTAAACTAGTAATCATAATAGATTTAATATATTTAGAAGTAAAATCTACCCCCACCTCATTGTGTTTAATACGTGTAAGTGCTCTATTAAAGTACCAACGAATGTGAGAAATGTACGATCAAATGTGATGTTGGTACTGTCAAATGTGATAATGGAACCATCAAATGTGAGAAAAAATAAGGGAACCACCGATGTGAACAAAAGTACAGTCATATATGATGTTAGTATTGCACAATGTGAGGATGGTGTGATCAAATGTGAGAAAGAAAAAAGGGATCCACCAAATGTGACAAAAATATAACCATATGTGATGTTGATATTACACAATATGAGGATGGTATCATCAAATATGAGAAAAAATAAGGAAACCACCTAATGTGACAAAAATACAATCACATGTGATGTTGATACTACACAATGTGAGGATGATACTATCAAATGTCAGAAAAAATAAGGGAACCACCTAATGTGACAAAAGTACAGTCATATGTGATGTTGATACTGCACAATATGAAGATGAAACCATCAAATGTGAGAAAAAAAATAAGGGAACCACCTAATGTGACAAAAGTACAGTCATATGTGATGTTGGTACTACACAACGTGAGGATGGTAACATCAAATATGAGAAAAAAATAAGGGAACTACCGAATGTAACAAAAGTACAGCCACATGTGATGTTGGTACTACACAATGTGAGGATGGTACCATCAAATGTGAAAAAAAATAAAGGAACCACTTAATGTGACAAAAGTACAGTCACATATAATGTTGGTACTACACAATGTGAGGATGGTACTATCAAACGTGAGAAAAAAAAAAGAGAATCACCAAATGTGACAAAAGTACAGTCACATGTGATGTTGGTACTACACAATGTGAGGATGATACCATCAAATGCAAGAAAAAATAAGGGAACCACCGAATGTGACAAAAGTACAATCACATGTGATGTTAGTACTACACAATGTGAGGATGGTACCATCAAATGTGAGAAAAAAAATAAGGGAACTACCAAATATGAAAAAGTACAGTCACATGTAATATTAGTACTGCACAATGTGAGAATAGTACCATCAAATGTGAGAAAAAATAAAGGAACCACCGAATGTAACAAAAGTACAATCACATGTGATGTTAGTACTAGATAATGTGAGGATGGTACCATCAAATGTGATGTTTTGGTAACTTGGTATAGCAGGTTACCTAATAGTGGGTACCGTACCCGCAAAAAAAAGAGGGGGTACGGTAGAATTACCCAGATTAATATTAAGTATTTAGAATTTATAAGTGGATAAAGCAATCCAAAATCAACAGGAGAGTAACCCTATTTTTTAGGCAATGTTTTAGTGGGAGTTATAGTTGTATTTTTACCGGATTATCCTTTAGTTGTCTTTACTTAAACATAAGGGTGTAGGGGTATTATTGAACTAAAAAAATGAGGATTCCAAATAGGGGAAGCCCCTTAAATAATAGTATAGACTAACCTTAAATATTTCTAGTTTTGATTGGTTGGGATCCACTCATAAACAACTAATTACAGTAATTGGAATTTTCATCATCATATATACTATTAATAACATGATTTTTTATTTGGGTTTCATCATTTTGCACACTAAAATATTCTCACACAAATTCTTTAACCCTCTAAAATGCCTCCTATCTTTTAGTTAAATAATTTTAAATTTAAAAAACACAAACGATTAAAAGAGTAATTTACTATTTTTTAAAAGGGTAGTATTTCATCTTCTCCAATCTAAATTATCATTTTTGATTTTCAATTCAAAATTTTAAACTTTTATCAACAACTTGGTAGAGAAAGATCCTAAAAATTAGGACATTATCTCTATCTCACTTTTAAATGACACTTAGGACAAAATAAAAAATAAAAAAGAGTCTCATCACATGCACAAAGTGCGTGTGATGAGACTAGTTTCAAATAACATTTAATCTCTTAAAAAACAACTATTGGAGTTAATTTTGGAAGGGAAAATTTAAATGAACTTGAGCCTATCAACCTATGTTCGAAAGTGTATATATATATATAAGAGAGTCAAGCCCACTACTCCCTAGTCACTCCAATTGAAAAATGGAAGCAAATGGTGCATCACTCTATTGTGGAGAAATACACAAGACACTAAATCACAAAGGAGAATATTAAAAAATAAATATTTATTATTGTTATTATGATCACTATATAATGAGCATAAAGAAGGGATTGGTGAAGGAGAGAGAAGGTTATTTGCACCATGACACACCCTAGAGCACCTTTGGAATATGTTGCTTCTTATATCAGAAGATTGGATTCAAGCTTGGAAGAGTGAATAAGGTTGGTGAGGTAGGTAAAATCTTGCCGATAAATGCAGAGTTTGGTGACAATGTTTTATAGCAAGTCTGGGGCATTAATTCCTAATATCCATCTTTGAATAAGGATCACAGCTTATGGCTATTGGATTTACAGTGTAGATGCCCTTGGGTGAGATTTTGGGAGAGGCACGAGAGTTCTGAGCTCTCCCCTCTCAAGTATTCACAAATTGGGCGTTTGACAATGTGTTAAATGTGCACGTGTTACTAAGGTAAGGTGTGTGTGTTTGAATCTTTTTTCTTATTTTTATTTTATGGAGTTGTCACCAATTATTGGTTTTGTTCTAAGTGTGATTTGTCACCTATTTGTCTAATTTGTTTTAATTACCTAATTAACTAAAACCAATTCAAGGGTTCTTAAATTAATTAAGGTAACCAGAGTCTCAAACCAAAGATTCTTGGACTTGAAAATTCAGATATAGGTGGGAAAGGTGTTAAATACCCTACATTGCTTATCAAAAGAATAGCACCTTATTTTAATGTAATCACAACATTCGTATTTTAGAAAGATAAATAGAATACTTGGCATTTGTTTTTGAAAAAGTTTTGTACAAAACAATACATATACATAATATCTTATTTACATATCTGAATAACTTGTGAATATTATTGCAAAGAGTAATTTAGAAGCAAACATGTTAGTATATATAAATAATATGTGAAAATTAAAATGCAAGAAGGTAAATATATATAACTAGCATGTGAGTATTATATTTATTATGTATCTAGCATGTGAATATATAATACTGTACAACATAAAAGAAAGGAAGGGAGAGGAAAGATATCACATTATGCATTTAGAGTAATAAGCCAAGTTTATTCTCCAAGTTTCACTCCTATGCACAAACACAATAAACCAAAATGGTTAGTGAAGGAAGGAGGGGGATATGTTAGCTTGATCACATACCATCAATTCAATTAAAATGAATCATGGATACATATCAACCTCTTTAAAAATTGTGCAAAAAAAAAAAAAATTGATTGAAAACAAAAGATAGAAAACACCATTTACTTACATTTGAAAAGATGAGTATTGTCCTTTGGAAAACATCATGACCTTTTGGAAAAATTCTCATTTTAAAACAAAGGGAATTTTGGGAAAAGGAATTTTGAAAAAGGGATTCTCTCTTGAAATTTTAAGAAAAAAAGGCTTTTGACGGGAAAACATAAAGAAAGAACAATTTTATATATTTTTAAAAAAATATTTTTATGCACTTTAGAAACCATATCCAAGATTAAAATCAAAACTATTCAAGAAAAGGGATTTGTTTTAAGAAAATTGTTTCCATGTTTTAGGATAAAAGAAAAGAAAAGATGGTTTTGGTCCTTTTGGAAGTAAAAATCCATGGTTTCTGTTTATTTTTTATAGAAGAGAATTTTATTTTGACTTCTTAAGATTTAATTTGAAAATGGCACTTATTGAAGCTTTAAAAATGCTCCATTGGAAGGCTTTTTATTCAAGGGTGAACTTAAAAGGTTTGCATCTTTTAAAGACTTATTGAAAAGGGATGGTTATTGGAGTATTTTTTAACATTCTAACAACACATTTTTTAAAAGGTTTGCTTGAATCAAACTTCTCATTGTCTGGCGATTTAGGGTGAGAAGGAAACAAGGAAAATAAACAGGGTTTAATGTAAAGACATAAAGCAATAAAGGAATGTAAATACAAACATATATATATATATATGTGGAATTTAAAAGCAATATATGAATTTAAAGACATAAAGTAAATGAAATCTTCCTTGAAAAGAGTTTGGCTTACCTCCAGTACTTTTTTTTGACTAGATACGTCTTTCTATTTTAAATATACAATAGCAAGTGGTAGTGAGTTTTAATCTCCACATTTTATTTAGTTAGTGGATGATGTGACAGTTTTTATTAAAACAAAATGAGATTCCAGTTAAAAAGTATTGGAGGTAAGCAAAACCCCCTTAAATAAACCTTTACACCCATGGAAAATCAAATATGGTGGTGCATAAGGATAGACCTCCACTCACCATATTGATTTTGGTGTTAGAGATTAGTCTAAGAAGACCTACCTTAGCTAAATCTTTAAAATCATAGTCAAACCAAAATGGTGGTGCGAAAGGACTAATCTCCACTCACCATATTAGTTTAGGATATGAAGATTTACCAAGGTGTGAGGTTGATTTTTCCTTTAAATCCATTAGATTTAGTATGTCTATGTGCAAAAGAAGGTGAATACATTCACACATAGAATATACCCTTGTCAAGTATAAAGGAAAACACAACTATAAAAAAGGAATCTATTCCTAAACATATAGCTACCTTTGTTTCGCGTGATGCTGTGTAATTTTTTTTCAATTTCATTCAATAAAATAGGCCTCTGGGTTTGGATTCTCAAAAAGAAAAAAAAAAAACTATAAAAAAGGAAAAAAAAAACAGAAATAATTTAAATGAAATAAATTTAAAGTGCATAAATTAATTGACATAAATGTAAAAAGCTTGAAAAATAAATGATATAATGTAAAGAGTATAAAAGTAAATGACATAATGTAAAGAGCAAGAATTTAAATTACTTAAATTTAAAGAACATAAAAGTAAATTACATAAATATAAAAAGCAAGAATTTAGATGACTTAAATGTAAAGAGCATAAATCTAAAGAACAATATAAATGAATATAAAGTAAAAGGGTATAAGAAAAGAGATTAAATTCTGCAAAGATGTGGTGTAAAACTTATATTTTACCCCTCCAATCCTAACATGCCAAATCATCTTATTACATATTTAAGAATAAGCACAATCACACCCAATCAATTATAATACTCATATATAAATCGAACCAAATTGGGAGTTTATTGAGATGCTAATAGGTGTATTAGGATGTATTGAATTTAAGTAAAATCCTAATGTGACAATCACTAATTAGATAGTGTAAAACATGGTTTTTACACCCTATCCTTACCAAATTCAGACTCATAAGAAAAATAAAGAAATTTATAGATTTAGAGAGTATTTACAACATAAAAATTAAAGGGAGATGAAGCTAGAGTAGTAGCTACTCTACCTTAGCTCTAAGAAGAACTTTGGAGACCCACCTATGGGTTTTGGAAGGTGAAAAATGAGAGAAAAGGGGGCTGGAATTTCTGGGTTTCAAGGCAAGTGTAGAAATGGAATAGAGAGAAAATAAATCTAGAGAGAATCCTAGACAGGTTGGATAAGGAGGGGAATTTTTGTGCTTTTTTCTTCATGATTTTTCCAAGGGAATACGGGGTATCTATACAAAAAAATAAGGATAGTGGGATCCCCATGAGAAGTGCCCCCACCAGGGCAGGAGGCTCCCTATGAGGGATCTTGTTGCCACCTCATCTTTTTCTAGATGCTTATCCACTCTTCCATTTTTAGTTTTATGATTTTCCTTCATTTTTGACCCTATTTTTGAGCTATTTTCTGGTGTTCTTCAATGGCTTGGAATTCTTCAAACATGATATTTATGGGAAGTTCTGAATGTCTAGTTTTCATAAGTTTAGGCATCATGTAATTTTGAGGGGGAAAAATTCTAATACACCCCCTAAACTTTCAACTACTGGCCAAAAGACCTCCTCAACTTTTTCATTGGCCAATTTACTCTTTAAACTATTCACAATTGCCAAATCAATACTTCAGTTAGTCACACGTTAAAACACTAACAAAATAAGCACATGTAACTCACGTGACTTTTAAATACAAACCTAAAATAACCCAAACGTCCAAAACCCAGTGGAAAGAAGAGAAGAGAACCAAGTCCGGCGGGGACAGAGAGAGAGAATCCACACTGTTTAGAGCCACTGCTGAGCTTCTCCCCGCCGTCTCGCCGCCCTTGTCTCGGCGGCTCCTTGGTGGTTCCGCCGCATTGTTCAATCTGGGTATCTCATTTTCTTTTTCTTTTTTTCTTTTTTTCTATCTTACGTATTGCTATTTAAATCTTCTAGGAACTTTTATTTTTTTTAATCTCCATGTGCGAATTTTTATAGTAGAAATTCTTGTTTTGGTTTAATTTTTGGGTTGGGTCTCTGTGAAATTCTTGGTTTTTAATTATCTTCCTGTGCCTTTCACCAGTTGTTGCATTTGAGTATGCCATTGAGCTATATCATTAAATGCCTGAGAGAGATATGGCTACTGCTAATGGGGTTTGGTTGCTTGGTTTAATCTTTGGGATTGGTGTTTCAACAAGGTTGTTTGCAAAGGCCTCATCAGCAACAATTTCATGTTTGAAGTTGGTGGAAGAAAACAACAAATACACAAAATTTCATAAGAAAAATATGATACGTTGGTTTACTATTAAACTATTTATTTATTTATTTTTGTTTATGTATAGGTTTATATATTATAAATTATTTTCCAATAGATGGGCCTTAGTATTTGATATTTTTTCACAGGTCTAACTCCTTCTATGGCACAAAAACTTTGTCTAGTTTAATTGCATTTTGTGTTTTTGACTCTGTTTGAATCATAATTCTTTGCATCAGAATTGTGTTGGTTTGGTTAAATTCTCATGATACAAACCTACAGGTAAAGTGGCCAGTGACACACCTCTTATCTATAACCTTTTAATCAATTATGTTCAGTATATTGCCAATATAATAGTGCTAGACATTTGTCCCATGTGTGATAATAGCTTATCAATTTGATGATTCTGCTAACTTAATTGGAATTAAGCACCTCGTTACTAACCTAATTGGAATCAAGACTACTAAAAGCTTGTCTGTTTATATAGCACTTCAATTATTATTTCTTAATTTTCTTCTTCTTCATGTAGAAATCAACCCTGAATATTTCCCTTATTTGTTTCAGCAAATCAGAGAATGTAATTTACAAGCTCAAAGAGATGGGAAAGATTGTAGAGAAAGATATATTGCTAATCTACGATCACTCCAATAAGCTTGATCGCAACAACTTTGGGAAGATAACATTGCCAGATCTTTAGGAACCTTGTGACTACGAGAAATATGAAGTCTGTTTCTATTCTTCAGATGGAAGAAATGTATAGTTAGATTTTTTTCTTCTTCCATTCATACTTGTAAAGGTTTCAAGTCATATAGGAACAATGAAAAATAGAAGCCAATGGGATATGTCCCCCTTCTGTTATAGGTTCTCTTACAGCCATTAAATTGAGAGGTTCCTATGGAGGGTTTGAGTTGTATGATGTAGATTTGACACTGTAATAATTCAAGTAGTCAACGAGGAAAGTAAACAATCTTGGGATGATCTTACTTCTTCTCTTTATTTTGATTCAAGTTGTATGAGTGATTTGGTTGATGCGTACTTCTTCTCTTTATTTGATTCTTCCTTTAACTTATGATAATTGATATGGTTTGGCGACACATTTAGTTAGAAAATATTAACTTACTTGGACATAATCCGCATATATAAATTCTTTTACTTTTTAGTGATTTGGATGCTAATTTGAATTATATTTGATTTTGCCTTTTTTTTTTAATCTATTTTCTTTTGGTTCAATATTTCATTATTCCAATTAAAATTTGAGATATCTAGTTATCCCCTTTAAGCCACATGTTAAGTATTAGCCATTAGCATCAGTTTTAGTTTGGCTTGAGTGAACTAAGGGTTAATGTGGAAATTTTGGGTGTCGTAGAATTTTGATATGAAAATATCAACATTTAATTTCTACTGCCATATGGGGCATTCATTTGATTTATTTCTATCTGGTTGTCTCTTGATCTGATTAAGAACAAGTTATTAGATTTTAGTTTCTGCAAAAGTGATGGTAAAATAAGGGAGTTTTTGGCTATCATGTTATGGATGTCACCACTTGTGCGCTAGCTAGATGGTTTAGATACGTGATAACTCTGATATTTATATGCTTGATATTATTCCTTGTAGAATAGGGCCTAAATCATGTTTGTGATGCCTGAGGGAGTGGGGGAACCAGCAAAAATCATGGTAATTGGTTTTTATTTTTTGTCTAAACAACAAGAGTGATACTTGATGTCTAGGCTAAATCAAGTAGCCTAAACAACACAAAAATCATGCCTGAGGGAGTGGGGGAAGTAGCAACAACAACAAGAGTGGCCCAAGAATAACAGAACCCTATCAAATTCACCTGAACCCAACAATGGCACTCAGCCCCAACACAATCTTCTCCAATGACATAGTTCCATACATGGTAATTGGTTTTGACAGCATGTGTTGGGAGCTTGAGCCATCATGCTAGAAGGTTCAAAGACATTTCTAGGTAGGAGTAGTTTGGTGCTTTCCTTAGCAATATTGCTAAATGCATCAATATACTACTCAACAATTCTCAAACTCACAGCCTCTACACCACCACCAAAAAATGAATGTGTCCCAAGCTGCCATGAATTGAACTTTATGCTATAACTCTAAGAAAATAAGTCAATAATTACACTTTTCCAGCGATATTGAAAAACAAAACTACACCGGCTCCATTAGTATTCTTAAAAAGATCTCAATATGCCATAAATTGAAATATCAAATGAGTGTTTACAAATAGTATATTGATTGCCAAAAAAATAACACTCAATGAATCAATAATTACACTTTTCTAGCAATATTGAAAAATAAAAGTATACTGGCTCCATCAGTATTTTTAGAAGGCCGTGTATCACTAAACAAAATATTGAACTAAAAAATTATTTATCTTCTTGCTACCACTAGACCTTAGCCTTTCCCTTATCCTTCTTGCTTCAACTAGTGTTGTCCTTTGTATGACTTTGACTTGATTGTTGAGTACCTATATTTGATTGCTAAGAACCTTATAAAAAGCCAAAAAGGTTGGAAAAGTCCAACAAAGTAGTAATTGAAATTTGGATGAAAAGTTCAACAAAGTAGTACTTGAAATTTACCGATAATTTTTTACTCCCTTTAGTTCCAGACGTAGATGATTGTCCTGATTGCCCTTTCTTTTTCTTTTTATAAGCCTTCTTGTTGGCGTTATCAGGAGCTTTACAAGTTCTTTGATTATGGCCCCATTGGAAACAATTCCCACATTTCATGGCAGTTCCTTTCTTGCTCACCCTAAATGCATTAATAGGTTCTCTTGTCTCCCTCTTTCTTAACTTCTTAAGCTTGCCTACTTTCTTTGTAAATTTTGGGGGCTTGATTGGGTCATAGGGTGTTTTTGGCCACTGTTCATGGCTTGGAAGTGGGCTTACCATCCATTGGTAACAACTTAGGAATGTCTCCTTAGCGTAAGCAATTTCTACATAAGTCTCAAGTTTCTCTCCATGCTCAATTATTGCAGCAGCAGCATGAAAACATGGGATTCCACTCAATCCCCATCTCCCACAACCACAAGTCCTCTCATTCAAGTCCACCACATATCTTCCACCATAAATATACTCCACCTCATATTTGGACTCTCCATTCCAACTAAAAATGCAATGTCCAACCTCGCTTTTTATCCTCTCAAGCTTCTTAAAGATTCTTGGACAAACCTTCCCTTCATACCTTCTCATATGATCTCTTTTGGTTTGCAACCTTTGCATCAACATCACTCTTATGATCTCCATCATTGTCAACACTAGTTTATCCCTAGCCTCCAAAATCCAAGCATTGAAAGACTTTGCTATATTGTTTACTAGAGTGTCACTCTTGCTTCTTGGATTAAAAGCATGTCTACTCCATGTTCTCACATCTAACTTCACAAGCCACTCATATGCCTTCACATCTAGCTTCTTCAACTCATTCATGTGGAAGTCAAAAGAATTCTTTGTTGCTACCCTAGCAGCACTCCACATTGCATCTTTGAGTACCTTCCCAGGAAAATTCTTCTTGAAATTTGCATGTAAATGCCTAACACAAAATTTGTGCTCTGCATTAGGCATCGGATCCTTAAAGGTCTCTACTAATCCCTGCCATAAAAAATACACATATACATTAGTAATTCATATTCAGGTTATAGATCATGATTATTTTTAAAAAATAAATAAATAATTCACAAGCACATTAATTGTTTCTTGTCTTCTGTCGGTCTGAGAAAAAGACCCATCCATTCTCATCCACATGTCCGATGTCATCCAACAGACATAGTAGAAACCAAGTCCAAGAGTTTTTATTCTCAATTTCAACGATAGCATAAGTGATTGGGAAGATATTATCATTCCCATCTTTCCCAACAGCAACCAACAGCTGTCCCCTTGTTGACCCCTTCAAATGACAACCATCTATCCCAATAAGTGGCCTACAGCCTGCTAAGAATCCCCTTTTGCAAGCATCAAGACAAACATACATTCTCTCAAACACATCATTCGCAGTTTGTATCTTTACTGTGCTACCCACATTCCACTTCCTAATAGCAGCTGCATAGTCCCAAAGTCTCTCATACTGCTTCTCCTCAGCACCATGTATCATCTTGAAGGCCATTCTCTTAGCCTTATAACATTGGTCCAAAGTCACATCAACTTCATGGTCCCTAAACACTGCACCCTTCAATGCATTTGTTGTCCAAGTATGATCATCTCTAAAGAATGGCAAATATTTATTGGCTAGCCACCTTGAAGAAATCTTACTATTCTTATGATCCTTGCCACACGTATGTATGCTCTTAAAACTTTTGATTTGAAAGGTATCTCCCATTTGTGTTTGGGATGCATGTATCCTCCAACCACATTTTTTTTTACATACAACTATCACTCTCCACTTATCACTGTGTTTATACTCAAAATCATGTTTTTCTTTAATACACCACTCCTTTTGTTCCTCCTTGAAGACTACATGTGATGCAAAATTTTGATCATTCACTAGCTATACATTCTCCATGCCAATGCGCTGGTTAAACTCAGGGAACCTAGGCCTTGAATTCCCTTCATCATCAGATGACCCTTCTGCACTCCTTAACTCATCACTATCCTCATGATCTGAGTCTCCTTCACCATTCCAAACTCCCTCAAGCTACTTGCCCCCAATTACTTTATTGATTCCATCATCCTCCATACCAAAATCTTCATTTATATCATCATCAGATTCAGAAAAATCACTCAAATTGTAATCTTCATCATCCTTGTCATCCTCCACATCAATTGGAACGTTAACAATTTCAGATTGGCCATCAGCCTCAATAGAATCATATTGGGATTGAGGGGCTTGTACATTTGGCATAGAAGGTGAATTTCCAGGGAGTGACTGTGGACATTCATCCATGGCTACAATACAAAATTAACAAGAACATTAATAGAAGAGCTGGAGAAAACAAAATTAAAAAAAAAAAAAAAAAACAATATAGAGTATAGTGGGAAAAAAATATAACAATTTGCACATGCACATGTGCATGATTGCTGCTAATTCAATTCACATAATTCAAAATATTACAATATGCATGATTGCTGCTAATCAATATCATTGTTTACCATTTATAAATGGATTATGCACATGATCAATGATAATAGTTTCCACGGTAGTGACTTAGCATGACCCACAAGATGCTGAATTAATACTCAAATTCTATCACATGTTCTTAGTTTTTACAATACTAAACAAACAAATAAATTTTGGAAAAAGTAAATGGAGCGGGGAATTGTTCAAAGATGGGGTAATAATCTACAACAAATACCAACACAATTTGCTTTATCTTCTTTACTTGCTTTGTTGTGCTCCTTTTTCTTTCTTTCTTTTGTATGGTGGCTTAGTCAGTAGACCATATGGCTGGAATCATTACACCGAGACGGTGGGGAAGCTAAAACCACATGGAATCCTAAGATTAAAAAAAAAAAACAAACCAAAAGCCATAACTTTAACACTAAACTAGAGAATCCAGAAAGCCTTGCTCTGTTTTAAGTCAGTAATGAGGTGCTTGATTCTAGTTAGGTTAGCAGAATCATCAAATTGATAAGCTATTATCACACATGGGACAAATGTCTAGCACCATTATATTGGCAATATACTAAACATAATTGATTAAAAGGTTATAAATAAGAGGTGTGTCACTGGCCACTTTCCCTATAGGTTTGTATCATGAGAATTGAACCAAACCAACACAATTTTGATGCAAAAAACTTTGATTCAAATAGAGTTAAAAACACAAAATGCAATTAAGCTAGACAAAGCTTTTTGTGCCATAGAAGGAGTTAGACCTATGAAAAAATATCAAATACTAAGGCCCATCTATTGGAAATTAATTTATAATATATAATCCTATATATAAACCAAAAAAAAAAAAAAAAATCAATTTAATACTAAACCAACGTATCATATTTTTCTCATGAAATTTTGTGTATTTATTGTTTTCTTTCACCAATGTCAAACATGAAATTGTTGTTGATGAGGCATTTGCAAACAACCTTGTAGAATCACCAACCCAAAGATTAAACCAAGCAACCAAACCCCCTTAGCAGTAGCCATATCTCCCTCAAGCATTTAATCAAACAGCTCTATGGCATACTCAAATGCAACAGTTGGTGAAAGGCACATGGAAATAATAAAAAACCAAGAATTTCACAGAGACCCAACCTAAAAATTAAACCAAAACAAGAATTTCTACTATAAAAATTCGCACATGGAGATTAAAAAAAATAAAAGTTCTTAGAAGATTTAAATAGTAATGCGTAAGAAAGGAAAAAAAAAAAAACCCCAGACGCCGCCGGAACCACCAAGGCACTGCAGGGACAAGGGCAGCAAGATGGTGGGGAGAAGCTCTGCAGTGGCTTTGAATGGTGTGGATTCTCTCTCTTTGCTGGACTTGGTTCCCTTCTCTTCTTTCCACTGGGTTTTGGACGTTGGGGTTATTTTAGGTTTGTATTTAAAAGTCATGTGAGTCACATGTGCTTATTCCGTTGGTGTTTTAACGTGTGACTAACTGAAGTATTGATTTGGTAGTTGTGAATAGTTTAAGGAGTAAATTGGCCAATAAAAAATTTAAGAGGATCTTTTGGCCAGTGGTTGAAAGTTTAGGGGGTGTATGGGCATTTTTCCCTAATTTTGAGCTACGGTTGTCTAGATATTACACTTGGAAGTGAGGTGACGCAGTATAGAAATTTGTGTGACACTTTTCTTGAAAATTTAATTCCTCCTAATTCGAAGGGGATATCGATCATAATTCAATGTAGTCTAAGCCATTCACATTTGTTGTGGCTGGATTCGTACTGTCTATTTTGCAAAAACGCCCAAAAACAGCTCTTTTACTTGAAAAATAATGAAGTAATATTTTTAATTAGGATTTTTATGTTTTCTTGATATTTCATTCGTTTCAACTCTGATTTTGGCCTGTGAATTATCTTTTTGAAGATAATTTTAGGATATTTAATATAAAAAAAATTTATCTCAATTGGACGGTCATATTGTTTGGTCAACTTTTTGACTAATCCTAGTTAGTGTTAGTTAACGTTGGTCAAACTTAGCCAAAAATGGCAATTTTGGGATTTTGAACCCTTAGGTTATTAAAATGGTTTTATCCAAGACTTGATTGAGATAAAAAGACTTTTTGTCATGTAATTCCTTATTACATGAATACAGTATCACTATATAGAATAATGGCTACCTTAAACTTTGTTCTTATTTGGATATTTAGGGAAATCTAGTTTACCATGATTTAGGTAATTTTTTGGCTAAACTTATTTTTTTTTGTCAATCTATGAGGAAACACCCTTCAGGAATTTGCTAAATTTAAGGATTTGGTCAATAAACACTAAGGTCAAATTGCTTTTTCATTGTGCTGAAAGTTAGCCCATGATTTTGGGCAAATATAGCATATCAATTAGGTTTTTTTTTTTTTTTTTTTGGGTGTGTTTATGGTTGTGGATACCCAATTTTTTTGGTAGAAATAATTTTCACTAATCCATTGGCCTTCCAAAGATGCCTTTTTCTCGAGAGTATTTTGACATTGGTGACCAGTGATGATGTATGTGCATTTGTGGCACTAGGGTGATGTGTGTGAGTATCTCTACTTATTAATTTTAAGAATCACCATTAACTACTGGATTTTTAGGTGTGATTGCTCACCCATTGCCTAATTAATTTTAATTACCTAGTTAACCATGGGCCATTCTAGCTAATAAGGTAGGATAAAGTTTCGAACCAAAGATTCTTAGACTCAAAAGCTCGGTTATGTGTGTGGAAAGTGTTAAGCACCCCACAACGTCTATCTAAAGGATAATTATTCATTTTGATTATAATCTCTATAACTCACATTGTAGAAAATAACTATGAAACTTGGAATTTGCTTTTGAAAAATTTTTTTGTACAAACAATATAATGTATATATATATATATATATAAAACATGTGATATTATTTACATAGAATATATACAAGCAACATGTGAGGATACTTATAAATATTTCTGTAAATAAAACAACACCAGAGAGAGAAGCAGGGTGGATTAATATGTAAATAAAACCATGCACATAATTCTTTGATGTTATTACCGGCATCTGGGGACTTATTACTATTGCCAGCAGAGTTGGATGGCAAAGCATTGTCTATAGGATTCTGAGACTTAGTTTCCATTGTAAGCATTTTCAGAGATAATTTTCGTAGATAATCTGACTGGCTTGTGGCAGCAATATAAATCTTTTCCTCAAACCTTATAGCAATTTTCCCGAGTTCATGTAATCCCTCTTGGCCAGAAACAGGGAGATGCCTCTTCAAAGTTTCCATTCTATACACAAAAGGAGATACTCTTATTATGTTACTGACCATACAGGCGCGATTAAGCTATTAAAGAAAATAAGTCCCAAGTTGGTAAACTATTACGACAGTGCGGAACTTAAAGCAACAAAATGTGAAAAGAAACCACATAAAATTTCATGAAATTTTTTTTTTGATAAGTAAATAAAATTTCATGAAATTTTAAAAATATGAACAAAAACCCAATATTTTTTTCTTTGAAAACAATTAACAGTAGCACTTGATTGTTCAAGGTTCACTATGGTAAATCTATCAACAGAAAATGTTTTCCTAGTCAACTAACTTGATACCTTGCTTCACATATATTAGAATCCCAAGTGTTCCTCAACTAATTGTATTCCTAGCACTTTATTTGGGTGATGCATTCAGGTGTTTTGTTTCCAACTCCTAATATAGCACTACTAGTTCTTGTAGTCAACTTTTCATGATACGACATTTGCTTTGAATGTCATATCCAATTCTTATACTTGTAGATGCATTTGTAATATTTTCGAGAAATTTTATTTTTCTTCATATGAGGATCATCAACACTTACCACAAGCCTTTTTGACATTACTTTGAATATTTGTTCTCTTCTTTTTCTAGTTATGCCCTTCCTCAGTTTTTTCTAATAATTAACTGCAGTAAAATATTGGTTATGTTATGAAAAGCTACTACAAACACATGCTTTATCAAACTCATATATGGAATGAGTAGCTAAGCACGGACCCTTTATTTGGGGTGCCATAACCGTGTCATAACAGTGCCCTATCTGCTGTCTCATGTTATAATTTTTCAAAAATTGCTCATATCACTATATTGTACCCACACCCGTGTCTATGCATCCTAGATGAGTAGAGAGACACAAGTCCTACCAACCAAATCGCAAATACAGGCCTAACAGAAATGTTAAAGCAAAAAACGCATTCCATATATGAGCTTGATAAACCAGAGCCACCAACAATCGCTAGCAGGCACCGGTTTTGATGGCTTGTGCTTGGAAAATTTTGTCATACCAATTATCAAACACTTGAAAATGTTTTTCTGTATAATGTTTTCAAAAGAAAATACTTTGTTGTAAAAAATTTTACATTTGAAACATTTTACAGTGAAACAAACAAAGCGTTAATTCAGTCATACATAATATTCAAAATGTCAAACGAAAGAAAATGAGAAACCAAGCATATTAAGACTCAAGCTTGGTGTTTAGAATAGCTTCGTTTTTTTCACTAGTTTATTTTGTTTAAAATGTTTATTATTTAAAAGTACAGGAGTACTCAGAAAAATGAAAGGCTTTCAAAATCTGTACCTATGAAATAAGTTGGCTTATTTCCATTTTTGAACCTAACCAAACAGGGTAACAAGTGTGTGTATGTTACAGCTTATTTTGGTGAGTTATTTCCCAGAGCTTATTAGATAAAATTTTATAGAGCATTACTTTCTTTTTTCTTAGTATAGCTAAATAAATCCTTACTAATTAAAACGGATAACACTTTTAAAAGTAAGCAATCTGAAATGGAAATTTAGTCTTTCACATGATTACTGGTTGTGCTGGACCTATTCTTATGTTAAAGTAAGCTACTAATGTCACCACATGGGGATGTTTTACATCTACGAAATATCCCAAAAGGACAAGTTACAATTAGAGCTCCCACATACTTGCGCACTTTCAATGTGATATTCTTTGCACTTCTACTGAGTTCTGTGAACCAGGCATATTCTGCACATTGGTATTCTGGCCAACAACATTTGGGATAGGATTCTGACTTAAACCAGAGACAGGAGGCAGTGCAGATGGTAAACTGGCAGTGCTTTGAACTCCAGCAGATGGAATGTTATTCTGAATGTTTTGAGATAACATCTGTTGGCGAGACTGATTAGCTGATAATGGAATAGGAAGTGACTGCTCTGGATTATGAACGTGGGGCTGCATACTCATCCCTATTGCATATGAAAGAACAAAAACAGACACCAAACTATATGAAATGTCGAAGGATAAAAAAAAAAAAATTTTAAAAATATAAATTTAAAAAAAAAAAAAAAAAAAAAAAAGTGGAACGAAGAATACGGTAATTATTACGACGTAATTCATGTTTCCTTGAGGGATTACATAGACGTGTGTCTAGTAAACACTGGCAGTGGGGTACCCTTCATTTCAGCATTGGAACTACGGCTTTTGGACAATTCCATTTATCCAACTCAGGGCATGGTACTAAAAAAAATAAGGGGATATGACATCGGCAGGAACTGTTCTGACTTTAGCGTCAGGTGAATCTTTTATACCTTCCTGAGCTAAAAATAAATTATATCAACAATTTCCTGCATCTCATATTTGCTTCATCTTCATTTTTCTTTTCCTTTTACAACAGTAATTTTTTCTATCACTGAATATTCATCTTCAATAACGTGGTGGCTATAACTCATTCCATTGCATATCATGAAGAATACTTCAGATGTTAAGAATGTTGAGGGAAAAAACCTCCAGAGATAGAACTCCCATACAAGATACAAATTACAATATTAACTGTGAAAATATTACTACTATTGAAAGATCTCCAATATAAAATAATAAGAATGTAGAACACCCAAAAGAGAAATCGGCAATCACACAAAACAAAAAAAAAACAAAAAAAAAAAAAAAAAAAATATATATATATATATATATATATACAGGATTTATTATAAGAGATTTTGGAAACAGCTTTTTTTTTTTTTCATTTACCAAACAAGTTTTTAGGTTTAGAAAATGGAAAATAGCTTAGCTACTCATTCCATATATGAGCTTGATAAAGCATGTGTTCGTAGTAGCTTTTCATAACATAACCAATATTTTACTGCAGTTAATTATTAGAAAAAACTGAGGAAGGGCATAACTGGAAAAAGAAGAGAACAAATATTCAAAGTAATGTCAAAAGGGCTTGTGGTAACTGGTAAGTGTTGATGATCCTCATATTAAGAGAAATAAAATTTCTCGAAAATATGACAAATGCATCTACAAGTATAAGAATTGGATATGACATTCAAAGCAAATGTCGTATCATGGAAAGTTGACTACAAGAACTAGTAGTGCTATATTAGGAGTTGGAAACAAAACACCTGAATGCATCACCCAAATAAAGTGCTAGGAATACAATTCGTTGAGGAACACTTGGGGATCTAATATATGTGAAGCAAGGTATCAAGTTAGTTGACTAGGAAAACATTTTCTGTGATTAAATCCATTTTTATAATTTCCATCTCTTTTAGTTTATTTACTGAATTGAAAATATTTTTGGGCAGCTGAATTTTGAATTGGTTTTTTTTTTTTTTTTTTTTTTTTTTTTTTTTTTTTTAATATTAAAAAAAAATACACGTGGAGCTATATATATAGGAGAGAATCTCTATGGCTCTATGGTAATATAAAAAGGTAAGTTTGGTCATACACCAAAAGCTGAAAGAAATGAAATAGGTGTGTTCATCTATATCTATCTATGTGCTCTGCTTTGCTCTGCCACTCTTCATGGGCAGCTGTCCGTATTTATTACTTTTTATTTGTTTGTGTCATTTAAATCAGTTTGTGTTTTTCAACAAATTTCATGGAACTGGAAGTTTGGGACTGTTCTCAGTGTTTTCTACTTTTGCTTTACGGACTGGTTTGGGGTAATGGGATTTTGATTAATATAATAAGCATCTTTGGATACTCTGACCAACTTCAATATTGGTTGAAAGCCTATTTGTAAAATACCTTTATGAGGTGACCCCCACATCTTATTGTATTACATGTTCATATCTTTGACTATTTGATATTTAGGGGGTTATCTATAGTAAAAAGAATAATAAATATGAAACATGATTCTAATTTTTTTAATGGGGGCTAGTTTGCCACTTTGCCTTTTTTTCTTGTTTTCAAAGAATTGCATTTAAGATTTTTGACCTCTTGTTTACTTTCAACTTTTAAAGATTTGCTGATCAAAAAGTATGGTCTAAAGGTTTTATGATTAATGTCTAAAATGTGAAAGATACGTGACCAGGTCATTGTCTTATAGCTTTTGGACGTTTCATTTCAGGATGATTAGGGAACATAATCCATCATCCATTTCATAATTCACATTAGATAAGAAACATAGGGTGGAAAATTTTCTTTTGAGCTAAACTTCTTTGATTCAGACCACTTTACAAAGATTAGGTTGAGATAATTGAAACCTGGTTCACGGCATATTTGCCTTAAGTTTATCTTGTTTTATTTTATAAAGTTTATTCAGCATAGGGACTTCTATTTATCTCAACTTTTCTGGTTGGAGTAATTTAAAAACTGCAACTTGAGACCAAAATTCTTTAATTGTCAATATGCCAAAGTTGAAAGTGAAAAACCAATAGGGAGTTACCTAATCACTTCATCTTCTTATTGTACAACTTGTGTGGTGACTAACACCCTCTATAACTTGAGTTTGCAAGAACTCTGTGAAATTTCAAATAGTCATCCCTATGACAAACAAGAAAAGTGAATTTCATAATTATAATACAGATCCAAAAGCCAAACAAGCAGATGATAAGAAAAATGATCAAAGCATTCATTTTGAAGTGCTTTGTTGCAATTTCTATCCAGTATAATGTAGGTTACAAGGTATGTTGTGTTTCAGCTCTGCCAATTTGCATATGTATGTTGTACTGTGTGATGTCAATATTATATAAAAGATTATACTGTTTGGAGAAAAGTTTGTTATTTTAGAACTTAATAATGCAGAGCATAAGTTTTAAGTTTTTGAAGTGTTTTGCTCTCCAATTAAGCTATTTTGTTAGGATTTGCGCACTTGCCATTTTTTTTTTTTTTTTTTTTTTTTTTTTTTTTTTTTTTTTTTACAGTTACAGGTTCTTAAATCTGATTCTCTATATTAATTTTTCGGACCATTCATTGATGTTATTGCTTAATTCTAGCTCATCATAAGTAGGAGTCAATCCCTGCCTAAACTGGTAAAGTCTCTGATGGTTGTATAAGAGATTTGGGGTTCAATCCCCGCCTACACCAAAAACTGATTGGTGTCTTAGTCTGATAATAAAGAGCTATTATTAGGAGCGGACGCCATAGGTTGAAATTCTCTCAAAAAAAAAAAAAAAAAAGTAGGAGTCAACCTCATGAAAATCTGTTATGTAAGCATTTATCCTTCTAGCTCTCTCTTGCATTCAATGCTTTTTTTGGGATATAAGCATCCAACCTAAACCCAAAACTGTTTTATCCTTGTTATTGAAAAATTATCAATTATCTAATTATAGTTGAGAATTAGAATGATGTCCATGTAAAAAGATAACATTTGGAATGCATATACACATACAATTGAAGTCCATGTAACAAGACCAAGCTCTAAAACAGAGTTGAAACATTGATATGCACCCACAATCATTTACATTATTACTCAACTTTTAGATAATAAGAAACCTCTCAAAGGTTCATTATATGATTATATCCTTTTTTTAGCATGCTGTTGTTTACTAGATTTTTATTTTTTATTTAATAAACTTACTATATATGATTTTGAATTTGCTAATATTGTAAGAATGAGATAGATGAGCCAAAGTTCTTGAATAATAATAGTTATATAAATAAATATCTAAGGCTCTATGCAAAGAGTTTTGCTCTTATGAACATCTCCTTTTTTTTCAAGCTCTAATAGTTATATCATGTAAATGCAGATATTTCTGTTGCTAGTGGAGTTGCAGAAGGGATAATAAGAAATTCCTACAAGTTAGAAGTTGCCCTTTTGAGAACTTAAGAATGAATGATCCGGAAATGCATATGCTTTTGATTGTCTCTTTTTCAATTGTTGCCATGATGGTATTCAAATATAGATGTGAACAAGACACATTGTAGTGGATTTCTTTTTAAATGAATTTTTTCCTTTTAAATGGATTTCTTTATAGTTTGTCTGCTTCTTTTAGATACTTTGCAACAAGAGATCGGCTTGTAGTTCATGAAAGTGAGTTATATATCAATTCAAGTTATAAATATTATGAGATGAAAATTACCATATATAGATCCAAGTGCAAGTAGGTGGTTTGATTTCTTTGGATCATCTATGGCACATACAAACAAAATTAGTGAATTTTGTTATTTCATATATGAATTTATGGAAAAGTGATTTCTTAGTAAACAAATTGTAGCATATAAATATGGAATATTTCCCTTGTCAATATATTAGTGGTACTTCTCGATTTTAACTAACCTAGTAATCATAATAGATTTAATATATTTAGAAGTAAAATCTACCCCACCTCATTGTGTTTAATACGTGTAAGTGCTCTATTAACTTTTTGGAACAACTCATAAAGCCTAGTTTGCCTATCCAAAAATCTATTGAAGAAGGCATTCATGGCTTCACAATGTTGTGTAGTCTTGTACCTAGAAAAAAAAGGAACCACTATGATAATGGAACCATCAGAAGAACTGTCAAATTTGATATTGGAACTGCACAACATGATAATGGAACCATCAAATTTGAGAAATAAATAAAGGAATGTCAAATGTAATGTTGGAACTATATAATATGAGAATGGAACCGTCAAATATGAGAAACAAATAAGGGAACCATCGAATGTGACAAAAAAACTATCCAATGTCATTTTGGAACTGCACAATGTGAAAATGAAATCGTCAAATGTGAGAAAAAAGTAAGGGAACTACCAAATGTGAGAAAAGAACTGTTACATGTGATGGTGGAACTGCACAATGTGAGGATGGAACCGTCAAATTATGAGAAAAAAGTAAGGGAACCACTAAATGTGAGAAAAGAACTGTCACATGTGATGTTGAAACTACACAATGTGAGGATGAAACCGTCAAATGTGAGAAAAAAGTAAGGGAACCACCCAATGTGACAAAAGAACTGTCACATGTAACAAAAATAGAGCAGATGCGATGTTGGTACTACTTAATATGACAATGAAACCATCAAATTTGAGGAAAAAAAAAAGAAAAGAAAAGGCAACCACTATATGTGACAAAAGAACTGTTAAATGTGATATTGGAACTGCACAATGTAATAATGAAACCATCAAATGTGAGAAAAAAAAAAAAAGGGAACCACCAAATGTGAGAAAAGAACTGTCAAATGTGATGTTGGAACTGCATAATATGAGGATGAAACTGTCAAATGTGAGAAAAAAGTAAGGGAACCACCAAATGTGAAAAAGAACTGTCACATGTGATATTAGAACTGCACAATGTGAGGATGAAACTGTTAAATGTGAGAAAAAAGTAAGGGAACTACCAAATGTGAGAAAAAAACTGTCAGGATGAAACCGTTAAATGTAAGAAAAAAGTAAGGGAACTACCAAATGTGAGAAAAAAACTGTCACATGTAATGTTGGAACTGCACAATGTGAGGATGGAACCATTAAATGTGAGAAAAAAAAGTAAGGGAACCACCAAATGTGAGAAAAGAACTGTCACATGTGATGTTGGAACTGCACAATGTGAGAATGGAACTGTCAAGTGTGAGAAAAAAGTAAGGGAACCATCCAATGTGACAAAAGAACTGTCACATGTGACGTTGGAACTGCACAATGTGAGGATGAAATCATCAAATGTGAGAAAAAAAGTAAGGGAATTGCCAAATGTGAGAAAAGAACTGTCACATGTGATATTAGAACTGCACAATGTGAGGATGAAATCGTCAAATGTGAGAAAAAAGTAAGGGAACCACCCAATGTGACAAAAGAACTGTCATATGTGACAAAAATAGAGTAGATGCGATGTTGGCACTACTTAATATGACAATGGAACCATCAAATTTGAGAAAAAATAAATAAAGAAACCACTATATGTGACAAAAGAACTGTCAAATGTGATATTGGAACTACACAATATGATAATGGAACCGTCAAATGTGAGAAAAAAAAAAAAAAAAAGGGATCCACCAAATGTTAGAAAATAACTGTCAAATGTGATGTTGGAACTGCACAATGTGAGGATGAAACCATCAAATGTGAGAAAAAAAATAAGAGAACCATCAATGTAAGAAAAGAACTATCACATGTGATGTTGAAACTGCACAATGTGAGGATGGAATCATCAAATGTGAGAAAAAAGTAAGAGAACCACCAAATATGAGAAAAGAACTGTCACATGTGATGTTGGAACTGCACAATATGAGGATGGAACCGTCAAATGTGAGAAAAAAGTAAGGAAACCACCAAATGTGAGAAAAGAACTGTCACATGTGATACTGGAACTGCATAATTTGAGAATGGAACCGTTAAATGTGAGAAAAAAGTAACCTGGTATAGCAGGTCACCTTTTCGGGAGAGAGGGGGGGGGGGTACCGTAGAATTACCCCTTTTTATAACAAGTTTGCGTCTCTCGCTCTCTCTCTAAAAGAGAGACTTTATACTTTTCTTTTTAGAGACGTTATTTGAAACTAACCTTAAATATTTCTAGTTTTGATTGGTTGGGATCCAATCATAAACAACTAATTACAGTAATTGGAATCTTCATCATCATTTATACATACTATTAATAATATGATTCTTTATTTGGGTTTCATCATTTTGCGCACTAAAATATTCTCACACAAATTCTTTCACCCTCTAAAATGCCTTCTATCTTCTTGTTAAATAATTTTAAATTTAAAAAACACAAACGGTTAAAAGAGTAATTTACTATTTTTTAAAAATTTCAAAGTTTTAGGTTTTTTCCTTTATCTTCTCCAATCTAAATTATCATTTTTTATTTTCAATTCAAAATTTTAAACTTTTATCAACAACTTGGTAGAGAAAGATCCTAAAAATTAGGACACTATCTCTATCTCACTTTTAAATGACACGTAGGACAAAATAAAAAATAAAAAAAGAGTCTCGTCGCATGCATAAAGCGCGTGTGATGAGGCTAATTTCAAATAACGTTTAATCCCTTAAAAAACAACTATTGTAGTCGATTTTGGAAGGGAAAATTTAAATGAACTTGAGCCTATCAACCTATGTTCAAAAGTGTGTATATATATATATATATATATATATATATATATATATATATATATATATATATATAAGAGTCAAGCCCACTACTCACTAGTCACTCCAATTGAAAAACGGAAGCAAATGGTGCATCACTGCATTGTGGAGAAATACACAAGACACTAAATCACAAAGGAGAATATTAAAAAAAAAAATAAAAAAAAAAAAATAAATATATATATATATATATTTATTATTGTTATTATGATCATTATTGAATGAGCATAAAGTAGGGACTGGTGAAGGAGAGAGAAGGTTATTTGCACCATGACACACCCTAGAGTACCTTTGGAATATGTTGCTTCTTATATCAGAAGATTGGATTCAAGCTTGGAAGAGTGAATAAGGTTGGTGAGGTAGGTAAAATCTTGCCGATAAATGCATAGTTTGGTGACAATGTTTTATAGCAAGTCTGGGGCAGTAATTCCTAATATCCATCTCTGAATAAGGATCAAAGCTTATGGCTGTTGGATTTATAGTGTAGATGCCCTTAGGTGAGATTTTGGGAGAGGCACGAGAGTTCTGGGCTCTCCTCTCTCAAGTATTCACACATTGGGCGTTTGACAATGTATTAAATGTGCACGTGTTACTAAGGTAAGGTGTGTGTGAATCTTTTTTCTTATTTTTATTTTATGGAGTTGTCACCAATTATTAGTTTTGTTCTAAGTGTGATTCGTCACCTATTTGTCTAATTTGTTTTAATTACCTTGTTAACTAAAACTCATTCAAGGGTTCTTAAATTAATTAAGGTAACCAGAGTCTCAAACCAAAGATTCTTGGACTTGAAAATTCTGTTATAGGTGGGAAATGTGATAAATACCCTACATTGCATATCAAAAGAATAGCACCTTATTTTAATTTAATCACAACATTCGTATTTTAGAAAGATAAATAGAATACTTGGCTTTTTTTTTTTGAAAAAGTTTTATACAAAACAATACATATACATAATATCTTATTTACATATCTAAATAACATGTGAATATTATTGCAAAGAGTAATTTACAAGCAAACATGTGAGTATATATAAATAATATGTGAAAATTAAAATGCAAGAAGGTAAATATATATAACTAGCATGTGAGTATTATATTTATTATGTATCTAGCATGTGAATATATAATACTATACAACATAAAAGAAAGGAAGGCAGAGGAAAGATATCACGTTATGCATTTAGAGTAATAAGCCAAGTTCATTCTCCAAGTTTCACTCCTATGCACAAACACAATAAACCAAAATGGTTAGTGTAGGAAGGAGGGGGATATGTTAGCTTGATCACATACCATCAATTCAATTAAAATGAATCATGGATACATACCAACCTCTTTAAAAATTGTGCAAAAAAGAAATTGACTGAAAACAAAAGATAGAAAACACCATTTACTTACATTTGAAAAGATGAGTATTGTCCTTTGGAAAACATCATGACTTTTTGGAAAAAAATTCTCATTTTAAAACAAAGGGAATTTTGGGAAAAGGAATTTTGAAAAAGGGATTCTCTCTTGAAATTTTATGAAAATAAGGTTTTTGAGGGGAAAACATAAAGAAAGAGCAATTTTATATTTTTTTTAAAAAAATATTTTTATGCACTTTAGAAACCATATCCAAGATTAAAATCAAAACTATTCAAGAAAAGGGATTTGTTTTAAGAAAATTGTTTCCATGTTTTAGAAAAAAAGAAAAGAAAAGATGGTTTTGGCCCTTTTGGAAGTAAAAATCCATGGTTTCTGTTAATTTTTTTATAGAAGAGAGTTTTATTTCGCCTTCTTAAGATTTAATTTGAAAATGGCACTTATTGAAGCTTTAAAAATGCTCCACTGGAAGGCTTTTTATTCAAGGGTGAACTTAAAATGTTTGCATCTTTTAAAGACTTATTGAAAAGGGATGGTTATTGGAGTATTTTTTAACATTCTAACAACACATTTTTTAAGAGGTTTGCTTGAATCAAACTTCTTATTGTCTGGTGATTTAGGGTGAGAAGGAAACAAGGAAAATAAATAGGGCTTAATGTAAAGACATAAAGCAATAAAGGAATGTAAATACATACATACATACATACATATATATATGTTGAATTTAAAAGCAATATATGAATTTAAAGACATAAAGTAAATGAAATCTTCCTTGAATAGAGTTTGGCTTACCTCCAGTACTTTTTTTAAATAGATATGTCTTTCTATTTTAAATATACAATAGCAAGTGATAGTGAATTTTAATCTCCACCTTTTATTTAGTTAGTGGATGATGTGGCAGTTTTTATTAAAACAAAATGAGATTCCAGTTAAAAAAGTATTGGAGGTAAGCTAAACCCCCTTGAATAAACCTTTGCACCCATGGAAAATCAAATATGGTGGTGCATAAGGATAGACCTCCACTCACTATATTGATTTTGGTGTTAGAGATTAGACTAAGAAGACCTACCTTAGCTAAATCTTTAAAATCATAGTCGAACCAAAATGGTGGTGCGCAAGGACTAATCTCCACTCACAATATTAGTTTAGGATATTAAGATTTACCAAGCTGTGAAGTTTATTTTTACTTTAAGTCCATTAGATTTAGTATGTCTATGTGCAAAAGAAGGTGAATACATTCACACATAGCATATACCCATGTCAAGTATAAAGGAAAACACAACTATAAAAAAGGAATCTATTCCTAAAGATATAGCTCCCTTTGTTTCGCGTGATGCAATGTAATTTTTTTTCAATTTCATTCAATAAAATAGGCCTCTGGGTTTGGATTCTCAAAAAGAAAAGAAAAACTATAAAAAAGGAAAAAAAAAACAGAAATAATTTAAATGAAATAAATTTAAAGTGCATAAATTAATTGACATAAATGTAAAAAGATTGAAAAATAAATGATATAATGTAAAGAGTATAAAAGTAAATGACATAATGTAAAGAGCAAGAATTTAAATTACTTAAATTTAAAGAACATAATAGTAAATGACATAAATATAAAAAGCAAGAATTTAAATGACTTAAATGTAAAGAGCATAAATGTAAAGAACAATTTAAATAAAGATAAAGTAAAAGGGTATAAGAAAAGAGATTAAATTCTGCAAAGATGTGGTGTAAAACTTATATTTTACCCCTCCAATCCTAACATGCCAAATCATCTTATCACATATTTAAGAATAAGCACAATCACACCCAATCAATTATAATACTCATATATAAATCCAACCAAATTGGGAGTTTATTGAGATGCTATTAGGTGTATTAGGATGTATTGAATTTAAATAAAATCCTGATGTGGCAATCACTTATTAGATGGTGTAAAACATGGTTTTTACACCCTACCCTTACCAAATTCAGACTCATAAGAAAAATGAAGAAATTTATAGATTTAGAGAGTATTTACAACATAAAAATTAAAGGGAGATGGAGCTAGAGTAGTAGCTACACTACCTTAGCCCTAAGAAGAACTTTGGAGACTCACCTATGGGTTTTGGAGGGTGAAAAATGAGAGAAAAGAGGGCTGGAATTTCTGGGTTTCAAGACTAGTATAGAAATAGAATAGAGAGAAATAAATCTAGAGAGAATCCTAGATAGGTTGGATAAGGAGGGGAACTTTTGTGCTTTTTTCTTCATGATTTTCCTAAGGGAATAGGGGGTATCTATACAAAAAAACGAGGATAGTGGGATCCCCATGAGGAGTGCCCCCACCAGGGCAAGAGGCTCCCTATGAGGGATCTTGTTGCCACCTCATCTTTTTCTAGATGCTTATCCACTCTTCCATTTTCTGTTTTCTGATTTTCCATCTTTTTTTACCCTATTTTTGAGCAATTTTTTGGAGTTCTTCAAGGGCTTGGAATTCTTCAAACATGATATTTATGGGAAGTTTTGAATGTCTAGTTTTCATAAGTTCAGGCATCATGTAATTTTGAGGGGGGGAAACGCTTATACACCCCCTAAACTTTCAACTATTGGCCAAAAGACCCCCTCAACTTTTTTATTAGCCAATTTACACCTTAAACTATTCACAATTGCCAAATCAATACTTCAGTTAGTCACACGTTAAAACACTAACAGAATAAGCACATGTAATTCACGTGACTTTTAAATACAAACCTAAAATGACCCAAACATCCAAAACCCAGTGGAAAGAAGAGAAGAGAACCAGGTCCGGTGGAGAGAGAGAGAGAGAGAGAATCCACACCATTCAGAGACATTGCAGAGCTTCTCCCCGTCCTTGTCCCTGCGACTCCTTGGTGGTTCTGTCGCATTGTTCATTCTGGGTATCTCTTCTTCTTTTTCTTTTTTTCTTTTTTTCTTTCTTACATATTGCTATTTAAATCTTCTAAGAACTTCTATTTTTTTTTTTAATCTCCATTTGTGAATTTTTATAGTAGAAATTCTTGTGTTGGTTTAATTTTTGGGTTGGGTCTCTGTGAAATTCTTGGTTTTTTATTATCTTCATGTGCCTTTCACCAGTTGTTGCATTTGAGTATGCCATAGAGTTGTATGATTAAATGCCTGAGAGAGATATGGATACTGCTAATGGGGTTTGGTTGCTTGGTTTAATCATTGGGATTGGTGTTTCTACAAGGTTGTTTGCAAAGGCCTCATCAACAACAATTTCATGTTTGAAGTTGGTGAAAGAAAACAACAAATACACAAAATTTCATAAGAAAAATATGATACGTTAGTTTACTATTAAACTTTTTTTTTTTTTGGTTTATGTATAGGATTATATATTATAAATTATTTTCCAATAGATGGCCCTTAGTATTTGATATTTTTTCACAGGTCTAACTCCTTCTATGGCACAAAAAGTTTTGTCTAGTTTAATTGCATTTTGTGTTTTTGACTCTGTTTGAATCAGAGTTCTTTGCATTAGAATTGTGTTGGTTTGGTTAAATTCTCATGATACAAACCTACAGGAAAAGTGGCCAGTGACACACCCCTTATCTATAACCTTTTAATCAATTATGTTCAGTATATTGCCAATATAATGGTGCTGGACATTTGTCCCATGTGTGATAATAGCTTATCAATTTGATGATTCTACTAACTTAATTGGAATTAAGCACCTCATTACTAACCTAATTGGAATCAAGACTACTAAAAGCTTGTCTGTTTATATAGCACTTCAATTATTATTTCTTAATTTTCTTCTTCTTCATGTAGAAATCAACCCTAAATATTTCTCTTATTTGTTTCAACAAATCAGAGAATGTAATTTACAAGCTCAAAGAGATGGGAAAGATTGGGGAGAAAGATATATTGCTGATCTGCGATCACTTCAGTAAGCTTGATCACAACAACTTTGGGAAGATAACACTGCGAGATCTTTAGGAACCTTGTGACTGCGAGAAATATGAAGTCTGTTTCTATTCTTTAGATGGAAGAAATGTATAGTTAGAATTTTTCTTCTTCCATTCATACTTGTAAAGGTTTCAAGTCATATAGGAACAATGAAAAATAGAAGCCAATGGGATATGTCCCCCTTCTGTTATAGGTTCTCTTACAGCCATTAAATTGAGAGGCTGCTATGGAGGGTTTGAGTTGTATGATGTAGATTTGACACTGTAATAATTCAAGTAGTCAACGAGGAAAGTAAACAATCTTGGGATGATCTTACTTCTTCTCTTTATTTTGATTCAAGTTGTATGGGTGATTTGGTTGATGCGTACTTCTTCTCTTTATTTGATTCTTCCTTTAACTTATGATAATTGATATGGTTTGGTCACACATTTAGTTAGAAAATATTAACTTACTTGGACATAATCCGCATATATAAATTCTTTTACTTTTTAGTGATTTGGATGCTAATTTGAATTATATTTGATTTTGCCTTTTTTTTTTTATCTATTTTCTTTTGGTCAATATTTCATTATTCCAATTAAAATTTGAGATATCAAGTTATCCCCTTTAAGTCGCATGTTAAGTATTAGCCATTAGCATCAGTTTTAGTTTGGCTTGAGTGAACTAGGGGTTAATGTGGAAATTTTGGGTGTCGTAGAATTTTGATATGAAAATATCAGCATTTATTTTCTGCTGCCATATGGGGCATTCATTTGATTTATTTCTGTCTGGTTGTCTCTTGATCCGATTAACAACAAGTTATTAGATATTTTTTTTGCAAAAGTGATGGTAAAATAAGGGAGTTTTTGGCTATCATGTTATGGATATCACCACTTGTGCGCTAGCTATAGATGGTTTAGATACATGATAACTCTGATATTTATATGCCTGAATTCATATTATTCCTTGTAGAATAGGGCCTAAATCATGTTTGTGATGCCTGAGGGAGTGGGGGAACCAGCAAAAATCATGGTACTTGATGTCTAGGCTAAATCAAGTAGCCTAAACAACACAAAAATCATGCCTGAAGGAGTGGGGGAACCAGCAACAACAACAAGAGTGGCCAAAGAATAACAGAACCCTATCAAATTCACCTAAACCCAACAATGGCACTCAGCTCCTACACAATCTTCTCCGATGACATAGTTCCATACATGGTAATTGGTTTTGACAGCATGTGGGAGCTTGAGCCATCATGCTAGAAGGTTCAAAGACATTGCTAGGTAGGAGCACTTTGGTGCTTTCCTTAGCAATATTGCTAAATGCATCAATATACTACTCAGCAATTCTCAAACTCATAGCCTCTAAAAAGTATACTGACTCCATCAGTATTCATAAAAAGATCTTAATATGCCATAAATTGAAATATCAAATGAGTGTTTACAAATAGTATATTGTTTGCCAAAAAAATAACACTCAATGAATCAATAATTACACTTTTCAAGCAATATTGAAAAACAAAAGTATACTGGCTCCATCAGTATGTTTAGAAGGCCGTGTATCACTAAACAAAATATTGAACAAAAAATTATTTATCTTCTTGCTGCCACTAGACCTTAGCCTTTCTCTTATCCTTCTTGCTTCCACTAGTGTTGTCCTTTGTACGACTTTGACTTGATTGTTGAGTACCTATATTTGATTGCTGAGTACCCTATAAAAAGCCAAAAAGGATGGAAAAGTTCAACAAAGTAGTACTTGGAATTTGGATGAAAAGTTCAACAAAGTAGTACTTGAAATTTACTGATAATTTTTTACTCCCTTTAGTTCTAGATGTATATGATTGTCCTGATTGCCCTTTCTTTTTCTTTTTATAAGCCTTCTTGTTGGAGTTATCAGGAGCTTTACAAGTTCTTTGATTATGGCCCCATTGGAAACAATTCCCACATTTCATGGCAATTCCTTTCTTGCTCACCCTAAATGCATTAATAGGTTCTCCTGCCTTCCTCTTTCTTACCTTCTTACGCTTGCCTACTTTCTTTGTAAATTTTGGGGGCTTGATTGGGTCATAGGGTGTTTTTGGCTACTGTTCATGGCTTGGAAGTGGGCTTACCATCCATTGGTAACAACTTAGGAATGTCTCCTTAGTGTAAGCAATGTCTACATAAGTCTCAAGTTGCTCTCCATGCTCAATTATTGCAGTAGCAGCATGAAAACATGGGATTCCACTCAATCCCCATCTCCCACAACCACAAGTCCTCTCATTCAAGTCCACCACATATCTTCCACCATAAATATACTCCACCTTATATTTGGACTCTCCATTCCAACGAGAAATGCAATGTCCAGCCTCGCTTTTTATCCTCTCAAGCTTCTTTTAAATTCTTGGACAAACCCTCCCCTCATACCTTCTCATATGATCTTTTTTGGTTTGCAACCTTTGCATCAACATCACTCTCATGATCTCCATCATTGTCAACTTTGGTTTATCCCTAGCCTCCAAAATCCAAGCATTGAAAGACTCTGCTATATTGTTTACTAGAGTGTCACTCTTGCTTCTTGGATTAAAAGCATGTCTACTCCATGTTCTCACATCTAACTTCACAAGCCACTCATATGCCTTCACATCTACCTTCTTCAACTCATCCATGTGGAAGTCAAAAGAATTCTTTGTTGCTGCCCTAGCAGCACTCCACATTGCATCTTTGAGTACCTTCCCAAGAAAATCCTTCTTGAAATTTGCATGTAAATGCCTAACTCAAAATCTGTGCTCTGCATTAGGCATCAAATCCTTAAAGATCTCTACTAATCCCTGCCATAAAAAATACACATATACATTAGTAATTCATATTCAAGTTATAGATCATGATATTTTTAAAAAATAAATAAATAATTCACAAGCACATTAATTGTTTCTTGCCTTCTGTCTGTCTGAGATAAAGACCCATCCATTCTCATCCACATGTCCGATGTCATCCAACAGACATTGTAGAAACCAAGTCCAAGAGCTTTTATTCTCAATTTCAACAATAGCATAAGCGATTGGGAAGATATTATCATTCCCATCCTTCCCAACAGCAACCAGCAACTGTCCCCTTGTTGTCCCCTTCAAATGACAACCATCTATCTCAATAAGTGGCCTACAACTTGCTAAGAATCCCCTTTTGCAAGCATCAAGACAAACATACATTCTCTCAAACATATCATTCGCAGTTTGTATCTTCACTGTGCTACCCACATTCCACTTCCTAATAGCAGCTACATAGTCCCAAAGTCTCTCATACTACTTCTCCTCAGCACTATGTATCATCTTGAAGCTATTCTCTTAGCCTAATAACATTGGTCCAAAGTCGCATCAACTTCATGACCCTAAACACTGCACCCTTCAATGCATTTGCTGTCCAAGTATGATCATCTCTAATGAATGGCAAATATTTATTGGCTAGCCACCTTGAAGAAATCCTATTATTCTTATGATCCTTGCCACACGTATATATGCTCATAAAACTTTTGATTTGAAAGGCATCTCCCATTTGTGTTTGGGATACATGTATCTTCCAACCACATTTTTTTACTTACAGCTGTCACTCTCCACTTATCATTGTGTTTATATTCAAAATCATGTTTTTCTTTAATACACCACTCCTTTAATGCCTCCTTGAAGACTACATGTGATGCAAAATTTTGATCCTTCACTAGCTGTACCTTCTCCATGCCAATGCGCTGCTTAAACTCAGGGAACCTAGGCCTTGAATTCCCTTCATCATCGGATGACCCTTCTGCACTCCCTAACTCATCACTATACCCATGATTTGAGTCTCCTTCACCATTCCAAACTCCCTGAAGCTGCTTGCCCCCAATTGCTCTATTGATTCCATCATCCTCCATACCAAAATCTTCATCTATATCATCATCAGATTCAGAAAAATCACTCAAATTGTAATCTTCATCATCCTTGTCATCCTCCACATCAATTGGAACATTAACAATTTTAGATTGGCCATCAGCCTCAATAGAATCATATTGGGATTGAGGGGCTTGTACATTTGGCATAGAAGGTGAATTTCTAGGGAGTGACAGTGGACAGTCATCCATGGCTACAATACAAAATTAATAAGAACATTAATAGAAGAGCTGGAGAAAACAAAATTAAAGAGAAAAAAAAAATATTTATATATATATATATATATATGTCAGCCTCCACATCAATTGGAACATTAACAATTTCAGATTGGCCATCAGCCTCAATAGAATCATATTGGGATTGAGGGGCTTGTACATTTGGCATAGAAGGTGAATTTCTAGGGAGTGACAATGGACATTCATCCATGGCTACAATACAAAATTAATAAGAACATTAATAGAAGAGCTGGAGAAAACAAAATTAAAAAGAAAAAAAAAAAAATATATATATATATATATATAGAGAGAGAGAGAGAGAGAGAGAAAAAAATAACAATTTGCACATGCACATGTGCATGATTACTGCTAATTCAATTCACATAATTCAAAATATTACAATATGCACGATTGCTGCTAATCAATATCATTGTTTACCATTTATAAATGGATTTTGTATATGATCAATGATACTAGTTTCCACGGTGGTGGCTTAGCATGACCCACAAGATGTTGAATTAATACTCAAATTCTATCACACGTTCTTAGTTTTTACAGTACTAATCAAACAAATAAACTTTGAAAAAAGTAAATGGAGCGGGGAATTGTTCAAAGATGGGGTAATAATCTGCAAAAAATACCAACTCAATTTGCTTTATCTTCTTTACTTGCTTTGTTGTGCTCCTTTTTCTTTCTTTCTTTTGTATGGTGGCTTAGTCAGTAGACCATATGGCTAGAATCATTACACCGAGACCCTTAAGGTGGGGGAAGCTAAACCTCATGGAGTCCTAATATTTTTTTTTTAAAGCCATAACTTTAACACTAAACTAGAGAATCCAGAAAGCCTTGCTCTGTTTTAAGTCAATAATGAGGTGCTTGATTCCAGTTAGGTTAGCAGAATCATCAAATTGATAAGCTATTATCACACATGGGACAAATGTCTAGCACCATCATATTGGCAATATACTAAACATAATTGATTAAAAGGTTATAAATAAGAGGTGTGTCACTAGCCACTTTCCCTATAGGTTTGTATCATGAGAATTGAACCAAACCAACACAATTCTGATGCAAAGAACTCTGATTCAAACAGAGTCAAAAACACAAAATGCAATTAAACTAGACAAAACTTTTTGTGCCATAGAAGGAGTTAGACCAAAACAAGAATTTCTACTATAAAAATTTGCACATGGAGATTAAAAAAAATAAAAGTTCTTCGAAGATTTAAATAGCAATATGTAAGAAGGAAAAAAAAAAAAACATACCCAGGCGCTGCAGGGACAAGTGCGGCGAGATGGTGGGGAGAAGCTCTGCAGTGGGTTTGAACGGTGTGGATTCTCTCTCTCTCTCTCTACTGGATCTGGTTCTCTTCTCTTCTTTCCCCTGGGTTTTGGACGTTTGGGTTATTTTAGGTTTGTATTTAAAAGTCACGTGAATCACATGTGCTTATTCCGTTAGTGTTTTAGCGTGTGACTAACTGAAGTATTGATTTGGCAGTTGTGAATAGTTTAAGGAGTAAATTGGCCAATAAAAAAGTTGAGGGGGTCTTTTGGCTAGTGGTTGAAAGTTTAGGGGGTGTATAGGCATTTTTCCCTAATTTTGAGCTACGGTTGTCGAGATATTACACTTGGAAGTGAGGTGACGCAATGTAGAAATTTGTGTGGCACTTTTCTTGAAAATTTAATTCCTCCTAATCCGAAGGGGATATCGATCATAATTCAATGTAGTCTAAGCCATTCACATTCGTTGTGGCTGGATTCATACTGTCTATTTAGCAAAAACGCCCAAAAACAGCTCTCTTACCTAAAAAATAATGAAGTAATATTTTTAATTCGGATTTTTATGTTTTCTTGATATTTCATTCGTTTCAACTCCGATTTTGGCCCGTGAATTATCTTTTCAAAGAGAATTTTAGGATATTTAATATAAAAAAATTTATCTCGATTGGACGGTCATATTGTTTGGTCAACTTTTTTACTAATCCTTGTTAGGGTTAGTCAACGTTGGTCAAACTTAGCCAAAATGGCAAATTTGTATTTTTGAACCCTTAGGTTATTAAAATGGTTTTATCCAAGACTTGATTGAGATAAAAAGACTTTTTTCATGTAATTCCTTATTACATGAATACGGTATCACTATATAGAATAATGGCTACCTTAAACTTTGTTCTTATTTGGATATTTAGGGAAATCTAGTTTACCATGATTTAGGTAATTTTTTGGCTAACCTTATTTTTTTTGGTCAATCTATGAGGAAACACCCTTTCGGGAATTTGCTAAATTTAAGGATTTGGTCAGTCAACACTAAGGTCAAATTGCTTTTTCATGGTGCCAAAGTTAGCCCATGATTTTGGGCAAATATAGCATATCAATTAGGTTTTTTTTTTTTTGGTGTGTTTATGGTTGTGGATACCAGATTTTTTTGGTAGAAAGAATTTTCAAAAATCCATTGGCCTCCCAAAGATGCCTTTTTCTCGAGAGTATTTTGACATTGGCGACCTGTGATGATGTATGTGCATTTGTGGCACTAGGGTGATGTGTGTGAGTATCTTTACTTATTAATTTTAAGAATCACTAGTAACTATTGGATTTTTAGGTGTGATTGCTCACCCATTGTCTAATTAATTTTAATTATCTAGTTAACCATGGGCCATCCTAGCTAATAAGGTAGGATAAAGTTTCGAACCAAAGATTCTTAGACTCAAAAGCTCGGTTATGTGTGTAGAAGGTGTTAAGCACCCCACAACATCTATCTAAAGGATAATTCTTCATTTTGATTATAATCTCTATAACTCACATTGTAGAAAATAACTATGAAACTTGGAATTTGTTTTTGAAAAAAGATTTTTGTACAAACAATATATATATATATATATATATATATATATATATATATATATATATATATAACATGTGATATTATTTACATAGAATATATACAAGCAACATTTGAGGATACTTATGAATATTTATGTGGATATTATCTATTATGTTGCTAGCTAACACATGAATATTACGTAGCAAATATAGCATATGAGAAATTTAAAGGACTTAAGTGTAATTGTGTTCATTTCTCCTTTAAAAGTAATTTGAAGCAATATTTATTCTTCAAGAATCATTCTCATGTTAAAACAACATCAACCAAAAATAATTAGTTTAGGAAAGGTAAAAAATGTTGACTTGATTGGATGCTATTAGTTCAATTGATGTGAACTATGGAGAAGTTGCACTTTCTCAAAAATCATTTTTGAAAAAGAATTTTTAAGAATTATTTGTTCTTTGATATCTTCTGTTTTGTTTAGTTTATATGCATCCCTTAGCATCTGTTTAAGATAGTTTTTACATATTTAGGTTAGTAGTCAATAAGATAACATGTTTTATAGCTTTATTAGTTCAATTACATTATTAGCGTTTGAATGCTTAGTTGAACACATGAACATGCATAACAATAGTATCATGCATTTGATGAATATGTGTAGTGGTGATGATGTAGTGAGGTAAGTAAGATAAGTACATGCATTACAATATTAACATGCATATATGATATGAGAAGAATGTGGTGAACATGTGATGAACATGAATGGTTGATGATGCTTACTGCCCTTGGATGATATGAGATGTTTGTTGTCTTGTAATCATGTTTTGCTATCCATGTGATGATGATGCTAGTTTTTATGCTAGCATGATGTAGTATGATGATACGTGTTATACCTTGAGATGGAGTATGAGATGCCATACTTAGATGAATGTTAGGATATATGTTTAGATGAGATGAAGATGTCATGTTTGGGTGAAATGATGAAAGCTGCAATGTGATATGACAAGCCTAGATGGATGCTAGGGTGTATGATTAGATATATGTTAGGATAAAACTAGTGTGTGTGTATGTGCGCGCGCGCGTGCATGTGTGATAGGATAGCCTAATAGAGGACCCTTTGATAGAATTATGATATAAAACACAATGAGTAGAGGCCGACCCACTGGTCGAGCAAAGTTGGGTGCTTAACACCTTCCCATCTCTATACCTTAACTCTGAACACATACTCTAAATAGATCAATCCCTTTGCAAGGGGCACAAATATGCATCCTAAACCTAATCTAGTGGAGACCCTATAAACCCTTTGCCTCTAGTCCACTTGACTGAGACTTATTTCTTAGAGCATTGTAACCTTGTGCAGTAAAAGGGAGTCAAACTGCCCAGAGGTACTGGCGCCACAATGACCAAGCACATAAATCAAGGAATAAACCTTCACACATACACAATCAAGGTATAAAAGAATATACATAATCATCCAAGCACCAAATATAACATACCCACTAAATACGTAAACACGCCAATCCATATTTCAAATAAATCAAGACAATACATGCCTAATCTAGAGAGCCAAGATTAATCTCATGCTTAAATCATCATATACATATTCAAAATCACATAAATAGGCTTTAGAAAATGTAGATCTAGAAAATACCCAAAGAGGAATCCATGATAGTGCATGTATTTGTATATGTAAGCACATAGTCATATATGGAAGCATAGAAATAAAAGAAAATCATTTGATTAGTACACTAGTTTTTATATGGAAATAATATACTAATCCTAGTAATCATGTAGAAAACCATATATAAAACATGATAATCACAAAGCAAAACATGACATCTATTTGATTAAATGAAATCCTAGACTAATAAAGCAATAAAATGGGTAATAGGCTTACTTAAGGGGCAGTTAAGAGGCGAATGAAGGCTTAAATGTGTGCTGCAATTTTTAGGGAAAAAAAAAATACATTTTTGTAGTCTAGCCCAAGTTGGAAATGATGAGATGTATTAGTAGTTGATGATGAAATGGATGAGGGAGGGGTGAATATTTAAAGTGGGATGGAGTGGGACTTACAATTTGTTTGGTTGAGGTGAAAACAAGAGGGAGACAAAAGTGGGGAGAAAACACATTTTCTCTTGTTTGGTTGGGAGTGGAAATTAAAGAGAAAATTGGTAGTTTCAAGTATTTTCCACCCGAGGCCACCAAATTACAATCTGTCCAAATCGAAGAGAAAATGAGTCTTCAACGATAATTACCTAACTACCCTTCTCTTCAATGTTGGAGCTAAAGTGTAACTACCCATGAGTATTGTTTCGATCAAGCTACTACATTAATGCTGTTGTCTTCATCAAGCTGGGTTATTTTATTGTTGGGTGATGTTGCATTGCAATTAACGTTCACCAAAGCTTGTTTTTGTTTTTGGTACTGCAGTCAAGTTAGTTTACTAAGGTTCTTTGGCTAAATTTCTTGAGGGAAAAAGAAAATATAACAAAGAGAATAATGGGGAGAGAGATGTAACAAGGAAAAAGTTATGCATGTGGACCTTTTCCCACATTCACGTGTATGGCAGTATATGAAGGCCTAATGCTTTCCCTTTTATATATATATATAGTGGGTTAGGAGGTAGAGAGTGTTAGGAGGTAATAGAGGGTGTAAGAAGATTATGGAAACTGGTTAAGAAAATATAACGCTAAAGAAATATAGAAAATTACTTGAAAGCATGGAATAGAACAAAGAACTAGAAACAACAAGCTGACTAATATTATTAGATTCAACAGACTCTTTACATAAATCATAAGAATATCTGAAGGAGGCTATGTTTTACCTTTACAATGAGACAAAGTAGTTATTTATAGACTACGAAACTCAAAACAAATTCAGATACAATTTACAATTATCTTTACGTAAGATGGTAGAGGCTATTTCAGATACCATTCCATTGCAAGCATTTTCAGAGATATTTTTCATAGATAATCTGACTGGCTTGTGGCACCAATATAAATCTTTTCCTCAAAGCTTATAGCAATTTTCCCGAGTTCATGTAATCCTTCTTGGCCAGAAACAAGGAGATGCCTCTTCAAAATTTCCATTCTATACACAAAAGGAGATACTCTTATTATGTTACTGACCATATAGGCGCGATTAAGCTATTAAAGAAAACAAGTCCCAAGTTGGTAAACTATGTTGAGAGTGAGGAAATTAAACCAACAAAATGTGAAAAGAAACCACATAAAATTTCAAGAATTTTTTTTATTTTTTATAAGTAAATAAAATTTCATGAAATTTTAAAAATATGAACAAAAACCCAATATTTTTTTCTCTGAAAAAAATTAACAGTAGCACTTGATTGTTCAAGGTTCACTATGGTAAATCTATCAACAGAAAATGTTTTCCTAGTCAACTAACTTGATACCTTGCTTTCCAAATATTAGACCCCCAAGTGTTCCTCAACGAATTGTATTCCTAGCACTTTATTTGGGTGATGCATTCAGGTGTTTTGTTTCCAACTCCTAATATAGCACTACTAGTTCTTGTAGTCAACTCCCATGATACGACATTTGCTTTCAATGTCATATCCAATTCTTATACTTGTAGATGTATTTGTCATATTTCCGAGAAATTTTATTTTTCTTCACATGAGGATCATCAACACTTACCACAAGCCTTTCTGACATTACTTTGAATATTTGTCCTCTTCTTTTTCCAGTTATGCCCTTCCTCAGTTTTTTCTAATAATTAACTGCAGTAAAATATTGGTTATGGTATGAAAAGCTACTACGAACACATGCTTTATCATGCTCATATATGGAATGAGTAGCTAAGCACAGACACTTTATTTGGGGTGCCATAACCATGTCATAACAGTGCCCTATCTGCTGTCTCATGTTATAATTTTTCAAAAATTGCTCATATCGCCGTATTGTACCCACACCCGTGTCCATGCATCCTAGATTAGTAGAGAGACACAAGTCCTACCAGCCAGATCACAAATACAGGCCTAACAGAAATGTTAAAGCAAAAAACGCATTCCATCTATGAGCTTGATAAACCAGAGCCACCAAAAATTTCTAGGAGGCACCGGTTTTCATGGCTTGTGCTTGGAAAATTTTGTCATACCAATTACCAAACAGTTGAAAATGTTTTTCTGTAAAATGTTTTCGAAAGAAAATACTTTGTTGTAAAAAATTTTACATTTGAAACATTTTACAGTGAAACAAACAAAGCATTAATTCAGTTATACACAATATTCAAAATGTCAAACGAAAGAAAATGAGAAACCAAGCATATAAAGACTCAAGCTTAGTGTTTAGAATAGCTTCATTTTTTTCACTAGTTTATTTTGTTTAAAATGTTTATAATTTAAAAGTACAGGAGTACTCAGAAAAATGAAAGGCTTTGAAAATCTGTACCTATGAAATAAGTTGGCTTATTTCCATTTTTGAACCTAACCAAACGGGGTAACAAGTGTGTGTATGTTACAGCTTATTTTGGTGAGTTATTTCCCCTAGCTTGTTAGATAAAATTTTATAGAGCATTACTTTTTTTTTTCTTAGTATAGCTAATTAAATCCTTACTACTTAAAACGGATAGCAATTTTAAAAGTAAGCAATCTGAAATGGAAATTTGGTCTTTCACATGATTATTTAAAAGTAAGCAATCTGAAATGGAAATTTGGTCTTTCACATGATTACTGGTTGTGCTGGACCTATTCTTATTTTAAAGTAAGCTACTAATGTCACCACATGGGGATGTTTTACATCTACACAATATCCCAAAAAGACAAGTTACAATTAGAGCTCCCACATACTTGCGCACTTTCAATGTGATATTCATTGCACTTCTACTACATAGCGCCCTCACAATCTTGATGGGGGTCTCAAAGCATTACTCTTCGGTGCAGACTGCAGTCTAGCCTTTTAGTTAAACTGTGTTCTTGAATGTGTGTGGCATTGAAAGTGAAGTTTCTAAGAAGGTAATCTTCAAGTGTTCCACAACAAATTCTACCCCCAGCTCTATATTTGGGTGATGCACTCAAGTCTTTTGTTTCCAACTCATAATATAGCATTATTAGCCCTTGTAGTCAACTCCCATGATAGAATACTTTCTTTCAATGTCATATCTGATTATTATACTTGTGGATGCGTTGCCAAATTTCCCAGGATATTTATTTTTCTTCATATGCGGATCATCTACACTTACCACATGCCTTTCTGACATTATTTTGAATATTTGTTTTCATCCTTCCAGTTATGCCAAGCCAAAGCACAAATACAGGCCTAACAGCAATATTTAAAAACCAAACATGTCAGTTATACACAATATTCAAAATGTTGAATGTAGAGTTAGTCAAACAAAAGACAATGAGAATCTAAGCGTATGCAGACTCAAGCTTCGTGTTTAGAAATAGTTTTTTTTTTTTTTTTTTTTTTTTTTTTTTTTTTTTTCATTAGCTTATTTTGTTTAAAATGTTTATTATATGAAAGTATAGTTGTACATAGAAAATGTGAGGCTTCCAAAAGATGTACTTATGAAATAAGCTAACTAATTTCCATTTTTAAGGATAACCAAACAGGGTAATAATTGTGTGTTTCTTACTACTTATTTTGGCTAGTTTATTTCCCAGCTTGTCTTTGCTTTTTTTTCTAAGCATAGCTAATTAAAAAACCTTTCATATTAAAATAGGTGCACTATTAAAAATAAGCTATCCGAAATGGAAATTTAATCTTTCACATGCTGAACCTAGTTTTATGTGAAAGGAAGGAGTATTTGTCAAAACCCTAGGATTTTTTTTTTTTGGTATGGACGCGTGTTGAGTCTAACATCAAGAATGAAATATGAAGATACTATTGGCGGCACATCGAGATTCGTTAGTCACATCTGTGTGATAAACCAAAAGGACTAGTTATAATTAGAGTTCCTGCCATACTGGCACGCTCAAAAGGAAGGAGTATTTGTGGTAACCCCTAAGATTTTTTGCATGTTGTATGGACATGTGTTGAGCGTTACGTCAAGAATAAATTAGGTCTATCTTGGCTATATATATACAAATGAGTAGTACATGGAGCTACTATTGCCACCACATGCAGATTCATTACTCACATCTATGTGATACCCAAACAAACTAGCTATAATCAGAGCACCTACCATACTAACGTACTCAACGTAAATGTTATATTCATTGCACTCTTACTGCATAGCGCCCTCACAATCTTAATGGGGTCTTACAACATGACCCTTCAGATCAAAACTAGTTTTTGAGTTAAACTCTATGTTGTTGAATGCATGGCATCAAAAGTGAAGATTAAGCAGTTAGGTTCTAATCCCCTCCAAAAAAATGAATAACTTGACCAGTTAAGCTAATGAATAGGATGTAAGGGGAATCAAAAAAAGAAAAAGAAAATGAAAGCTATTATAAGTTCATTTTTAACCATGAGACCCAAACACAACCTGTAAAGCTGTACCAGGTTTGTTACCACTTATTTTAATGAGTTTATTTCCCCTTGCTTGTTTAGGAACAATTTTTAAGAGCATTACTTTTTTTGACCTTAGTATAGCTGATTAAAACCTTACTTACTAAAACAGGCCGCACTTTTAAAAATAAGCTATCTGAAATGGAAATTTACTCTTTCACATGATTAATGGGTTGTGATGGGCCTAGTTTCATGTTAAAGGAAGGAGTATATGTGGTAACAACCCCTATGATTTTGATGAAGTTGTATGTACACATGCCGAGTTAGACATTGAGAATGTACCATGCCAATCTGGACTGTATATAAATGAGTACATTGGGATGCATCAGTAACATCTGTGCTATATCTGAAAAGAACTAGCTATAATTAGAGCTCCTGCGTTATCGTCACATATGTGTGATATATCAAAAGGACTAGTTATAATTAAAGCTCCGGCGTTCTCGCGTGCTTCCAATTCATGAGGATAACTAAGCTGACACAACAAGGTGATGTGATGTTCATAGCACTCCCTAGTCCCTACCACACTCACAAAAACCTTTGATCAAAGCATTACTCGAGTATACAGACTAGTATTTTTTTTTTTTTTTTTCCAGTTAAACTCTGTATTCTTAAATGTTTGTGGCATCAAAAAGTGAAGATTTTGCTGTAAAGTTCTCTAATTTCCACCAAAAAAGTCAATAACTTGATCAATTAAGCTAATGAATAAATTCAATTTGATCGGATTCAAACCCAAACACAACCCATAAACATAAATTTGTAAAACAAAAACAAAAAGCAAAAGCAAAACCATAAATTTAAGGAAAAGAGAGAGAGAGAGAGAGGAAAATTACATTTTGTTTAGGCTGTAATTGGCTCCGCCAATCAACAGAATCCATGGCACTTCTCCACCGCCGCCTCCAGGAGCTCCAACGCCGCCACCTCCACCGCCGCCTACAAAAGGACATTGAGATGGATTTGGCCTCCAATTATTGCTATCCATGTTGATCTAAATTTTGTAACCGAAATTCCAACCACCAAATTTATATAAAAATAATGAAAATCGGTAAAAAGACCTAGGCAGAAATGAAAGAAAAGGACATAACTTTATATATATATATATATATATATATATATATATATATATGAACTCCGATTTTGAGATTAAAATAGAGTGATGATGAGGAGGCGAAGTCTAATTTAAGGGAGGATTGTTAATGCATAAATAAAAGGTTGAAGAGTTTCAGGCAGAAAAGGATTATGAGAGATAGAATTGATCGATTGAATTGAGAGAGAGAGAGAGGAATATATAGAGATGTATGTCATGTCATGTCATGTTTGGGGTTGTTTTTGGGAAAGTTGGACTCTTTTTTCTAAAATGAGCTTGTTGTGGCAAGTGTTTTATAACAAAATCTACCACTATTGAGTAATTATTATGATTGCAGTTACGGGCCTATTTGGGCACACTTTTTTTTTTTGATAGGTAATATGAGAACTATTATTAATTAAAAGATGAATAATACAAGCTGTTCATGATGATGAACAATAAGAAACAGAAGAAACAAATAGCCAAACGAAGGAGAGGGAAATCAAATAGTTAATCTAAGGGAAAACAAAAACTCTGGAAGAGACGAAGACTCAGTAAAACCCCAACAACGAGACCACTCAAAAAGACTACGTTGGCTTAAAACCTTCAACTCATCCAACGTCTTCTCCATGTTCTCAAAGGAGCGACGATTCCGTTCCAACCAAACAATCCACATTATGCACCCTGGAATCAAATTCCATATATTCGAGTTATGCTTCCCGAGCCATTGATGCCAACAAGACAACAATCCCGCCACCAATCCTGGCATAACCCAATGAATACCATAAGCCTAAAGCATGAAAGTCCAAAAGGTATGTGTAATAGTTAATCTAATGATAACCTTCTCCATTACTAGTTATATTTTGAAATTTTATTTCTTTTATAATATAAAAAGACATTTAAAAAAATAAAAGAAAAAGGGTAGTATTTCATCTCATAACTTGTACAGTATAATATCAAGAAATTTTACTAACAAAACAAATAAACCTCCATGCAAAATGATAATAGTACATTGTCTCTCGGTCGATTTTTTCTGGAAAAATAGGGATTCAAAACTCTCTTTCTCATTTAGACATATTTGGTCAAAAAGTTGGTTATATGATGAGATATACAATTTCACTCATCATTTGAGGTAAAATCTCATATATGACTATATAGAGTGATTGTAAAGGTGATTTATTTGTCAACTTTTCCAATATTTGGCATTTCAACAAAAAGTAGAGTTTGACTATAGATATTTTGTGAAAAAATATATATTGCGGAAAGGTCATAATGGTTTCGTAAAGAGAAAGGCTTCTGTCCAGTGCCCAGTTCCACTGGACATGCTAGGATACGGACACGTGTCCAAAACTAAACACGTGTCCGCATCTCAACATGTCCAGTGAAACTGACCACTAGACACAAGCCCAACCCTTTCGTAAACTACTGATCTGCTTTGATAACCATAATGATAAAGAGATTTTCTTTTAAGTAAGAAAGGACTAAAAAATGACATTATAAATGTGCTATTACATGTTGCTATTTTATTTATAAATACTTATATTCATACTTAAATTGAAATAATTTTATTAGTGGCCAATGTTTCATTATTATTTGACAACAGCCATTTGGTGTATTTTTAAATAAAAGTCATGGGCATTTCTAGACAATTTTTATGAAAAGCTAGATATATCTTAATAAACCCTTGTATAAGTCAAATTCGAAACTATTTAAAACCCTAGGCGTATGGTTTTAAATAGTTTAGTAAAAAAAAGCCCTAGGCGGAGGGCCCTAAAGGCATTAAAAAAAAAAAAAAAAAAAAAAAAAAAAAAAAAACAATTTGTGAAACACCTTTACTTTTTTTTAATAACTCCCTCCCCCTCTTAACACAATGCTAAAAAAAACCCTTAAATATTTCTAGTTTTGATTGGTTAGGATCCAATCATAAACAACTAATTACAGTAATTGAAATTTCATCATCATTTATATATACAATTAATAACATGATTCTTTATTTGAGTTTCATCATTTTGCGCACTAAAATATTCTCACACAAATTCTTTAACCCTCTAAAATGCCTCCTATCTTCTAGTTAAATAATTTTAAATTTAAAAAACACAAACGGTTAAAGAGTAATTTGCTATTTTTTTTAAATTTCAAAGTTTTAGGTTTTTTCCTTTATCTTCTCCAATCTAAATTATCATTTTTGAATTTCAATTCAAAATTTTAAACTTTTATCAACAACCTGGTAGAGAAAGATTCTAAAAATTAGGACACTATCTCTATCTCACTTTTAAATGACACTTAGGCTAAAATAAAAAAAGAGTCTCGTCGCAAGTGAACTTGAGCCTATCAAGCTGGGTCCTTTTATTGTTGAGTGATGTTGCATTGCAATTAACGTTCACCAAAGCTTGTTTTTGTTTTTGTTCCCCATACCCCACACCAATAAAACAAAGGCAACATTACGTATCAAGATGTCACAAAATAACATCCTTAGACATTTTAACAGGAATTACGCATCCATGTCCAAAAGGAAAAAAAAAAAAAAAATCACACACACATATATATAAACATATATCTACGTTTCTGTATATGTACATATGCATGTACGTATGCGTGCGTGTATCTAATCCATGAAGATACGTGACATAATGATTTCAGTGTCAAAAACACAACACCAGAGAGAGAAGCAGGGTGGGTTAATTGTAAATAAAACCATGCACATAATTCTTTGATGTTCTTACCAGCATCTGGGGACATATTACTATTGCCAGCAGAGTTGGATGGCAAAGCATTGCCTATAGGATTCTGAGACTTAGTTTCCATTGTAAGCATTTTCGATATTTTTCGTAAATAATCTGACTGGCTTTTGGCAGCAGTATAAACCTTTTCCTCAAACCTTATAGTAATTTTCCTGAGTTCATGTAATCCCTCTTGGCCAGAAACAAGGAGATGCCTCTTCAAAGTTTCCATTCTATACACAAAAGGAGATACTCTTATTATGTTACTGACCATACAGGCACAATTAAGCTATTAAAGAAAAAAGTCCCAAATTGGTAAACTATGCTGACAGTGCAGAACTTAAAGCAACGAAATGTGAAAAGAAACCAAATAAAATTTCATGAAATTTTTTTTTGATAAGTAAATAAAATTTCATGAAATTTTAAAAATATGAACAAAAACCAAATATTTTTTTCTCTGAAAAAAATTAACAGTAGCACTTGATTGTTCAAGGTTCACTATGGAAAATCTGTCTAACAGAAAATGTTTTCCTAGTCAACTAACATGATACCTTGCTTTCCATATATTAGACCCCCAAGTTTTCCTCAACGAATTGTATTCCTAGCTCTTTATTTGGGTGATGCATTCAGGTGATTTGTTTCCAACTCCTAATATAGCACTACTAGTTCTTGTAGTCAACTCCCATGATACGACATTTGCTTTCAATGTCATATCCAATTCTTATACTTGTAGATGCATTTGTCATATTTCCGAGAAATTTTATTTTTCTTCATATGAGGATCATCGACACTAACCACAAGCCTTTCTGACATTAATTTGAATATTTGTTCACTTCTTTTTCCAGTTATTTTTGCTAATAATTAACTGCAGTTAAATATTGCTTATGGTAAGAAAAGCTACTACGAGCACATGGTTTATCAAGTTCATATACGGAATGAGTAGCTAAGCACGGACACTTCATTTGGGGTGCCGTAACCGTGTTGTAACAGTGTCCTATCTGCCATCTCATGTTATAATTTTTCAAAAATTGCTTATATTCCATATATGAGCTTGATAAACCAAAGCCACCGACGATGGCTAGGAGGCACCGGTTTTGATGGCTTGTGCTTGGAAAATTTTGTCATACCAATTACCAAACACTTGAAAATGTTTTTCTGAAAAATGTTTTCAAAAGAAAATACTTTATTGTAAAAAATTTTACATTTGAAACATTTTACAGTGAAACAAAGCGTTAATTCAGTCATACACAATATTCAAAATGTCAAACGAAAGAAAATGAGAAAACAAGCATACAAAGACTAAAGCTTGGTGTTTGGAATAGCTTCGTTGTTTTCACTAGTTCATTTTGTTTAAAATGTTTATTATTTAAAAGTACAGGTGTACTTAGAAAAATGCAAGGCTTTCAAAATCTGTACCTATGAAATAAGTTGGCTTATTTCGATTTTTGAAACTGACCAAACAGGGTAACAAGTGTGTGTATGTTACAGCTTATTTTGGTGAGTTATTTCCCCCAGCTTGTTAGATAAAATTTTATAGAGCATTACTTTTTTTTCTTAGTATTGCTATTTAAATCCTTACTAATTAAAATGGATAGCACTTTTAAAAGTAAGCAATCTAAAATGGAAATTTAGTCTTTCACATGATTACTGGTTGTGCTGGACCTAGTCTTATGTTAAAGTAAGCTACTAATGTCACCACATGGGGATGTCTTACATCTATGCAATATCCCAAAAGGACAAGTTACAATTAGAGCTCCCACATACTTGCGCACTTCCAATGTGATATTCATTGCACTTCTACTACATAGCGCCCTCACAATCTTGATGGGGGTCTCAAAGCATTACTCTTTGATGCAGACTGCAGACTAGCTTTTCAGTTAAACTGTGTTCTTGAATGTGTGTGGCATTGAAAGTGAAGATTGTAAAAAGGAAATCTTCAAGTGTTCCACAACAAATTCTACCCCTAGCTCTATATTTGGGTGATGCACTCAAGTCTTTTGTTTCCAACTCATAATATAGCATTATTAGCCCTTGTAGTCAACTCCCATGATACAATACTTTCTTTCAAAGTCATGTCTGATTCTTATACTTGTAGATGCATTGTCAAATTTCCAAGGATTTTTATTTTTCTTCATATGAGGATCATCTACACTTACCACATGCCTTTCCGACATTATTTTGAATATTTGTTTTCATCCTTCCAGTTATGCCATTCCTTTTTTTCTTTTTTAATTAACGAACTGCATTAAAATACTGGTTATGGTATAAAAAGCTACTACAAGTACACAATTTTATCAAGCTCATATATGGAATGAAAGCACAAGTCCCATCAGCAAGCCAGAGCACAGATACAGGCCTAACAGCAATATTTAAAAACCAAACATTTCAGTTACATGCAATATTCAAAATGTTGAATGTAGAGTTAGTCAAACAAAAGACAATGAAAATCTAAGCATATGAAGACTCGAGCTTTGTGTTTAGAAATAGTTTTTTTTTTTTTTTTTTTTTTAATTATTAGCTTATTTTGTTTAAAATGATTATTATATGAAAGTATTGTTGTACATAGAAAATGTGAGGCTTCCAAAAGCTGTACTTATGAAATAAGCTAACTTATTTCCATTTTTAAAGCTAACCAAACAGGGTAATAATTGTGTGCTTCTTAGAGATTATTTTGGCTAGTTTATTTCCCCAACTTGTTTAGGTACAATTATTTTTGAGCTTTACTTTTTTTCTAATTATAGCTAATTAAAAAACCTTTCATATTAAAACGGGTGCACTATTAAAAATAAGCTATCCAAAATGGAAACTTACTCTTTCACATGTTGAACCTAATTTTATGTGAAAGGAAGGAGTATTTGTCGTAACCCTAGGAATTTTTTTTTTTGGTATGGACGCATGTTGAGTCTAACATCAAGAATGAAATATGAAGATACTATTGTCAGCAGATGGAGATTCGTTAGTCACATCTGTGTGATAAACCAAAAGGACTAGTAATAATTACAGCTCCCACCACACTGGCACGCTCAAAAGGAAGGAGTATTTGTGGTAACCCCTAGGATTTTTTGCACGTTGTATGGACATGTGTTGAGTCTTACGTCGAGAATAAATTAGGTCTATCTGGGCGATATATAAACACAAATGAGTAGTACATGGAGCTGCTATTGCTACCAAATGCAGATTCATTACTCACATCTATGTGATATCCCAAACGAACTAGTTATAATTAGAGCTCCTGCCATACTTACGTACTCAATGTAAATGTTATATTCATTGCACTCTTACTGCATAGCGCCCTCACAATCTTAATGGGGTCTTACAACATGATCCTTCAGATCAAAACTAGTTTTTGAGTTAAACTCTACGTTGTTGAATGCATGGCATCAAAATTGAAGATTCAGCAGTTAGGTTCTAATCCCCTCCAAAAAAATGAATAACTTGACCAGTTAAGCTAATGAATAGGATGTAAGGGGAATCAAAAAAAGAAAAAGAAAATTAAAGCTATTATAAGTTCATTTTTAACCATCAGACCCAAACACAACCCGTAAAGCTGTACCAGGTTTGTTACCGCTTATTTTAATGAGTTTATTTCCCCTTGCTTGTTTAGGAACAATTTTTAAGAGCATTGCTTTTTTTGACCTTAGTATAGCTAATTAAAACCTTACTTACTAAAACAGGCCGCACTTTTAAAAATAAGCTATCTGAAATGGAAATTTACTCTTTCACATGATTAATGGGTTGTGATGGGCCTAGTTTCATGTTAAAGAAGGAGTATATGTGGTAACAACCCCAACGATTTTGATGAAGTTGTATGTACACATGCTGAGTTTGACATTAAGAATGTACTATGCCAATCTGGACTATATATGAATGAGTACATGGGGATGCGTCAGTAACATCTGTGTTATATCCAAAAAGATCTAGCTATAATTAGAGCTTAGAGCTCCTGCGTTATCATCACAAGTGTGATATATCAAAAGGACTAGTTATAATTAAAGCTCCAGCATTCTCGCGCTCTTCCAATTCATGAGGATAACTAAGCTGACACAACAGGGTGCTGTGATGTTCATAGCACTCCCTAGCCCCTACTACACTCACGAAAACCTTTGATCAAAGCATTACTGTTGAGTATACAGACTAGAATTTTTTATTTCCAGTTAAACTCTGTATTCTTAAATGTTTGTGGCATCAAAAAGTGAAGATTTTGCTGTAAAGTTCTCTAATTTCCACCAAAAAAGTCAATAACTTGATCAATTAAGCTAATGAATAAATTCAATTTGATCGGATTCGGACCCAAACATAACCCATAAACATAAATATGTAAAACAAAAACAAAAAGCAAAAGCAAAAGCAAAAGAGAGAGAGAGAGGAAAATTACATCTTGTTGACGATTCCTTGACGAGAATCGGGCTGTTCTAAGGAATTGGGTACTAAACCGTTTAACCTCCTGCACCTGTAAAAGTTCGTTGCATACAACAATCAGTTACATCAGATTCAAAATTCAAAAACAACCCATCAACATCAGGTATTTTACTACGTTAAAAAAAATAGTCTTTAATGTTTTTCACATGTCGGAAATGAAATTCAGACCACAGTTCCGATTGAAACTCCGGTGGAATGGTCAGAATTTATCTTTCATAAGGAAGAAGAGAAGGACGTACGTGAGGAGAACGTTGGCAAAATCGAAGGGGCAAGTGGCGGAGGAGCTAAGTTTGCAGAGAATGGAAATGACGAGATCGTCCGGCAAGGCATCGAACAAGTCACGCTTTCCAGCGATATCAGAAGAATTCCAGCTTCTTTTCCAGTAACTAACTTGTTCGATGTCATGTCATGTCATGTCATGTTTGGGGTTGTTTTTGGGAAAGTTGGATTCTATTTTCTAAAATGAGCTTGTTGTGGCAAGTGTTTTATAACAAAATCTACCACTATTGAGTAATTATTATGATTGCAGTTACGGGTCTGTTTGGGCACACACAAAATGAGGTAATGATAACCTTCTTCATTATTAATTATATTTTGAAATTTTATTTCTTTTATAATAAAAAAAAAGACATTTAAAAAAATAAAAGAAAAAGGATAGTATTTCACCTCATAACTTGTACAGTATAATATCAAGAAATTTTACTAACAAAACAAATAAACCTCCATGCAAAATGATAATAGTACACGGTCTCTTGATCGATTTTTTCTGGAAAAATAGGGATTCAAAACTCTCTTTCTCATTTAGACATATTTGGTTTAAAAGTTGGTTACATTATGAGATATAAAACTTCACTCATCATTTGAGGTAAATATCTCATATATGACTGCACAGAGTGATTGTAAAGGTGATTTATTTGTCAACTTTTCCACTATTTGGCATTTCAACAAAAAGTAGAGTTTAACTACAGACATTTTGTGAAAAAATATATATTGCAGAAAAGTCGTTATGGTTACGTAAAGAGAAAGACTTTTGTCCAGTGCCCAGTTCCACTAGACACACTAGGATACGAACACGTGTCCAAAACTAAACACGTGTCTGCATCTCAACATGTCCAGTGGAACTGGCCACTAGACATAAGCCCAACCCTTTCGTAAACTACTGATCTGCTTTGATAACCCATAATAATAAAGAGATTTTCTTTTAAATAAGAAAGGACAAAAAAAATGACATTATAAATGTGCTATTAAAAGTTGCTATTTTATTTATAAATACTTATATTCATACTTAAATTGAAATAATTTTATTAGTGGCCAATGTTTCATTATTATTTGACTACAGCCATTTGGTGTATTTTTAAATAAAAGTCAAGGGCATTTCTAGACAATTTTTATTAAAAGCTAGATATATCTTAATAAACCCTTGTATAAGTCAAATTCTAAACTATTTAAAACCCTAGGCGTATGGTTTTAAATAGTTTAGTAAAAAAAAGCCCTAGGCGGAGGGCCCTAAAAGCATTAAGGAAAAAAAAAAAAAAAATTGTGAAACACCTTTACTTTTTTTTTTTTTATAATTCCTCCCCCTCTTAACACAATGTTAAAAAAAAAACACTTAAATATTTCTAGTTTTGATTGGTTAGGATCCAATCATAAACAACTAATTACAGTAATTGAATTCTTCATCATCATTTATATATACTATTAATAACATGATTCTTTATTTGGGTTTTATCATTTTGTGCTCTAACTCTAAAATGCCTCCTATCTTCTAGTTAAATAATTTTAAATTTAAAAAACACAAATGATTAAAAGAGGGACACGGCTTGTGTCCAGTGGAAGTTTCCACTGGACACGTTGAATGGTGGGCACATGTCCACTCTTGAACACGTGTCCACCATCCAACGTGTCCAGTGGAAACTTCCACTAGACACAAGCCACACCCTTAAAAGAGTAATTTACTATTTTTTTTTAAATTCCTAAGTTTTAGGTTTTCTCCTTTACCTTCTCCAATCTAAATTATCATTTTTGATTTTAAATTCAAAATTTTAAACTTTTATCAAATCTCTAGTAGAGAAAGATCCTAAAAATTAGGACACTATCTCTATCTCACTTTTAAATGACACTTAGGCCAAAATAAAAAATAAAAAAGAGTTTCGTCGCATGCACAAAGCACATGTGATGAGACTAGTTTTAAAAATCTCTTAAAAAACAACTATTGGAGTCAATTTTGGAATGGAAAATTTAAATTTTAAAAATATATATTTATTATTGTTATTATGATCACCATATAATGAGCATAAAGAAGGGATTGGTGAAGGAGAGAGAAGGTTATTTGCACCATGACACACCCTAAAGCACCTTTGGAATATGTTGCTTCTTATATCAGAAGATTGGATTCAAGCTTGGAAGAGTGAATAAGGTTGGTGAGGTAGGTAAAATCTTGCCAATAAATGCATAGTTTGGTGACAATGTTTTATAGCAAGTCTGGAGCATTAATTCCTAATATCCATCTTTGAATAAGGATCAAAGCTTATGGCTATTGGATTTATAGTGTAGATGCCCTTGGGTGAGATTTTGGGAGAGGCACGAGAGTTTTGAGCTCTCCCCTCTCAAGTATTCACACATAGGGTGTTTTACAATGTGTTAAATGTGCGCGTGTTACTAAGGTAAGGTGTGTGTGTGAATCTTTTTTCTTATTTTTATTTTATGGAGTTGTCACCAATTATTGGTTTTGTTCTAAGTGTGATTTGTCACCTATTTGTCTAATTTGTTTTAATTACCTAATTAACTAAAACCAATTCAAGGTTTCTTAAATTAATTAAGGTAACTAGAGTCTCAAACCAAAGATTCTTGGACTTGAAAATTCAGTTATAGGTGGGAAAGGTGTTAAATACCCTACATTGCTTATCAAAAGAATAGCACCTTATTTTAATTTAATCACAACATTCGTATTTTAGAAAGATAAATAGAATAATTGGCATTTGTTTTTGAAAAAGTTTTGTACAAAACAATACATATACATAATATCATATTTACATATCTAAATAACATGTGAATATTATTGCAAAGAGTAATTTACAAGCAAACATGTGAGTATATATAAATAATATGTGAAAATTAAAATGCAAGAAGGTAAATATATATAACTAGCATGTGAGTATTATATTTATTATGTATCTAGCATGTGTATATATAATACTATACAACATAAAAGAAAGGAAGGGAGAGGAAAGATATCACATTATGCATTTAGAGTAATAAGCCAAGTTTATTCTCCAAGTTTCACTCCTATGCACAAACACAATAAACCAAAATGGTTAGTGTAAGAAGGAGGGGGATATGTTAGCTTGATCACATACCATCAATTCAATTAAAATGAATCATGGATACATATCAACCTCTTTAAAAATTGTGCAAAAAAGAAATTGATTGAAAACAAAAGACAGAAAACACCATTTACTTACATTTGAAAAGATGAGTATTGTCCTTTGGAAAACATCATGACTTTTTGGAAAAATTCTCATTTTAAAACAAGGGGAATTTTGGGAAAGGGATTCTCTCTTGAAATTTTATGAAAAAAAGGCTTTTGAGGGGAAAACATAAAGAAAGAGCAATTTTATATTTTTTTTAAAAAAATATTTTTATGCACTTTAGAAACCATATCCAAGATTAAAATCAAAACTATTCAAGAAAAGGGATTTGTTTTAAGAAAATTGTTTCCATGTTTTAGAAAGAAAAAAAAAAAAAAAAAAAAAGAAGATGGTTTTGGTCCTTTTGGAAGTAAAAATCCATGGTTTCCGTTTATTTTTTAAAGAAGAGAGTTTTATTTTGACTTCTTAAGATTTATTTTGAAAATGGCACTTATTGAAGCTTTAAAAATGCTTCATTGGAAGGCTTTTTATTCAAGGGTGAACTTAAAATGTTTGCATCTTTTAAAGACTTATTGAAAAGGGATGGTTATTGGAGTATTTTTTAACATTTTAAGAGGTTAGCTTGAATCAAACTTCTCATTGTCGGGTGATTTAGGTTGAGAAGGAAACAAGGGAAATAAATAGAGCTTAATGTAAAGACATAAAGCAATAAAGGAATGTAAATACATACATATATATAAATATATATATATATATATATATATTTTGTGTGTGTGTGTGTGTGTGGAAGTTAAAAGCAATATATGAATTTAAAGACATAAAGAAAATGAAATCTTCCTTGAATAGAGTTTGGCTTACCTCCAGTACTTTTTTAACTAGATATGTCCTTCTATTTTAAATATACAATGACAAGTGGTAGTGGGTTTTAATCTCCACCTTTTATTTAGTTAGTAGATGATGTGACAGCTTTTATTAAAACAAAATGAGGTTCCAGTTAAAAAAGTACTGGAGGTAAGTCAAACCCCCTTGAATAAACCTTTACACCCATGGAAAATAAAATACGGTGGTGCATAAGGATAGACCTCCACACACTACATTGATTTTGGTGTTAGAGATTAGTCTAAGAAGACTTACCTTAGCTAAATCTTTAAAATCATAGTCGAACCAAAATGGTGGTGTGCAAGGACTAATCTCCACTCACCATATTAGTTTAGGATATGAAGATTTGCCAAGGTGTGAGGTTGATTTTTCCTTTAAATCCATTAGATTTAGTATGTCTATATGCAAAAGAAGGTGAATACATTCACACATAGCATATACTCATGTCAAGTATAAAGGAAAACATAACTATAAAAAAGGAATCTGTTCCTAAAGATATAGCTCCCTTTGTTTCACGTGATGCTGCGTAATTGTTTTTCAATTTCATTTGTTAGGACATATGTGAAACTTGTTAGGAACATATGTCATATAGAATTGGCTAATTCTTTGACAAAACGCACTTTACTTGTACCTAGGTAGATTTAGAATGTGTTCAATACTTCAAGGAACAAGAGTTCAAGTCCAAGTATTGAAGCCATGCAAATCTATCCAAGAATCAAGTGAAGAATTGTTGTTTATTAAAGCTTAACAGATATATCTATCGAGATTTAATAGTTGAGGCTCAACAGATAACTCGACAGCTGTATCTATCGAGAATTACGAAATTCAGATTTTCAGATCTGTTTTTCACGCATATCCAAGCTATTTGTGTAGAGTTTCTTTTCTCACAACCCTAGACATATATAAGGATTATTTTAAGGGCCGTCTCACTTGATGCAACCGAATGCAACTTGATGCAAAGTGATTATTCACTCAAATTATGACCATAGACAATTTACCTTAGTTCATCTTTCTCTTGAAGAAGCTATTGCGTTTGTATGCCGTAGGGTTTTGTAATCAAAGAGCTTCTTGATCTTCATCGTGTGGATGAACTGAACAACTTTGCAGCCAACATCCTTCTTAAGTTGGTGTGTTAGTCACGTACTGGGATCCGTGCATCGATTGGTTAGTCACGTATTGGGAGCCGTGCATTGTAAAGAGAGATTGTCACTATATTACAAGTCCAATTGGGTATTAGGGTAAGGGTTCAACTGTAAGTTGGTATTAGGTACTGGGATTCCTTTTACTTGTAACCGCTTGTTTTGATAATAGTGAATTTTTGGGAATGGTGACCTTAAATTCACCCGGTGGGATTTTGCCTCGGTGGTTTTCCCCATTCGTAAACAAATCACCTGTGTCAAATTTAATTTCTGCTGCATTTAGTTATTTGGTGATTTGTTTGTGCTATCACACGTATTGCATGCAATTGAACCTAATTAATTGGTTAATTTACCTAAGGGGCCAATACATTCTTAGCCTATCAAGTAGTATCAGAGCAAGTATGCTCTGATTAGGTTTTAATCTTTGTTGTGTAATCCATTACCCCTGTTGTCATGGCTGCAACTGGCATGTAAAGATCTTTTGTTTCAAATACATCTTATTTTTCTAATCTCTATTTGATTGAGTGTCTCAGAAAATGCAAGTTTAAAAGTTATTTGAAATCTATCATGATGATTGTTGGAAAAGATCTTAGCATGACAAAGAAGAAACTAGATTGTCTCAGAATGAAAATGTGTAGAGGAGTTTGTTTGAGAAGAGTGAAAGTTAAAAGCTTTGTTCTTAAATAGCAGATGAGAGAAAACACCATTCCTACTGATTTGTCATCTAAGCATGAGGTGTGCTTCATGATGAAGTTCGCATTTAAGGTAATGGACACATGTTTGTGGTACCTTGACAGTGGTTGCTCAAGAAACATGGCTAGAGACCGCTCTCTCTTTAAGGTATTCGAGTCAACGAAAAGTGGTAATGTCACTTTTGGTGATGGGAGCAAATAACAGATTAAAGGGAAGGGAACCATCTCTCTACCGGGACTGTCAGACATTGCAAATGTGCTATATGTAGAAGGTCTGAGAGTGAACTTGTTAAGCATAAGTTAGATATGTGATCAAGACTTTATGGTGTTGTTCTCAGAAGGGAAATGCCTTGTGTTGAATGAGTCTGGGAAGAAACTCATAAGCGGTGTACGCACTCTAGATAACTGTTATGGATTGGTACCTGATGTTGATATTGTGTACAATAGTATTCGTTTGCCAAATGAAGATCTATGGCACCAAAGGATGGGACATGCTAGCTACAAACATCTTTCAATTGTATCTAAGCATGAATCAGTTTTAGCAATACCAAAGCTCAGTAGAGTGAACAATATTGTGTGTGGACTGTGTCAGCTGGAGAAACAAACAAAAGCTAAACATCCTGGCACTTAGACATCAGCTACATCTAGATCGTTGGAGCTACTACATCTAGATTTCATGGGTCCAACTAGAACCGAGTCTCTTGGAGGAAAGAGATACATTATAGTTGTGGTAGATGATTTCACCAGGAACACTTGGGTCATTCTTCTAAGATCCAAGTTAGATGCTCCTAAGCACATTGAAGCCTTGTGTACAAGATTGTAAAATGAGAAGAGCTTGAAGATTGATTGAATTCGAAGTGATCATGGTAAAGAATTCGAGAACTCATACATGAAATCCTTTTGCACTAGATCAAGTATATCTCAAGAATTCTCTGCTCCTATTACTCCTCGGCAAAATGGTGTAGTGGAAAGAAAGAACAGAGTCATTTAAGAAATGGCTAAAGCCATGTTGCACAACAAGGATGTGGCTAGAAATTTGTGGGGAGAAGCCGTCAACACTGCATGTCATACGGTTAACAGGGTGTATTTCAGACCCGATACCAAGAAAACTCCCTATGAGTTATGGAAGGGAAGAAAGCCAAATGTGAAGTATTTTATAATCTTTGGAAGTACTTGTTTCATCCTTAAGGATAAAGAGAATGTGGAAAAATTTGATTACCAAAGCGATGAAGGAATATTTTTGGGATACTCCTCTACTAGCAAGGCTTATCTGGTATACAACAAGAGAACCAAAAAGGTGATGGAAACAGTCAATGTTGTTATTGATGAAGCCTTAGAGTCCGATTCTGAGAAAATTAGTAAGGAGATCCCTAAGGAAATTCTTCCTCTTGAGACTAAAGGTGTTCAAGAAATAGTTGATCAAGAGCTTGCATCTCCAAGTACTCCAAGTGGTGTAGAAGTTTCAGCAGACATTCCTACCTCACCTGATTCTGAATCTCTTGAAGAGAAAGGACCTTCCTCAAGGATCAAGTTGAATCATCCTCTTGAAGTTATTGTGGGAAATATGAATAAACTTACACTGAGAAAGTGTACAGTTGATAAATGTGTTGCTAACTTTGTGTCTTATTCTTGCTATTTGTCATAGGTTGAACCCACCAAGGTTGAGGAAGCTTTCCAGGATGAAAGCTGGGTTGAGGTTGTGCATGTTGAACTGCTTCAGTTTCAAAGGAATGATGTTTGGCTAGTACCTAGACCGGAAGGAGAGCACATCATTGGCACAAAGTGGATATTTCGCAATAAGACTGATGAGGAGGGAAATGTGATCCGCAACAAGACTCGTCTTGTGGCTTAAGGATACTCTCAAATGGAAGAAGTAGACTATGATGAGACATTCGCTCCTGTAGCTTGCATGGAATCCATTAGGATTCTCCTAGCTCTGGCGTGTCACTTGAAGTTTAAGCTTTACCAAATGGATGTAAAGACTTCTTTCTTGAACGGATTTCTCAAAGAAGATGTCTATGTGGCTCAGCCTAAAGGATTCATTGATCCACACTTTCCAGATCATGTGTTGTACCTCAAGAAGGCACTCTATGGATTAAAGCAAACACCTAGAGCTTGGTATGATCGGCTTACACAATATCTGGTCTCACATGGTTTCACAAGAGGAAAAGCTAATCAAACACTCTTCATCAAGAGGGAAGATGGCGAGTTGATAGTTGCTCAAGTATATGTTGATGATATCATCTTCGGGTCTACAAAGGATGAACTGGCTCATAATTTCTCCAAACTCATGCAAGCCGAGTTCGAGATGAGCATGATTGGAGAGTTGAATCACTTCCTTGGGTTGCAGATCTGTCAGCAAGAGTTAGGTATATTTTTATCTCAATCTAAATATGCTAAAAATCTTGGGCCAAAATGGCCTGCTAGCACGAATTTTTGAAATATTTTGTAAAAAAACACTGTTTCGGAACTATATAGGGAAGTAGCACTTTTTATGGAACTCGAGTTTCTTAAACTCGAGTTCCTAGGAGTTTTGCCACCGTGGCGCTGCTAAGGTGGAAATTGGGCCATTAAAAAATGCTTTTTTTTTTTTTTTTTCTAAGGTACTCGAGCTTGGTGAGCTCGAGTACCTTGTAAGGAACTCGAGTTTATTAAACTCGAGTTCCTTATAACTTTTTTTTTTTTTTTTTTTTGGTTGTTGGGATTATTGACAAATAAACATAAACATAAAAATAAGTAGCTTTTTTTTTTATGTTTTAATTTATTTAAATAGAAGCATTGTAAAATATAGATATTTTAATTTCGAAATATGAATTTAATTTCTACATTAAATAAAACTGTTCATTGTTTTCTCATAAAATTTTTCCCGGGGGCGTCGCCCCCGGACCCCCAAGAGGCTTGTCCATGTATGCTCCGGCTTGGGCCTGTCGGCCCAAGCCTCCACTACATGGACTAAGCCTCCAAAAATCTCCCATTAAAAACCACACAATATTATTCGAGTCAGGTCGAGTCGTCAACATGAATCAAATGATACCCTTAAAGTGTGGATGAAATGTTTTATAATGCTTAAATTTATAAAAAGATACTAGTGAAAGTTCCATGCGTTGCATGGCTTTAATCCTGAATTTTCTTTATATATTTTTTTGAGAAATTATAACTAAATTATTTATTATTACATAATTTTAAAATTATTTTCTAACTAAATGAATGATTATTATAATATACACATGCATAATTTTGTATATTTGTCCTTATATATAATATCTTTAATTAAGATTATAAATAAAAAAACCTTTCTAATTTTTTTTATAACTCCTTATTTATTAATGAAGGAGATGATTTGATCTCAAGCAATTAAATCTTTTATAATACTTGCATATTATTGTTACTTGCATATGCATAAGTTGCAACTAAAAAAAAACCACAATCTATTAGTTCTACTAAGGTGAGTTTGGTTCAGCTTTTTCAAACAGTTCTTTTGGAAAAAGTGAAAGTTTTAAAAAGTAAAATATGAAACTGAGTTTTTTTTTTTTTTTTTTTTTTTTTTTAAAGTAGCATGTTTGGTAAAAACTATCAAAAAATGCTTTTTGACAAAGTTGAGTGTTTGGCTAACACTTATAAAAGTCGCGGTTTGATTTGTAAATTACCAAAAAAGACAAGATATATATAAAACACAGAAGATAGCAGAGCAAGCACAGAAGGGCCAGGGCACCACCAACCTGTACCCGGCCAATACAAAGGAGGTGGGCCCACGGTCAAAGGGATTCAGAGGGCGTGGTTTGGTGGTGGGGGGAAAAGGGGGTCTATATTTGGTTTCCTACCGTAACTTCTTTTGGGAAAGATATCTTGCTGGGATGGTATCTTACCTAAAAGAAGTAATAAATGGTTGGGACCATCTGATGCATGCCATAGAGCTAGATAGTGAGGTAGAGGTATATAGCAGGAACAAACAAAAGGAATTTTGTCGTGAGTAGCGTTGCAGCAGACATGAACTGAACAATGGCAGTGGTCTGGGCAACCAATGGGTGAGTGGGTAATCTTGAAAGGATGCCCACAACAAACCAAAAACAGTTGGTGAAGCCCTAGGGGTAAAAGGGAGAAATCCCATTGAATCAATTTGCTATAAAAGGAAGGTAACCACGACAGATTAAAAGGGACCGCAAGGAAGAGGAAAAAACAGGGGAAGAGTAAAAAAACAGGGGAAGAAAGAAAACACCGAAAAAAGGGGACCCAGGGGGGCAGAGGCACCTAAGGGGAAAAACCCATAGTAAGAGAGTAGTAAGCACCTAGAGAGAAGTACCTAGGAAAAGGAAAGACCAAAAAAGGGGAACAACCCACGGCAGGATAGTAATGAGAAACTAAGAGTAAAGAAAAAAGGAATACAGAGAAAGAAAAAGAAGAGAGAAAACGTGGCAGGAATAGGGGCATGCATCAATAGACCATCTTTTCCCTCCCTCTTAGCAAACCCACTCTTTGAAGTCTTCAAAAGTAATAGCTAGTAGCCATTTAGGCCTATTCTCTAAAATGAACAACTTTTATGGCAGGAGCCTATGACAAGGTTGTTCAAGTTGGAGTTTGGGTTCCTTCTTGGTTTACTTATCCTATGGGAAGATTCAATACTTGATTTTGATTGCAAATATATTTGATTTCTTTCATTATAAATTATATCTGCTGTATTTAGTCATCCTGCCGTAACATGTCTTTATCACGTCTACTGCATCAGTTGTCCTGCTGTGGTATCTTTACCTGCTGTACTACTTATTCTGCTGTAGTACATTTTCATTATATTTACCGTGTTAGCTATTATATTGCTAAACCTTTCTTGCGGAAGCTTTCTTCTTTATTTGTTATTACGTGTTTCACTGTTGACACAAACTAATCATTATCATGCCATAAGTATATATATACATATATCTTGTTTCTCATGTTCTGCAAAATATATTTTATATATGTATGTATATATTTGAGAATATGCTAACCCATTTAAACTGACATTTGTTTGATGGGTATTTTCTTTGGGCTTTAGATTTGTTTATGTGCAGGAAGTAGAAAAGTATTTCTGCAGTAAAAACGGAGAGTAGTCATTCACATTGCAAAAGGCTTTGCTGCACGGCAGACAGCTTTAAAGCACGGCAGACAGCTTTAAAGTACCGCTGACAGCTTTAAAGTACCGCTGACAGCTTTAATGAAGAAAATCGTGTAAGCTCAATGGAAAACCAAAGAACGTACCAAATTGTTGAGCAGCACATGCAGCATTACGAACATCAGTGTAGTAATGGTGGACAGCTCATCCCCAAAATTGATGCATAAACTTTACAGGGATGCTCTGCATCCTTGAAAACGGTGCATTACAAAGGGTTGCATATTTGTGTATTCACGTGGCAAGTCCTTACTTTAGGAGCCATATGGTTTTTTTGTGAAAGAGTGGTTGGTTTGTGTGGTTTGGATGAGTCTGTATGTATTGAATTTATTAATTTTTGCTACAAGTAATGTACAATAAATCTAATTTGGGTGATAAGTGTTATGTGTTTAACATTTCAAATTACACAAATATTGGAAACATCAACATATCTAACTGGAGGCATTTCACTTCCTAAGGTGTTTCCTACATTACAAAGCAGAGGACATTGTCCAACCAAAGCACAAGAATCATATGTAGCAACAAAGAATAGCAGGGAAAAAAATGACACAATGATTTCATATAAACTTAGCCAAAACTAATGAACAGTTAATCTTTAGATTTGTAAAAGTTGAATGTACATAATCATCAGTTGTCTTATATATAGTTAGAAAATAATTCTAAAATTATGTAATAATAAATAATTTAGTTATAATTTCTCAAAAAAATATATAAAGAAAATTCAGGATTAAAGCCATGCAATGCATGGAACTTTCACTAGTATCTTTTATAAATTTAAGCATTATAAAACATTTCATCCACACTTTAAGGGTATCATTTGATTCATGTTGACGACCCGACCCGACTCGAATAATATTGTGTGGTTTTTAATGGGAGATTTTTGGAGGCTTAGTCCATGGAGCGGTTTTATTTAATGTAGAAATTAAATTCATATTTTGAAATTAAAATCTCTATATTTTACAATGCTTCTATTTAAATAAATAAAAACATAAAAAAAAGCTACTTATTTTTATGTTTATGTTTATTTGTCAATAATCCCAACAACCAAAAAAAAAAAAAAGTTATAAGGAACTCGAGCTCACCAAGCTCGAGTACCTTAGAAAAAAAAAAAAAAAAAAGCATTTTTTAATGGCCCAATTTCCACCTTAGCAGCGCCACGGTGGCAAAACTCCTAGGAACTCGAGTTTAAGAAACTCGAGTTCCATAAAAAGTGCTACTTCCCTATATAGTTCCGAAACAGTGTTTTTTTACAAAATATTTCAAAAATTCGTGCTATTTGGCCATTTTGGCCAAAAATCTTGTGAAAAATTTTGGTTTGGAATATGCTAGTTCTGTTAGAACCCCCATGAGCCCAAATGTTAAACTTACTGTTGATTTGTTAGGAAAAAGTGTTGACTCTTCTTTCTATAGAAGCATGATAAGTAGTCTTCTTTACCTTACTGCTAGTAGACCTAACATTAGTTACAATGTGGGAGTGTGTGCTAGATATCAGGCTAATCCCAAAGAGTCTCATATGACTACTTTGAAAAGAATCATAAAGTATGTCAAAACCACTGCCGATTTTGGTGTGTGGTATAGCAAGGACACCAATGATGTCTTAGTTGGGTATTCTGATGAAGACTAGGCTGGGAATGCTGATGATAGAAAGAGTACTTCGGGGGGTTATTTTTATGTGGGTAATAATCTTATCTCCTAGATGAGCAAAAAGCAGAGTTTCATCTCATTATCCACTGTAGAGGCTGAATACATTACTTCCGGTAGCTGCTGCACCCAACTTTTGTGGATGCAAAAACTCCTCCTTAATTATGGTATTCTTCAAGAATATCTTACCATCTATTGTGACAATACCAGTGCCATTAACATCTCTAAGAATCCTGTTCAACATTCTTGAACAAAACATATAGAGATTCGACACCACTTCATTTGGGAGCTTGTCGAAGATAGTACCCTCACTATTGAGTTCATTCACATTGATGATCAAAAGGCTGATTTGTTCACCAAACCTTTTGATAGCAAACGGTTTGAATTCCTTCACCAAAACATTGGTGTTATCTCTATGGATTGATCTCATCTCCTTCTCCTCCTTCCTCATGCATTTGCATCTAGTTTTATGCTATGTTTTGTTTAACATGTTTTTGTTTGTTTGTTTTCAATTTTGCTTTATTTTGTTTTTTCATAATAAAAAAAATTGAAAAATCAGAAAATACAAAAATAGTGTGTGTTTTGTGTACATTGGTACTTGTGTACCTTGGATGGCCATTGAAACAAAATTTTCTAAAATTTGTATCTCTTGTAACTTGGATGAGCATCTCTATGCACAACTAAGTAAGTGAGCTTTGTGGCTCATGTTTATGATGAGTAAGATTAAGTAATCTCTTGTACTTAACACTCATATCACTCTTTTTGACGGGAGTGACTAAAAAATCCTAAGAGAAAGGCACAAATAACCATCTCACCACTAAAGTCCACCAATCATGAATAACATCTATATGCCTCGGCATAGCAAAATTGATGTTTAAGCTTAACATAATTGGGTATTGCTTCTCTCTCTCTTATATGCCCAGGCATGATATGCTCAAAAAAAAAAATATATGCAAAGAAAAATCAAAAACAAAAAAAATCAAAATGCTTTTAAATATGGTTGCAAGCGTGTTTCTAGGAGATGTGGGAGTTATAGGATATACCTCGAAGGTGATAGTCCCCATCAAGTAGTTACGATTGTGAGTGAGTTAAATTGATTTTCTCATATCTCAAATCATCATAACATGTTGACACTTATACAATCTTGCGATGTTTTCACACACAACATGCAAAATTCTTTGCTACTTTTGATACATGTGCAGGTACAATGTGATTTGGCCATCACAAAGAATACATGTATTAATGTATGTTCACTAAACTGTCTTGACTTGTTTTTGAATTATAAAATTAGTTAGACTTGTTTAGTGTGTGTGTGTGTGTGTGTGTGTGTTTGGATCCTAAATGCTTTGCATTTTTCTTGTTGAGAGATGTTTTTAAGAGCTTAAAATGTTGATTGGATCTTTGGTTGAGTAGCTTGTTTGATTGCATTCAATTCAATGTTTTTCTCCTCTTTGAAAAACTGTTTTTATCAAGCTTGACAGCTACTTGACAAATCTCAACAAATAGTTATCTATCGAGACCCTTGGACTGTGTTTTCTCGACAAATCTTAACGCATCTTCGATCCATCAAAACTTTCTGGAATTTGTCTCGATAGCTTCTCGACGGATTCTCGATCCATCGAGAGAGTTTCTATCTGCCCGATAGATTCTTGATAGCTTCTTAATCCATTGAGGTATTTTGCTGTCGACAGATTCTCGACAGCACCTCGACAGATTCATCTGTCGAGAATTAGTGCTCGACAGAGTCTCGACAGATCTCGATCCATCGAGACGCGTTTTCTATAAATAGGTCCAACGCTAAATCAGATTCACTTTTCTTCGATCTCTCTTGACAGAAACCTTCTTTTTCTCTGCCAAACACTTTTCCCTCAACCCATTCATCTTCCCCACTTGGATTTCGACCTGATCCTTGCTTTTTCCCTCTGGTGTGATCTCGTTTTCTCTCTTTCTTTATGCATTTCATACATTTTAACCTAGGTTTTTGGGTTTTTGAAAATTTTTTGGGGTTTTTGAAAATTGATGAGTATTTTGAAAATTTTTGGGTTGGGTTTTGCTTAAATGATGTTATATGCTCATGCATTGCATTTCATTTGCATTTTTAACAATGTTTCATGCATTTAAATGATGTTATATGCTCTCTCTCTCTCTCTTTTTCTCTCGAATAGTTTGTGCATAGCACCTAAGCGCAAAACTACTCTGTCTCGGAACCCTCTTCGTTCCGGGGCATCATCGTCTGATTCCACTCCTCTTTCTATAAGGTTCCGTGATGATAAAGCCCATTAGGACTTTTTGAAGAACTTCTCTAAACGTGGCATTCATTCAAAACGCCACGTTATCCTATCAGACTTCTCTGATACTACTTTTCCGACTGTCATATACAGGCGGGGTTGGGAATCTCTTTGTGAGATACCCGTGAGTTGTCCCTCCGTGATCATACATGAGTTTTACTCCAATATACATGGTTTTGATTATTCTATACCTCATTTCATCACTTCTGTTCGAGGTACTCATATAGTAGTCACTCCGGAGCTTATCTCTGATGTGCTACATGTTCTGAGGGAATCACATCTTGATTACCCAAGATGTCCTTGTCTGCAGACTGTGTCCAAAGACGAACTCTTGTCTCTCTTTTGTGAGACTCCTTCATCATGGGGTGATTGTCAAAACACCTCATGCTCGGGCTTTGCAAAAGGTCCGAGGTTCCTGAATATAGTGATGACATTTGTTCTACATCTCTTGTCTCACTATAATTCTATTACTGAGCCTCGTGCTCACTTTTTGTTATCCCTAATTGAGGACCTTACCATTGACTTTCCCTCTCATTTCATACTCTCCCTTATAGATGTCTATAAGGATACAGCGACCCGTGATAAGCATATTTTTCCTTTTGCTATCACGAGGATCATTCGCCACTTCTCTGTCTCTTTTCTCGAGTCCCCTCACTTCACAGTTATGTGTGCCATTAGCGCAGTGACTATACGATGGAGCGAGGCCCAGCTTCGACTGAAGCGGCCATGGACCGAGACGGCAACTCCTCCAGCCCATTCCACTTCATCCACCTTCGCTCCTTTCTCTTCTTCAAGTGGTGGTGTGACGCTTGAGGCGATCATGGCGTAGCTTCAACACATGGATGCTCACCTTGACACTCTCACTGATGAGATGAGTCAGGTGACCATCCATGTGGGTCGTATTGCACGACGTCAGGCTCATCTTGGTGGCTTCGTTACTTCTCCCTCTCCATCTCCACAGGCTTCAGAGGACGAGGATGATGATGATGATGATGAGGATGAGGATGCTAGCTCTTTCGGTGATAAGGAGATGATTGCTTCTTAGTAACTTGCCCTTTGTCATTCGTGACAAAAAGGGGGAGTAGTTTTGGGTATGAAAGTAGTCATGTACTTAGGGGGAGAGATAGTATAGGATTTTTTTTGTTAGGGAGAGTGTTTTTGTTAATGAGGGATGTTGTGAGGATTTATGTATCTTTTCTTTCTTTCTCCTTTAGATACATTATCTTTTTGTACACTAGTCTTGTGACCACTTAGTGATAGCAAATATTGTACTTATCTTTGATATATATATATGATGATGTTGTTATCATTTTCACCTATCTCTCCATGTGTTGTTTCTTTTCTCTCTTTATACACATGTTTCTTATTATTGTATGCAATCTTTTATTTCTGTTTCACATTAAGATGCCTTGATGAGTTTTGTTTAAAGTGTTTCAGAAAGACAAGTTGTCAAAATCTATCATGCCATGAACTCTCTTCTTCCAAAGTTTTTCAAGAGTTTGTGTTAGGATTAGATTTTATTGTATTCAACAAGTGAGTATGAGTTGAGTGATTTATGACTTCTCTCATATTTCATTTGTTTGTTGTGGTTTTGTCATGGATTACCAAAGGAGGAGATTGTTAGGACATATATGGAACTTGTTATGAATATATGTCATATAGAATTGGCTAATCCTTTGAAAAAACGTACTTTACTTATAATTGGGTAGATCTAGGATGTGTTCAATACTTCAAGAAACAAGAGTTCAAGTCCAAGTATTGAAGCCATGCAAATCTGTCCAAGAATCAAGTGAAGAAATGTTGTTCATTAAAGCTCGACAAATGTATCTATCAAGATATAATAGTTAAGGCTCGACAGATAGCTCAACAGCTGTATCTATCGAGAATTACGAAATTCAAATTTTCAGATTTGTTTTTCACGCATATCCAAGCTATTTGTGTAGGGTTTCTTTTCTCATAACCCTAAACATATATAAAGATTATTTTAAGGGCCTTCTCACTTGATGCAACTGGATGCAACTTGATGTAAAGTGATTATTCACTAAAATTATGACTGGAGACAATTTGCCCTAGTTCATCTTTCTCTTGAAGAAGCTGCTGCGTTTGTACGCTGTAGGATTTTGTAACCAAGGGGCTTCTTGATCTTCATCATGTGGATGAACTAAAGAACTTTGCAACCAACATCCTTCTCAAGTTGGTGTTTTAGTCATGTACTGAGATTTGTGCATCGATTGGTTAGTCAAGTACTGGGAGTCGTGCATTGAAAGGAGAGATTGTCACTACATTACAAGTCTAATTGGGTATTGGGGTAAGGGTTAAACTGTAGGTTGGTATTAGGTACTGGTATTCATTTTACATGTAACCGCTTGTTTTAATAATAGTGGATTCTCGAGAGTGGTGACCTTAAATTCACCCAGTGGGGTTTTGTCTCGGTGGTTTTTCCTATTCGTAAACAAATCACCCATGTCAAATTTAATTTCTGCTGCATTTAATTATTTGGTGATTTGTTTGTGCTACCATGCGTATTGCATGCAATTGAACTTAATTAATTCACTTGGCTAATTAATTGGTTAATTTACCTAAGTGGTCAATACATTCTTGGCCTATCATCATTCAATAAAATAGGTCTCCGGGTATGGATTCTCAAAAAGAAAAAAAGAAAAAAAAAAACACTATAAAAAAGGAAAAAAAAAACTGCAATAATTTAAATGAAATAAATTTAAAGTGCATAAATTAATTGACATAAATGTAAAAAGTTTGAAAAATAAATGACATAATGTAAAGAGTATAAAAGTAAATGACATAATGTAAAGAGCAAGAATTTAAATTACGTAAATTTAAAGAACATAAAAGTAAATGACATATATACAAAAAGCAAGAATTTAAATGACTTAAATGTAGAGAGCATAAATCTAAAGAACAATTTAAATGAATATAAAGTAAAAGGGTATAAGAAAAGAGATTAAATTCTGCAAAGATGTGGTGCAAAACTTATATTTTACCCCTCCAATCCTAACATGCCACATCATCTTATCACATATTTAAGAATAAGCACAATCACACCCAATCAATTATAATACTCATATATAAATCCAACCAAATTGGGAGTTTATTGAGATACTATTAGGTGTATTAGGATGTATTGAATTTAAGTAAAATGCTGATGTGGCAATCACTTATTAGATGATGTAAAACATGGCTTTTACACCCTATCCTTACCAAATTCAGATTCATAAGAAAAATGTTAATATATAGATTTAGAGAGTATTTACGTCATAAAAATTAAAGGGAGATGGAGCTAGAGTAGTAGCTACATTGCCCTAGCTCTAAGAAAAACTTTGGAGGCTCACCTATGGGTTTTGGAGGGTGAAAAATGAGAGAAAAAGGGGCTGGAATTTCTGGGTTTCAAGACTAGTATAGAAATAGAATAGAGAGAAAATAAATCTAGAGAGAATCCTAGACAGGTTGGATAAGGAGGGGAATTTTTGTGCTTTCTTCTTCATGATTTTTCCAAGGAATAGGGGGTATCTATACAAAAAAATGAGGGTAGTGGGATCTCCATTAGGGGTGCACCCACCAGGGCAGGAGGCTCCTTATGAGGGATCTTGTTGCCACCTCATCTTTTTCTAGATGCTTATCCACTCTTCCATTTTCAGTTTTCTGATTTTTCTTCTTTTTTGACCCTATTTTTGAGCTATTTTCTGGAGTTCTTCAAGAGTTTGGAATTCTTCAAACATGATATTTATGGGAAGTTCTGAATGTCTAGTTCTCATAAGTTCAGGCATCATGTAATTTTGAGCTACAGTTGTCGAGATATTGCACTTGGAAGTGAGGTGACGCAGTGTAGAAATCTGTCTGGCACTTTTCTTGAAAAATTAATTCCTCCTAATCTGAAGGGGATATCGATCATAATTGAATGTAGTCTAAGCCGTTCACATTCGTTGTGGTTGGATTTGTACTGTCTATTTCGCAAAAATGCCCAAAAACAGCTCTTTTACCTGAAAAATAATGAAATAATATTTTTAATTAGGATTTTTATGTTTTCTTGATATTTCATTCATTTCAACTCTGATTTTGGCCCATGAATTATCTTTTTGAAGAGAATTATTTAATATGAAAAAAATTTATCTCGATTGGACGGTTATATTGTTTGGTCAAATTTTTTACTAATCCCAGTTAGGTTTAGTCAACGTAAGTCAAACTTAGCCAAAAATGGCAAATTTGGGATTTTGAACCCCTAGGTTATTAAAATGGTTTTTATCCAAGACTTGATTAAGATAAAAAAGACTTTTTTCATGTAATTCCTTATTACATGAATACGGTATCACTATATAGAATAATGGCTACCTTAAACTTTGTTCTTATTTGGATATTTAGGGAAATCTAGTTTATCATGATTTAGGTAATTTTTTGGCTAAACTTTTTTTTTTGGTCAATCTATGAGGAAACACCCTTCGGGAATTTGCTAAATTTAAGGATTTGGTCAGTCAACACTAAGGTCAAATTGCTTTTTCATGGTGCCGAAAGTTAGTCCATGATTTTGGGCAAATATAGCATATCAATTAGGGTTTTTTTTTTTTTTTTTTTTTGGTGTGTTTATGGTTGTGGATACCAGATTTTTTTTTGGCAGAGAGAATTTTCACTGATCCATTGGCCTCCCAAAGATGCCTTTTTCTTGAGAGTATTTTGACATTGGCGACCTATGATGATGTATGTGCATTTGTGGCACTAGGGTGATGTGTGTGAGTATCTTTACTTATTAATTTTTAAGAATCACCATTAACTATTGGATTTTTAGGTGTGGTTGCTCACCCATTGTCTAATTCATTTTAATTACCTAGTTATTTTGGGCCATCCTAGCTAATAAGGTAGGATAAAGTTTCGAACCAAAAATTCTTAAACTCAAAAGCTCGGTTATGTGTGTGGAAGGTGTTAAGCACCCCACAACGTCTATCTAAAGGATAATCCTTCATTTTGATTATAATCTCTATAACTCACATTGTAGAAAATAACTATGAAACTTGGAATTTGTTTTTGAAAAAAAGATTTTTGTACAAACAATACATACATACATACATATATATATATATATATATATATAACATGTGATATTATTTACATAGAATATATACAAGCAACATGTGAGGATACTTATAAATATTTCTGTGGATATTATCTACAATGTTGCAAAGTAATATATACATAGCAACTCGTGAATATTATGTAGCAAATATAGCATATGAGAAATTTAAAGGACTTAGAGTGTAATTGTGTTACATTTTTCCTTTAAATGTAATTTGAAGCAATATTTATTCTTCAAGAATCATTCTCATGTTAAAACAACATCAACCCAAAATAGTTAGTTTAGGAATGGTAAAAAATGTTGACTTGATTGGATGCTATTAGTTCAATTGATGTGAAAAAGAATTTTTTAAGAATTATTTGTTCTTTGATTTCTTCTATTTTGTTTAGTTTATATGCATCTCTTAGCTTCTGTTTAAGATAGTTTTTACATATTTAGGTTAGTAGTCAATAAGATAACATGTTTTACAGTTTTGTTAGTTCAATTACATTAGTAGCATTTGAATGTTTAGTTGAACACATGAACATGCATAACAATAGTATCATGCATTTGATGAATATGTGTAGTAGTGATGATGCAATGAGGTAAGTAAGATAAGTACATGCATTACAATATTAACATGCATATATGATATGAGAAGAATGTGGTGAACATGTGATAAATATGCAATGGTATGATGAACATGAATGGTTGATGATGCTTACTGCCCTTGAATGATATGAGATGTTTGTTGTCTTGTAATCATGTTTTGCTACCCATGTGATGATGATGCTAGTTTATATGCTAGCATGATGTAGTATGATGATATGTGTTATACCATGAGATGGAGTATGAGATACCATACTTAGATGAATGTTTGGATATATGTTTAGATGAGATGAAGATGTCATGTTTGGGTGATAAGATGAAAGCTGCAATTTGATCTGCCAAGCCTAGATGGATGCTAGGGTGTATGATTAGATATATGTTAGGATAAAACTAGTGTGTGTGTGGTTGCGCGCATGTGTGATAGGATAGCCTAATAGAGGACCCTTTGATAGAATTATGATATAAAACACAATGAGTAGAGGCCGACCCACAAGTTGGGCAAAGTTGGGTGCTTAATACCTTCCCATCTCTATACCTAAACTCTGAACACAGACTCTAAATAGATCAAGCCCTTTGCAAGGGGCACAAATATTCTTCCTAATCCTAACCTAGTTGAGACCCTATAAACCCTCCGCCTCTAGTCCACTCGGCTGAGACTTATTTCTTAGAGCATGGTAACCATGCGCAGTAAAAGGGAGTCAAACTGCCCAAAGGCACTGGCTCCACAATGTCCAAGAGTGTAAATCAAGGTATAAACCTTCACACATACACAATCAAGGTATAAAAGAATATACATAATCATCCAAGCACCAAATATCGCATACCCACTAAATACGTAAACACGCCAATACATATTTCAAACGAATCAATACAATATATGCCTAATCTAGAGAGCCACGATTAATCTCATGCTTAAATCATCATATACATATTCAAAATCACATAAATAGGCTTTAGAAAATGTAGATCTAGAAAATACCCAAAGAGGAATCCATGATAGTGCATGTATTTGCATATGTAAGCACATAGTCATATATGGAAGCATAGAAATAAAAGAAAATCATGTGATTAGTACACTAGTTTTTATATGGAAATAATATACTAATCCTAGTAATCATGTAGAAAACCATATATAAAACATGATAATCACAAAGCAAAACATGACATTTATTTGATTAAATGAAATCCTAGACTAATAAAGCAATAAAATGGGTAATAGGCTTACTTAAGGGGCAGTTAAGAGGCGAATGAAGGCTTAAACGTATGCTACAATTTTTAGGAAAAAAAAAAAAAAACATTTTTGTAGTCTAGCCTAAGTTGGAAATGATGAGAGGTGTTAGTAGCTGATGATGAAATAGATGAGGGAAGGGTGAATATTTAAAGTGGGATGAAGTGGGACTTACAATTTGTTTGGTTGAGGTGAAAACAAGAGGGAGACAAAAGTGGGGAGAAAACCCATTTTCTCTTGTTTGGTTGGGAGTGGAAATTAAAGAGAAAATTGGTGGTTTCGAGTATTTTCCACCCGGGCCCACCAAATTACAATCTCTCTAAATCGAAGAGAAAGTAGGGAGAGAAAATGAGTCTTCAACCATAATTACCTAACTACCCTTGCCTTCACTGTTGGAGCTAAAGTGTAACTACCCATGAGTATTGTTTCGATGAAGCTGCTACATTAATGTTGTTGTCTTCATCAAGCTGGGTCATTTTATTGTTGAGTGATGTTGCATTGCAATTAACGTTCACCAAAGCTTGTTTTTGTTTTTGGTACTGCAGTCAAGCTAGTTTACTAAGGTTCTTTGGCTAAATTTCTTGAGAGAAAAAGAAAATATAACAAAGGGAATAGTGGGGAGAGAGGTGTAACAAGGAAAAAGGTATGCATGTGGACCTTTTCCCACATTCACACATGTATGGCAGCATATGAAGGCCTAATGCTTTCCCTTATATATATATATAGTGGGTTAGGAGGTAGAGAGTGTTAGGAGGTAATAGAGGGTGTAAGAAGATTATGGGAACTGGTTAAGAAAATATAACGCTAAAGAAATATAGAAAATTACTTGAAAGCATGGAATAGAACAGAGAACTAGATACAACAAATTGACTGATATTATTAGATTCAACAGACTCTTTACATAAATCGTAAGAATTTCTGAAGGAGGCTATGTTCTGCTTTACAATGATTCAAAGTAGTTATTTATAGACTACGAAACTCAAAACAAATTCAGATACAATTTACAATTAGCTTTACATAAGACGGTAGGGGTTTGGCTTGTGATTGACAGGAGTTGAAGGAAGTAGGGGCCTAGTTGGAGACAAATCTGCTACTGGACAAGGTTTCTACAGGGGCAATAAATGTTTCTGACATATATGGATAAGGCCGAGCTACTTCAAGACATTTCTAGGACCTTTTTTTTTTTTTTTTTTTTTTTTCTTCTTCAAGTGTTGGACTTGTTTAGTCCTATCCATCTCTTTCTTGGAACCATTTTTCATCGATGTAGCATCAACATCTGAGTCATGGTTATCATAATAGGGATCATCATAGCCAATAAAAGGATAAAAAACAGACACCAAACTATATGAAATGTTGAAGGATAAAAAAAATATATATTTTAAAAATATAAATTAAAAAAAAAAAAAAGTTGAACGAAGAAAACATAGAAGCACATACTCTACCATGGGCAAAGGTGTTAAAGCACTACAACCCAGCCCCCCACCCCCACCCCCACCAAAAAAAAAAAAAAAAACAACAACAACAACAATGGAAAGGAGAAAAATGGAAATATATTTCAATTGAATTCCTTATATTTGAACTGACAACCTCACTCCATTACCCTTACAAGTAATGGAAATGGAATTTGGGCTAGAGCTCATGAGCCTACTCATATCACATTTTTTTTTTTTTTCTCTTCTTTTTTTGGTAAGCATACTCATTTATTTTTCATAACCTGTTTTGAGGGTAAGAGCAGTCCAACAGTTGCTAAACATACAAATTCAACTGCATATAGCATCCACCTATCCCCATAGCCCCCACCAATAAAACAAAGGCAACATTACGTTTCAAGATGTCACAAAAATAACATCTTTAGACATTTTAACAGGAATTACACATCCACGTCCAAAAGGGAAAAAAAAATCACACACACACATATAAACATATATCTATGTTTCTGTATATGTACATATGCATGTAAGTATGCGTGTGTGTATATAATCCGTGTGTGTATATAATCCACGAAGATACGTGAAACAATGATTTCGGTGTCAAAAACACAACACCAGAGAGAGAAGCAGGGAGGATTAATATGTAAATAAAACCATGCACATAATTCTTTGATGTTATTACCTGCATCTGGGGACTTATTACTATTGCCAGCAAAGTTGCATGGCAAAGCATTGCCTATAGGATTCTGAGACTTGGTTTCCATTGTAAGCATTTTCAGAGATAATTTTCGTAGATAATCTGACTGGCTTGTGGCAGCAATATAAATCTTTTCCTCAAAGCTTATAGCAATTTTCCCGATTTCATGTAATCCCTCTTGGCCAGAAACAGGGAGATGCCTCTTCAAAGTTTCCATTCTATACACAAAAGGAGATACTCTTATTATGTTACTGACCAAACAGGCGCGATTAAGCTATTAAAGAAAATAAGTCCCAAGTTGGTAAACTCTGCTGACAGTGCGGAACTTAAAGCAACAAAATGTGAAAAGAAACCACATAAAATTTCATGATTTTTTTTTTTTTTGATAAGTAAATAAAATTTCATGAAATTTTAAAAATATGAATAATAACCCAATATTTTTTTCTCTGAAAAAAAATTAACAGTAGCACTTGATTGTTCAAGGTTCACTATGGTAAATCTGTCAACAGAGAATGTTTTCCTAGTCAACTAACTTGATACCTTGCTTTCCATATATTAGATCCCCAAGTGTTCCTCAACGAATTGTATTCCTAGCACTTTATTTGGGTGATGCGTTCAGGTGTTTTGTTTCCAACTTCTAATATAGCACTACTAGTTCTTGTAGTCAACTTTCCATGATACGACATTTGCTTTGAATGTCATATCCAATTCCTATACTTGTAGATGCATTTGTCATATTTCCGAGAAATTTTATTTTTCTTCATATGAGAATCATCAACACTTACCACAAGCCTTTTTGACATTACTTTGAATATTTGTTCTCTTCTTTTTCCAGTTATGCCCTTCCACAGGCCTAACAGAAATGTTAAAGCAAAAAACGCATTCCATATATGAGCTTGATAAACCAGAGCCACCAACAATCGCTAGGAGGCACCGGTTTTGATGGCTTGTGCTTGGAAAATTTTGTCATACCAATTACCAAACACTTGAAAATGTTTTTCTGTATAATGTTTTCAAAAGACAATACTTTGTTGTAAAAATTTTTACATTTGAAACATTTTACAATGAAACAAACAAAGCGTTAATTCAGTCATACATATATATTCAAAATGTCAAACGAAAGAAAATGAGAAACCAAGCATATAAAGACCCAAGCTTGGTGTCTAGAATAGCTTCGTTTTTTTCACTAGTTTATTTTGTATAAAATGTTTATTATTTAAAAGTACAGGAGTACACAGAAAAATGAAAGGCTTTTAAAATCTACTTGAAAATGTTTTTCTGTATAATGTTTTCAAAAGAAAATACTTTGTTGTAAAAAATTTTACATTTGAAACATTTTATAGTGAAACAAATAAAGCGTTAATTCAGTCATGCATATATATTCAAAATGTCAAACGAAAGTGTTGAGGGCCATTTATGAGCATCTAGGTGAAAAGAAAGAAGGCCCAATAACAAGGGCAACAAAGAATTGACAAAAGCAGACAGCAAAACCATTAGGCCCAAGCGGCAGGAATGATGGATCACAGGCCCAAGAAATAAACAAATGGGTCTTGAAGAGGCAAGTGGGCTCAAAGAAGCTCAAAAAGAGAGAAATAGCATCCCATGGGCAGTGTATGAGATAGAAAAGCGAGAAAGGGCCGCCGCAGGCCCAAAGTAATGCAAACTAAGTAAGGGGTTGATGGCAAGCCCATAAACCCTAAGGATGAGAATAAGGTTATTGGGCCAGGGAAGCCCAATGAAGTTAGTAAAAAGCCCATGAGAATGTAGAATTAGCAAAAGGGCCGAGGAAGCCCAAAGAAAGCAAATGGGCCGAGGATGCCCAAAGGAAAGTCAAAAGGGACATAGGAGCCCATAAATGAAAGCAAACCAGTGGCCATGCCAAGCCACTGAGAGAAGGAATGAACGGCTGGCCTAAAAGAGGCCTAGCAGGATTAAGTTGTTACGGCAGGAATAACAGAACGACATTGCAAGAAATAAAGGAAACCAAGTAGTGGGCCAAAGAAATGTAAGACCCATCATCAAGTAAAGCCCAGCTCGTGAGTGGAGCAGGAAAACAAAGAATGGCCCACATAAAATAACGAAGAGGTGAGGCAGACTGTGCAAACAAAGCTCCAGACCGCAGCAAACGCATGAGCAACAGACAGATTTTTGGACATATCTGAAAGGAAAGCACGCGCAAGGCCCAGACACCATCAGCCTGTACCTAGCCAATATGGGACTTGGTGGGGTCATGGGTCAGAGGTAAGAGGGGTATGGTTTGGTGGTGGAGAGAGGGGAAAAGACCTATTTTACTGCTCTTGCCCAAGTCCTTTTGGGAGGTACATCCTGCTGGGATGACAGACCACCCAAAAGAGGCAAGGTTGAGGGGGGAACTGTTGGGTGCATGCCTTGAGGGAAAGAGAGAGAAAACATTTACACCGTGACAGGAAAGAATGTTACGGTGGACTAACGAATGAAACAAACCTGCCTTTGTCTGGCGAGGGTGAGTGGTACACAGACGAACCCTTTGGTGGTCGACAAGTACGCCCAGACCAGACAAAGGCGGTTAAGGAGCAAAGTGGTAAAATTTGGTCACGACAGACACTATAAAAAGACCCTTGCCGTGCCTTGAAAAAAGGATCGAAAAACAGAGTAACACAAAGTAATAGGAAAAAATAAAAAGAAAACAAGAGAAAGAGAAAAGATAAGAGAGAAAATAGAAGGAAAAAGAGAGGTAATACAACGGGCATGCACCAGTAGGTCGATTTCCCTCTCTCCCTCTTTAAATCCTGCTCTCTTCCAAAACATAAAAAGGATTCTTTTTTTTGGGCATTAACCATTCAAGTCCGGTTCCCTCAAAGCCATTAATCTCCACGGCAGGATCTTTCTTGGGAGATTATTTGCATTGAGAGGAGACATTCTCCCCTCTCTGGTTTTGCTTCAACGGGCCAAACTTGAACTTGACTTTATGCTTCATTCTTGATTGATTCAGGTTATCTTCTTTCTCCTTTACTTCCCTTTGTAAATGACATTGTTATGACTGTAGTTATGTTTCATAAGTAGTGACTACTTGGCCATTTTCCATTAAATAGTCAGAGTACTTTATTTTGTTATTATTATTATATCTGTCTGCCGTAACTCATCTAAAACAGCTCTGTCCGCCGTAAGCACACTCCTGACAGACGAGGCATAGTTTGTGCGCAAGCCGGCCCAAGTTGAGTTCCAGTTGGACCGGTCTCAACTCCCCTTACTTAGAAAACATTCGGGCCCATTACCTAGAAGGCAGCCCAACCCAACGCACAACACAAAAAAAAGGCCCCCACAGAAAGAAAATGAGAAACCAAGCATATAAAGACTCAAGCTTGGTGTTTAGAATAGCTTCGTTTTTTTCACTAGTTTATTTTGTATAAAATGTTTATTATTTAAAAGTACAAGAGTACTCAGAAAAGAACCTATGAAATAAGTTGGCTTATTTCCATTTTTGAAGCTAACCAAACAGGGTAACAAGTGTGTGTATGTTACAACTTATTTTGGTGAGTTATTTCCCCCAGCTTGTTAGATAAAATTTTATAGAGCATTACCTTTTTTTTCTTAGTATAGCTAAATAAATCCTTACTAATTAAAACAAATAGCACTTTTAAAAGTAAGCAATCTGAAATGGAAATTTAGTCTTTCACATGATTACTGGTTGTGCTGGACCTAGTCTTATGTTAAAGTAAGCTACTAATTTCATCACATGGGGATGTTTTACATCTACGTGATATCCCAAAAGGATAAGTTACAATTAGAGCTCCCACATACTTGCGCACTTTCAATGTGATCCCATAGTCACCGGCTGCGAAGCGCTCAGAGAATTTCCTTGTCCTGAGTCCAGATTGGAGCCAGGATGTAGTGAGTTCATCATGTTTGGCTGTGCCGTCGAAGCCCCAGATAAAGACATAGAATTGTGCTGCAGGCTTGACATAGAATTCTGCGGCATTGTTGGAACAGAACCTTGTAAGTTCATTGATTGCAACTGAGGGTTCATTTGATTTTCATGAGACTGAATTTGAGCAAGTTGAGGTGGCTGTTGCATGGTTTGCATATGAGGCGCAGGAAGCTGTCCTTGCTGCAGTGCAGGCTTCTTAGGCCGATTTGTGTTTATAAAATTTACTATCTGCTTCTCATATGACCCCAACTTCTCCTTGTAACCAGGTGATATACTACTTTTGGAAACCTGTAAGAATGTTATAATACGCTCCAACATAGTCTTAAATACTTTCAACTTCTCAAGCTGATCTGACTTTGATTGTTGTGGAAGAGAATCATGCTGGAGAACAAAAAAAATAAAAATAATTATAAGAACAAGAATTCTAGTAAAGGACAAAGATCAAGTTACAAAACATAATCAAGTTATTTTTAATTTGTTCCTATACGGTAAACAGCGGGGTGTTTCTAAGCACAGGTGTATTAACAGCCCCATGAGGACAGCTGCCACTACTTTCAACCACATATCCATCTCTCCAGAAGGATGCCCTTAATACCAAAACTATCATGTGATAGGCTGAATAATGAGTAAACTTAGGCGATGAATTGCACAAGGAATTTTTGAAGCACAACATACCTGCTGCAATTTAGCGGCAATTTTCTGGTACATTTCACTTATTTCAGGCAAGAACAAGTCCTTCATGGTTTCGATCTGCAAAAAGAAATTAGCAAGACAGATTATCAAACTCTTCATTTCTTCAGAAGCCTTTATTTATTTCCTTATTATCCGTGCACTAATGCATGCTTCCCCATGGGAGAAGGTTATACATATCCGTTAAAGGAGTTTGTATAGGGTTTTACACAAGCTTCAGTTAACATTTCAACCAGTGGATTTTATAACAATACAAATATGAAGCTGTCATTGTAATGTACAAATATATTCCAGATGAAATTTAATAAAGAAAAGAAAAGAAAAAAAGAGGGGGAGAACAAAAGGAGTCTTAAATTGATAACATCCATCCATCATCCACAAGTGCTATTCACTCTTAATTTCAGGAGACAAATATGCCTATATTTACTGATCCTAAACCACGTTCAGCTGCACTACAATAATCATCTTTTTCTTTGACCTCATGTACAAAGTTTTTCCTAAAATATTTCCTTTTAATGAACTTAGATATGAAATAAATAAATACAGATGTCCACTCATGCACAAACAAGAATTCCTGGTTCTTCTTCTCTATGCTGATGCACCCCACATCTTTCTTGATAGGTACACCAGACAGCCTAGTTGATGGATAAAACTCACTACATTTGACCAAGATTTCATCTTCTTGAATTCCTTTTTATTTCTACTCAGGATATGGGTGGTTCCCCTTTTACTTCATGTTGACAATCTTCCCTAATAGGAACTTCACCAGAGTAACTACTTGCTAGATAAACCATATTACAATTAATAAAATACTAATTTTCTACAAATTACTCTCAAGCCTTGCTTTTATATTATTTTTGGCTCAGGATAATGGCTGTAGAGATTTTTCCTATAATATATTTAATAACTCATGCGAAACATTTTTTTATATATAAATCTTAGCACCCAAAAGCAAGTTTTTTTTTTTTTTTTTTTTGATAGGTAAGAAATATGTATATTCAAAAAAGGCAAAAAGCAAAACAAGAGAAAAACAAAAAACAGAGAAGGAAACTAATTACAAAGAAAAAGAGAACTAAGGAACAGTGAGAGAGAATCACTAGATGTGAGTCCCCAAGCCCTAAAACAATCATGAAGAGAACCAGTAAAAAGAGCAAGCAACTTGTCATCAGATCTATCCAAATCCTCAAAAGTCCGCCAATTGTGTTCCTTCCAAATACACCACATCAAATACAACACAACTAAATTCCAAATGTTAGAGGAGTGCTTTTATATATATATATTTTTTTTTGATAGGTAATCAAAAAACTATTATTAATGAGAAAAAAAAGGAAAAGTACAAGTTGTTCATGATGATGAACAACAAGAAAATATAGAACAAACAACACAACAAAAAGAGATCAGGAAACTAAGCTAAGGGAAAGCATAAACTCAGTGATAGAAGAACAATTAGTAAAACCCCAACAACGAGACCACTCCAAAAGACTCCTTTGGCATAAAACCTTTAACTCATCCAATGTCTTCTCAATGTCCTCAAAGGAACGGCGATTTCATTCCAACCACACAATCCACATCAAGCACCCTGGAACCAAATTCCAAATGTCCGAATTATGTTTCCCAAGCCACTGATGCCAACAAGATAACAAACCCGCCACTGAACCTGGCATAACCCAATGAATCCCAAAAGCCTGAAGCATAAAAGTCCAAAGGGAATGAGTAACAGGACAATGAAGAAAAAGATGGTCTACCGATTCCCCATCACAACAACACATACAACACCAAGTAGCCAACGGGCGACCCTTAAGCATTTGATTATCCAAAGTGAGGATCCGACCATGTGCAGCTGTCCACAAAAAGAACGCCACTCGCCTAGGAATCTTTGGTTTCCAAACACCCTTCCAAGGAAACAAAGAATTCTAAGCACCCCGAATCGCATGGTAATAAGACCGGATGTCAAACTTACCATCTCCTTTTAGCCGCCAACCAAGAGTATCACTCCTATCGCCTTGAGGAATACGAGTTTGGATAAGCTGGAATGGAGACTAAGATGCAGCTAGCTCCCAATCTTCAAAAGCTCTATAAAACCTTAAATCCCATACTCTAACAGTTCCTCCTTCTGGAATCCACAAAACCTCAAAGATACAAGCATCCTTGACTGCTGAAAACACATAAAGCTCAGGATAGAGATCTTTAAGAGTATTATCTCCAATCCACCTATCATGCCAAAAGCGGATACGAGTGCCTTCACCCACTACAAAAGATAGATGCTTAGAGAAGCTCTCCCACCCTCCATAAATGCTTCTCCATAATCCACACCCATGAGTCCTCCTGCATACTTTAGTACACCACCCCCCTTGACCCTCACCATATTTTGTGGAGATAAGTCGCCGCCAAAGATGTGAAACTTCATGACCATATCTCCACAACCATTTTCCTAATAAAGTTTGATTAAAAGACACCACACTTCTGATCCCCAAACCACCCATCTCAACGGGTAAACACACCTTTTCCCAAGCCACCAAAGGATATTTGAAACTCCCCTCAGAAGACCCCCAAAGAAAATTCCTCTGAATACTTTCCAATCTAGCAGCCACAAATTTAGGAATAGTAAAAAGAGATAAATAATACGTTGGGAGGCTTGAGAGAGTACTCTTAAGTAACATGAGCCTACCACCCTTAGATAAATAGATACGCTTCCACCCAAATAACTTCCTTTCCATTTTTTCCAAAATAGGATTCCAAATCAAAGCTGTCTTAAAAGAAGTCCCCAACGGCATCCCCAAATATTTCATAGGCAAACTGCCCACTCTACATTGAATAATATTAGCCAATGCATCTAGATTATTCACCTCCCCAACAGGGACAATCTCACTTTTCCCAATATTGACCTTCAAACCCGTAAAGGACTGAAAACAAGACAACACCAACCTTATGGACAGTAGCTGTTCCCTAGAGGCATCACAAAATAAGAGTGTCACCAGCAAATAACAGATGGAAGATACACACACCAACAGAGTTCACAGAGCCCACATGAAAACCCCGAATAAGATTACATTCCTCTATCTTCTTCAATAGTCTACTCAAAACCTCCATTATCAAAAGAAACAAGAGCGGGGATAAAGGATCCCCTTGTCTCAATCCACGAGAACAACCAAAAAAACCTTCAAGGGAACCATTTACCAGGACTGAAAAACGGACAGAAGTAACACAAGCCTTAATCCACCCCCTCCATTTCAACCCAAAACCCATACGGCCCAACAAATAAAACAAGGCCTCCCGGTTCACATGGTCATAAGCTTTTTCAATATCAAGCTTGCAAATCACACCCGGTAATCTACTCTTCAACCTGCTATCTAGACATTCATTAGCAATAAGCACTGAATCTAGAATCTGCCTACCCCCAACAAACGAATTTTGAGACTCAAAGATAAGATTATCCAAAACCGCCCTCAACCTATTGGCCAACACCTTGGATAGCAGCTTGTACACACTACCCACCAAACTAATGGGGCGAAAGTCCTTAATGTTAACAGCATTACACTTCTTGGGAATTAAAGTGAGAAACGAAGCATTCAGAGACCGTTCAAACACAGAGTGCCGATGAAAGTAATCAAAGAAATCCATGACATCCTTTTCCACAACACTCCAACATTTGTGGAAAAAAGCCATGGTGAAACCATCAAGACCAGGGGCTTTATCACCCTCCATCTCCCTCAAAACCTGGATGACTTCCTCCTTCGAGAACTCCTTCTCTAAGGACAACCTCTCTTCCTTTCCAATGCATGCAAAATCTAACCCATCCATAGTAGGACGCCTCACCTCAGTTTCCTCATACAACCCCTGGTAAAAGAGAACTAACTGAGAGCGCACATCTGCCTCATCCTCATAAAGAACACCCTCCACCTCTAACCTCTTAATCAGATTAGTGTTTCTATGGGAATTAGCTAATCTATGAAAGAAACGAGTATTATTATCTCCCTCCTTCACAAACAAAGCACGAGACTTTTGCCTCCAGGAAATTTCCTCAAGAGAAGCCAAATGTTCTATGTCCCCTTTGAGCTGAATGCGACGAATCTGATCCTCATTCGATAGACCCACCGACTCCTCTCTAGCATCTAAACCCATAAGTTCAGTCAGCAAATTCTTCTTTCTAAAAGCCAAATCACCAAACACCTCCCTGTTCCACTTTTTTAAATCTGCTTTCAAAGCCTTCAACTTTTGTGCCAAAATAAAACTTGGAGAGCCCGAAAAACTGTAACTATTTGTCTAAGCCCAACTCTGACCATATTCTCTCCAATGCACCAAAATCACTATTTGTCAAATCAAGTAAGTAGTAAAATAACTCAATCTGCTACACAACTAAAAAAATTATGAATAAAAAATATCATCTCACGATTAAAATACAGATTCTCTCTCTCTCTCTTCCCCCTACCTATATATATATACATATATATATATATATATATATATATATATACATTTTTATGAATATTTAATAAATAACAAATAAAGGCTGTGCAACCCATGTACAAAATGTTCAGCCAGCAGCTTAAGGGCATCCAAAAAGGTGAAATTCAGAATATGATTACTCAATCTAGGAGTTGAAGATAGCCATGAAAAGAACTCAAAAGCAACCCATCCCCTTTGTAAACAGGAAATTTTAATCTCTCAAGCACTATAGCATATCTTTTCTGCAAAACACCAGATTGAACAAGATGATTTAGATTTTTTTTCCTGCCTAAAACTACTAAGACTAGGTTTCAAATACACAATAAACAACTATTAAAAACACTTCCTTATCAAGCCTTCATAGGTTCAGTCACCAGTGAAAGTTATACTTACAAAAATATATATGACTAGCAATGCTCTACAGTACCAAATGTTGGACTATAAAGAGGCAACATATCTATTAAATGATTGAAATTGAAATGAGAATGTTAAGATGGATAAGTGAAAAATAGGGTTTGAAACGAGGAAATCCACTTAAAGGTAGGGGTAGCCTCTATTGATTAAAAGATTAAGGAAAGTCACTTGAGATGGTTTAGTCATGTTCAAAGGAGAGTGATTAATGCATTAGTAAGAAAGAGTGAGTTGATCCAAGTTGAGGGAACGAAAGAAGGTAGATGAAGACCAATCATTAGTAATAGTAATAAAAAATAACATGTCAATTATAGAAATAGCAGAGAGAATGACTTCAGATAGAATAGAATGAGAAAATAAAAATGTGGTCAACCCTAACTAATCTGTCAAGGATCTAGAGCGCCCCCCCCCCCCCCCCCCAAAAAAAAAAGTTTGGGACTAAGGCTTTGTTGTTGTTGTTGTATCAAGTTAGGCACACACTAGACAATTAGTAGTAGTACCCAATGCAGATATCCCCATCTAGGTATCATCATGAAGAGTAAAACCATAGAAGTGGGCTAACAAGTACTAAATTTTGTGTTTTTCCCACTTTGTAAAATATAGAAGTGGTCCTTAATTGGTCATTTTTATTTCCAATGTTAGTATTAAGGGTTTCAATAAAAGGATTAAAATGTAATTATGAATCATTTAAACAAACTAATAAAAACAAAAACTAGTTCATTGTTGAAGTAGTTTTTATTTTAGATTTAGGTCAAAACTAAATTGAACTAGTTCTATGGTTTGCCAAGCACCACAATATGTGCAAAATAAAATTCATGATACGAAGAACAAACAAGCATAGAATAAGAGAATCTCTTGAAGAAAACAGAAATCTATCACTGAAGTTCCATATTGGAGAAAAATATGGAAGAATAGTCATACACTGATTTATTATGTGGCCCTCATAAGACTGGTTTAGCTGATTGTGACTATATATGGTATTCTATATTATCATCTAAGTTCCTAGTTTAATGTCAGTTGCATATCGCAACACTATTATCATCAATAATGCATCATAATAATGTCAGATTTATGAGTATCTAAGCTTCAATGATGTTTTGTTAGAAAATAATTTATTATTTCTTTTAAAAAGAACAAGAAGTTCAAATTCTCTACGGCTAAGATAATTCTTCACATCCTATTAAGTTGGAAGCTTTGCCCTTTATTCCATATCTACATCATTCAAAATAATTATTTCTTGTTGGTCAGCAACTGTTATCAATTAAGCCCAAATTTCAACTCCACCGAAATTCAACATTTCCCACAATACCTATGAGAATTTGTCATAAGTGAAACTTCATCCAATTAAAAAAAAAAAAAAAAAGACATGGCATATTACCTTTTGATAGACCTCCTCTTGCCAATCAGCCCCATTTGCATGCCCTGTCTGAGCTGTGGAATCTAGAGATGCTAAAAAGTATATAAATATATGTAAATAAATGCTCATGTGAGTCAAATGAATATCTTCTTCTAAGGAAACAATTTAAAGAAGCATTACTCACTGAACGCTATACTAGTAAAAATCTTCATTCCAAACTATATATCATGACACTGTAACACAACTGTAATAAAAGCATGTGAAATGAAAATAGCACCCAAGATTAAAAGCTAATTACTTTACACACCCTCTGCATATTAAATTACTTAAAGACTCCCCATATAGTTTTGCATTGATCCACCATGCATCACTCATCCCCCATAAAACCCCTTAGAGGCTTCCACAGCTTGTTTTACCCATATCGTCAAATAAAATAACATTCACTAGCTATTTTGGATGGGGAGTTGACCTCCATTTGCATGTATATATAGAACTAAAGTGACAAAATCAGGTTGGACAATGATGGACATTCAGAAATTTCGTTATTTATCAACAAAAAAAAAAAAAAAAGAATTGGCACGTCCCAACCAACCTGGTTGAGTGCATCCTTCTTACACATGGACATAATTTATTATATTGATTTACTAGAGTGCTTTGCAAGGTTTAAATCTACAAAATTAGCTTGTATGTACTTTGATCATTTTTTCTCTGAAAGTTGACATGTACTTTTTGAAGTTCAACATATTACTTCTAGCAGGAGGTATATATATATATATAGAGGAAGTGGAAGTGACTGCCCTGGATTATGAACTTGGGGCTGCATTCTCATCCCTATTGCATATGAAAGAACAAAAACAGACACCAAACTATATGAAATGTTGAAGGATAAAAAAATAAAATATTTAAAAAAAAAAAAAGTGGAACGAAGAATACATAGAAGCACATACTATACCATGGGCAAAGGCGTTAAAGCACTAAAGCCCAGCCCCCCAAACCCCACCCCCCCCACAAAAAAAAAAACCCAACAACAATGAAAAAGAAAAAAATGGAAATATATTTCAATTGAATTCCTTATATTTGAACCCACAACCTCACTCCATTACCCTTACAAGGAAAGGAAATGGAATTTAGGCTAGAGCTCATTAGCTTACTCATATCACCTTTTTTTTTTTCTTTTCTTTTTTTGATAAGTACACTCATTTATTTTTCATAACCTGTTTTGAGGGTGAAAGGCAGTCCAACAGATGCTAAACATAGCATATAGCATCCACTTTTCCCCATACCCCCCCCCCCCCCCCCCACCAATAAAACAAAGGCAACATTACTTTTCAAGATGTCACAAAAATAACATCTTTAGACATTTTAACAGGAATTACGGATCCATGTCCAAGAAGGAAAAAAAATTGCACACATACACATATAAACATATATCTATGTTTCTGTATATGTACATATGCATGTAAGCATGTGTGCGTGTATATAATCCACGAAGATACGTGAAATAATGATTTCGGTGTAAAAAACACAACACCAGAGAGAGAAGCATGGTGAATTAATATGTAAATAAAACCATGCACATAATTCTTTGATGTACCTACCTGCATCTGGGGACTTATTACTATTGCCAGCAGAATTGGATGGCAAAGCATTGCCTATAGGATTCTGAGACTTAGTTTTCATTGTAAGCATTTTCAGAGACATTTTTCGTAGATGATCTGACTGGCTTGTGGCAGAAGTATAAATCTTTTCCTCAAACCATATAGCAATGTTCCTGAGTACATGTAATCGCTCTTGGCGAGAAACAGGGAGATGCCTCTTCAAAGTTTCCAATCTATACACAAAAGGAGATACTCTTATTATGTTACTGACCATACAGGCACAATTAAGATATTAAAGAAAAAAGTCCCAAATTGGTAAACTATGCTGACAGTGCAGAACTTAAAGCAACAAAATGTGAAAAGAAACCACATAAAATTTCATGAAATTTTATTTTGATAAGTAAATAAAATTTCATGAAATTTTAAAAATATGAACAAAAACCCAATATTTTTTTTTCTGAAAAAAATTAACAGTAGCACTTGATTGTTCAAGGTTCACTATGGAAAATCTGTCAACAGAAAATGTTTTCCTAGTCAACTAACATGATACCTTGCTTGCCATATATTAGACCCCCAAGTGTTCCTCAACCAATAGTATTCCTAGCTCTTTATTTGGGTGATGCATTCAGGTGTTTTGTTTCCAACTCCTAATATAGCACTACTAGTTCTTGTAGTCAACTCCCATGATACGACATTTGCTTTCAATGTCATATCCAATTCTTATACTTGTAGATGCATTTGTCATATTTCCGAGAAATTTTATTTTTCTTCATATGAGGATCATCGACACTTACCACAAGCCTATCTGACCTTAATTTGAATATTTGTTCTCCTCTTTTTCCAGTTATGCCCTTCCTCAGTTTTTTCTAATAATTAACTGCAGTAAAATATTGCTTATGGTATGAAAAGCTACTACAAGCACATGCTTTATCAAGCTCGTATACGGAATGAGTAGCTAAGGACGGACACTTCATCTGGGGTGCCGTAACCATGTCGTAACAGTGTCTTATCTGCCGTCTCATGTTATAATTTTTCAAAAATTGCTCATGTCGCCATATTATACCCGCACCCATGTCCATGCATCCTAGATTGAGTAGAGAGACAAAAGTCCCACCAGCCAGAGCACAATTACAGGCCTAATAGAAATGTTAAAGCAAAAAATGCATTCCATATATGAGCTTGATAAACCAGAGCCACTAACGATGGCTAGGAGGCACCGGTTTTGATGGCTTGTGCTCGGAAAATTTTGTCATACCAATTACCAAACACTTGAAAATGTTTTTCTGTAAAATGTTTTCAAAAGAAAATACTTTACTGAAAAAAATTTTACATTTGAAACATTTTACAGTGAAACAAACAAAGCGTTAATTCAGTCATACACAATATTCAAAATGTCAAACGAAAGAAAATGAGAAACCAAGCATACAAAGACTCAAGCTTGGTGTTTGGAATAGCTTCGTTGTTTTCACTAGTTTATTTTGTTTAAAATGTTTATTATTTAAAAGTACAGGTGCACTTAGAAAAATGCAAGGCTTTCAAAATCTGTACCTATGAAATAAGTTGGCTTATTTCGATTTTTGAACCTGACCAAACAGGGTAACAAGTGTGTGTATGTTACAGCTTATTTTGGTGAGTTATTTCCCCCAGCTTGTTAGATAAAATTTTATAGAGCATTACTTTTTTTTTCTTAGTATAGCTAATTAAATCCTTACTAATTAAAACGGACAACACTTTTAAAAGTAAGCAATCTGAAATGGAAATTTAGTCTTTCACATGATTACTGGTTGTGCTGGACCTAGTCTTATGCTAAAGTAAGCTACTAATGTCACCACATGGGGATGTGTTACATCTACGTGATATCCCAAAAGGACAAGTTACAATTAGAGGTCCCACTTGTTACAATTAGAGCTCCCACATGGGGATGTGTTACATCTACTAGTGAAAGTGTTGACCATCTATTCCTGCATTGCCCGGTTGCTTTGGAGTTGTGGGATATGGTTTTTGGTTTATTTGGAGTTTGTTGGCTTATGCCAACGTCTTTTGTTGGGCTTTTTGCTTGCTGGCAAGGTCGTTTTGGTCGCCATCGTAATGGAGATATATGTAAGGTCGTTCCTCATTGTTTGATGTGGTGTATTTGGAAGGAGAGAAATAGTAAGTGTTTTGAAGACAATAAGCGTTCCATGCCTGATCTCAAGCTTCTATTTTTCTGAACCTTACTTGACTGGTTCTCTGTGTGGAGAAACCAACCTTTTTCTACTATTTTGGATTTACTTGACTTTTGTAATGTTCATTTTTGATTTGTTCACCCCTGTATACTCCCTGTGTACTTGGGTGTCTCTCTCTTTTTGATATCAATGAATCTTTATTACTTATAAAAAATAAAAAATAAATAAAAAAAGAGCTCCTACATACTACATTGCGCCCTCACAATCCTGATGGGGGTCTCAAAGCATTACTCTTCGGTGCAGACTGCAGACTAGCTTTTCAGTTAAACTGTGTTCTTGAATGTATGTGGCATTGAAAGTGAAGATTGTAAAAAGGAAATCTTCAAGTGTTCCACAACAAATTCTACCCCCAGCTCTATATTTGGGTGATGCACTCAAGTCTTTTGTTTCCAACTCATAATATAGCATTATTAGCCCTTTTAGTCAACTCCCATGATACAATACTTTCTTTCAAAGTCATGTCTGATTCTTATACTTGTAGATGCATTGTCAAATTTCCAAGGATTTTTATTTTTCTTCATAGGAGGATCATCTACACTTACCACATGCCTTTCCGACATTATTTTGAATATTTGTTTTCATCCTTCCAGTTATGCCATTCCTTTTTTCTTTTCTTTTTTAATTAACGAACTGCAATAAAATACTGGTTATGGTATAAAAAGCTACTACAAGTACACAATTTTATCAAGCTCATATATGGAATGAAAGCACAAGTCCCATCAGCAAGCCAGAGCACAGATACAGGCCTAACAGCAATATTTAAAATCCAAACATTTCAGTTACATGCAATATTCAAAATGTTGAATGTAGAGTTAGTCAAACAAAAGACAATGAGAATCTAAGCATATGAAGACTCGAGCTTTGTGTTTAGAAATAGTTCTTTTTTTTTTTTCATTAGCTTATTTTGTTTAAAATGTTTATTATATGAAAGTATAGTTGTACATAGAAAATGTGAGGCTTCCAAAAGCTGTACTTATGAAATAAGCTAACTTATTTCCATTTTTAAGGCTAACCAAACAGGGTAATAATTGTGTGTTTCTTACTGCTTATTTTGGCTAGTTTATTTCCCCAGCTTGTTTAGGTACAATTATTTTAGAGCTTTACTTTTTTTTCTAATTATAGCTAATTAAAAAACCTTTCATATTAAAACGGGTGCACTATTAAAAATAAGCTATCCGAAATGGAAACTTACTCTTTCACATGCTGAACCTAATTTTATGTGAAAGGAAGGAGTATTTGTCGTAACCCTAGGAGTTTTTTTTTGGTATGGACGCGTGTTGAGTCTAACATCAAGAATGAAATATGAAGATACTATTGTCAGCAGATGGAGATTCTTTAGTCACATCTGTGTGATAAACCAAAAGGACTAGTAATAATTAGAGCTCCCACCATACTGGCACGCTCAAAAGGAAGGAGTATTTGTGGTAATCCCTAGAATTTTTTGCACGTTGTATGGACATGTGTTAAGTCTTATGTCGAGAATAAATTAGGTCTATCTGGGCGATATATAAATACAAATGAGTAGTACATGGAGCTACTATTGGTACCAAATGCAGATTCATTACTCACATCAATGTGATATCCCAAACGAGCTAGTTATAATCAGAGCTCCTGCCATACTTACGCACTCAATGTAAATGTTATATTCATTGCACTCTTACTGCATAGCACCCTCACAATCATAATGGGGTCTTACAACATGACCCTTCAGATCAAAACTAGTTTTTGAGTTAAACTCTACGTTGTTTTTTTTTTTGATAGATAATAAGAGTTTTATTGATGAAAAAGAACAATGTGTTTACGATTGTAAACACACTGCCCTTGAAACAGATACAGTCAAATCATAAGGATAGACTAATAGAGTTACGGAAATCAGACAAGGCACTACAATGCGTAAGCCCCCAAATACGAGACCACTCAAACAAAGTCCTAACAAGCAAGGTCTTCAACTTATCTATAGAACTCTCAACGTCCTCAAAAGTTCGGGCATTGCGTTCCTTCCATACTAACCACATAAGGCAAGCTGGTACCAAATTCCAAACCTTTGAAGAGTAAGTTCCCAACCAATTCCTCCAAGCAAAAAGAAGAGAAACAATAGTGTCCGGCATCACCCACTGAACCCCAAACATACTAAGAACCTCACTCCACAAAGCAGATGCAAACTTACAATGGATCAAAAGGTGATCCACGGTCTCCTCATCACACCTACATAAACAACACCAGTTGACAAGGGGCAAGGTCTTCTTAACCAGATTATCAATAGTAAGAATCCCACCCCTAGCAGCAGTCCATAAAAAGAAAGAGACCCTTTTAGGTACCTTTACACACCAAATGCTCTGCCAAGGGAAAGAAACAGAAGGGGCTTTCAATAAAGCAAAATAAAAGGATCGCACATCAAAAACCCCATTACGATTCAATTGCCAGATCAAAATGTCCTCCCCCTCCCCACTAGGAATCCTGGCAGAAACATGCCCATAGAAAGAATAAAACCTCCTCAACTCCCCTTCATTAAAATTACGACGGAAATGGAAGTTCCAACTCCTACCTCCCCCGTCTGGTGCAAAGATTAACATGTCAGAAATCAGAGCTTCCTTAACCACAGCACATGCAAACAATTCCGGGTATAACTCCTTCAAAGGAGTAGGACCGTTCCAAGGGTCGTGCCAAAACCGAATACGATTGCCCTCTCCCGCTTCATATACCACATGACTAAAAAAATTTCCTGCACCTTTCCTGATATTCTTCCATAACCCACATCCATGAGTCCCTCTCACAAGTCTAGTGCACCAACCTCCACTAACCTCTCCATATTTGGTGGCTATTACCTGACGCCATAAATGAGTAACTTCCTTCCCAAATCGCCAAAGCCATTTCCCAAGTAGAGCTTGATTGAAAAGCCCAATCTTCCGAATCCCCAAACCCCCTATCTCCACCGGCCAAACAACCTTATCCCAAGCAACAAGCGGATATCTGAAAACATCATCAGAACTCCCCCACAGGAAATTCCTCTGAATCCTCTCCAATCTATTTGCTATGTGTTGCGGAATTGTAAACAGTGATAGATAATAAGATGGGAGACTCGACAAAGTACTCTTCAATAAAGGAAGCCTACCTCCTTTTGACAAATACAGCCGCTTCCAACCAGCAAGCTTTTTCTCCACCCTCTCTAAAATAGGATTCCAGATCGAAGCATCCTTAAAATGAGCCCCAAGAGGCATTCCCAAATAAGACATAGGCAAACGCCCAACCTTACAACATAGAATGCGAGCCAAAGCACTCAAATTCCCAACCTCACCAACTGGCACAATTTCACTCTTGCCAACATTTACTTTTAAGCCTGTAATAGCTTCAAAAAAGATCAACACCATCCTTATATATAATAATTGTTCCCTTGACGCGTCACAGAAAATAATAGTATCATCAGCAAACAATAGATGAGAGATATGCAAACCTCCTCTTGCACTGGGGCTTGCCTGAAACCCCCTAAGAAAGTCACCCTCTTCTGTCCTCCTCAATAACCTGCTCAACACTTCCATCACCAACAAGAACAAAAGAGGAGATAAAGGATCTCCTTGACGAAGACCACGAGAGCTACCAAAAAAGCCAGCCGGGGACCCATTAATAAGCACTGAGAAACGAACTGAAGTGATACAAGCCTTCATCCACCTCCCCCATTTCTCCCCAAAACCCATCCTCTCCATTAAGTAAAACAAAGCATTCCAATTTACATGATCATAAGCCTTCTCTATATCCAACTTAATGATCACACCCGGAACACCACTCTTCAATCTACTATCCAAACATTCATTTGCTATAAGAACAGAATCTAGAATCTGTCTTCCCCCTACAAATGCATTCTGGGAGTTGGAAATAAGTTTGTCCAAAACTCTTCGAAGCCTAGAAGCCAACACTTTAGACAGAAGTTTGTACAAACTTCCCACAAGGCTAATGGGCCGAAAATCTTTAATATTGACAGTTTTAAACTTCTTAGGTATCAAACAAAGAAAAGTAGCATTCAAAGATTTTTCAAAGATGCATTGGCTATGAAAGTCTGCAAAAAACACCATAACATCCTCTTCTATCACACCCCAACACTTTTGGAAGAAAGCTATGGTAAAGCCATCAGGACCAGGAGCCTTATCACCCTCGGCCTCCTGAAGAGCAGCAATGATCTCCTCCCTATCAAACTCCCTTTCAAGAGAAAGCCTATCAAACTCATCCAAGCTAGCAAAATCTAACCCATCAACAGTGGGTCTCCAATCCTCAGGTTCCTGATAAAGACTCTTATAAAACCCTACCACCTGATCATGAATATCTGATTCATCTTCATACATAATGCCATCAACCTCCACACCCCTCATGGTATTGGCTCGTCTATGTGAATTAGCAAGCTTGTGGAAAAACCTAGTGTTATTGTCCCCCTCCTTTAAGAACAAAGCCCTTGATTTTTGCCTCCAAGAAATCTCCTCCAAAGAAGCTAAAGATTCGATCTCCGCCTTAATCTCACTTTTTCTTGCTTTATCTGCCATAGTCAGCACTTGCATTCCTTCTCTCAAATCCAGATTCAACAGCTCAGACAACAAACATTTTTTTCTAAAATGCACATCCCCAAAAATATTTTTATTCCAATGCTTCAAGTCTTTTTTAAGAGCCTTGAATTTACAGGCAAGAACGTAACTAGGGGATCCCACAAAATGATAACTGTTCCACCAGCCCCTAACTCGATCCACAAAACCCTCCACTTTTAGCCACATGTTCTCAAATTTAAAGGGACTTTTCCCCCTCGCGAAGCCTCCTGCCTCCACCAGAATAGGACAATGATCGGAAACCACCCGAGGAAGAGGCCTTTGAATTACATCCAAGAAGTGTTCCTCCCAATCAGCTGAAACCAAAACTCTATCTATGCGAGACATAGCAGGGTTTGCTGAATCTCTAAACCACGTATACTCACCCCCAACCAAAGGAAGATCAACCAAAAAATTCCTCTCAATAAAGTCCGAAAAATTGAACATGGCTGGACTAAACGAATTACACCCAAGACGCTCTGCCGGGTATCTAATAATATTGAAATCACCCAAAACACACCACGCTGAACTCCACCTCACTCTCACACTATCAAGTTCTGCCCAAAAAGCATCCCTCAAACCGGCATCATTTGGGCCATAAACTCCCGTGCAAATCCAAACAAAACCATCTGCCACCCCTTTCAACAAGACCGAAACAGAAAAGCTACCCGCCACACAATCAATTTTTTCATACACCCTTGTGTCCCAGACCACAAGAATACCTCCCGCTGTGTGAATGGCATCTAAAGCCACCCAGTCCACAAAAGAACTGCCCCAAAGACTTTTCACAGCAGCAGAATTAGTACAGTCCAGTTTGGTTTCCTGAAAACACACAACCTCACACTTCCATTCTTTTAGTAAGTTCTTCACAGTATCCCTCTTATGAGGATTGTTAAATCCTCTCACATTCCAAGATAGCAGTCTCAGATTCATGGACAACCAACAGAGCCCAACCCACTGAATTTCACAATCTCCCTGTTTCGTTTACCAGCTTGACCATCATAATTAACTGTAGAAATTAAATTCCGTAATTCCCTCATACCTTTCGTAGAGGAAGAAGCAGTGCGACGAAGACTGCCTGCCTCAGCTTGTTTCTCCCATACTTTCTCAAGTCGTTGAAAAAATTCAACACACTGCCTCTCACAGGAATCTATAGGGAAGCCCACCCACTTACTGAAGCCCTTGACCTTCTTGCTTACCCAAGCCGAAGGTTCCAAATCATCCTCCACAGAGATGTCAACTGGGACAACTTCCTCAGTCATTAACGCTAAACCCCCATTAGGATCCCATTGAGCCAACGGTACATATTCCATCAACTGTAGCTCCTCCTCATCCCTATCCGACTCCATGGGATTGACCCAATTCAACACCAGCGTCTCTTCATCAAAAGAATCCGAAACCATCTCAGAAATAGGAGAAAACCTGTTATGTTCTAGAAAAAGCTGATGGCAAGACACCTCAGTCCTCTTTTCTGGTATCGTCAAACACTCCGACACAGCCTCAGTGAATCTGGGATGATCACCGGAGCTCGAAACAAGTGAAACCTCCACAGCCCCACTTATCGGACCCCTCATCACTGGATCGCCGGCAACTGATACACCGGAAGTAGCCCCCACCTCGGCGCCACTACCTGAACATCCCGTTGGAGCAACCACCTTCTGCACTGCCCTATCGGGTTCGCCGGGAAGTAATGAAGCCCCTCCCATCTCGCCGGAAACACCCCTCTGAACAAAACCCAACTGCATCACCGTGTCGGAACCTCCATCGGAGGTTGAAAACTCCTCTCCCACCTCGGCGCCACTACCTGAACAGCCCGTTGGAGCAACCACCTTCTGCACTGCCCTAACGGGTTCGCCGGGAATTAATGAAGCCCCTCCCATCTCGCCGGAAACACCCCTCTGAACAAAACCCAACTGCACCACCTTGTCAGAACCTCCATCGGAGGTTGAAAACTCCTCACCCATCACGCCGGAACCTAAGATTGACTTCTCAATGCTGACTGGTAAGCCCGATACCACACCACTCTCACAATGTCGTGACAAACCTTGTGATTTCTGCTGGGTTAAGTCACCAAAATGGGCCTCTTGGGCCTGTTTAAAAGAGCCACCATCTGCTTGCTTAACAGGCCCAAGTACAGTAGATGTTTTATCATTTAAACCAGACTTGGGCTGAACAAAATTGGCCCACTTCACCTCACGTTGACCCCTTCCATCAAGATCCACTGATATGTGTAGAGAAAAATGGGCTCTAGTCCACTTCAAAGTAGACACACGTGTTGGCCTTCCAGAAACAAGGTGAGTTGAGATATTTGTTTTTGGGATAAAATCAAATCCCCCAAATCCCTCCTTCTGGTTTAGCGTACCAGCTAGTTTAGGAAACTGCTTCTCCAAATCTAAATCACTTCCTAATTTCACGTTACCAATAAAGTCCTTCCAAACTTGGTTTCTTGGATTACCAGTAGGTTTTGCAAACCTACCACCGCCGGCAACCACCTCCTTCCCCGGCCTAGAAACAAGTTTACCAAGGAAAAATTCACATAACTTCCTTTCAAGAAAAGCCCAGCCACCCTTATGAAAACCTTCTGGAACACGCAAGCAGCCACGACGAGCCCCATTGTGATACTCAGAGATTTCCACAAAACAGCCACCCTTATTCAACCTACTAGAGCACTCCAAAATTTTATAATTCTCATGAAACCGTTTGAAAAAATGTTGCTTGCTAAAATCCCAACTACGTAACTCAACCAAGCATGCAATGATCCAGTCCAATCCCAATCTACCTACCCGGATAGAACCGTGGTACCTTCCCCGTCTTTCTGTAATGGAATAAGAATCCATACGTCCTCCATCAAAAGCCAAGAAGAAGGCCTTTGTGTCAATGCGAAAAAAAGCAGAATTTCCCCTTTCCCCTTGTGAAGGTGAAGGCTTGGATTGTGAAGAAGGTGGTGGCTTAGGAGGATTAGGGTCCAGAGGGGGTAAGGATGGTTGGGTCGGCGTGTGGTGTGGTATGTATTGACCAAACTGATTAGGCCAAAAACAAGGCTGTGGGAAAGGGATTTGAGGAGGGAAGAAAAAGGGAAGGTTAGGGAAGTTAACAAAAGGTGGATTGGCTTGTGTATGTATTAGGGGTGGAGGTGGAGGAAGTTGTTGTTTACTAGAGGATTGGTGGGGCGGAGGGGGGAAGGTAGGAGCAATCATGGGCTTACGTTGTTGAATGCATGGCATCAAAATTGAAGATTAAGCAGTTAGGTTCTAATTCCCTCCGAAAAAATGAATAACTTGACCAGTTAAGCCAATGAATAGGATGTAAGGGGAATCAAAAAAAGAAAAAGAAAATGAAAGCTATTATAACTTCATTTATAAGGATAACTAAGCTGACACAACAGGGTGATGTTCATAGCACTCCCTAGCCCCTACTACACTCACGAAAACCCTTGATCAAAGCATTACTCTTGAGTATACAGACTAGAATTTTTTATTTCCAGTTAAACTCTGTATTCTTAAATGTTTGTGGCATCAAAAAGTGAAGATTTTGCTGTAAAGTTCTCTAATTTTCACCAAAAAAGTCAATAACTTGATCAATTAAGCTAATGAATAAATTCAATTTGATCGGATTCGGACCCAAACACAACCCGTAAACATAAATATGTAAAACAAAAACAAAAAGCAAAAGCGAGAGAGAGAGAGAGGAAAATTACATATTGTTGACGATTCTTTGACGAGAATCGGGCTGTTCTAAGGAATTGGGTACTAAGCCGTTTAACCTCCTGCACCTGTAAAAGTTCGTTGCATACAACAATCAGTTACATCAGATTCAAAATTCAAAAACAACCAATCAATATCAGGTATTTTACTACGTTAAAAAAAATAGTCTTTAATGTTTTTCACATGTCGGAAATGAAATTCAGACCACAGTTCCGATTGAAACTCCGGTGGAATGGTCGGAATTTATTTTTCATAAGGAAGAAGAGAAGGACGTACGTGAGGAGAACGTTGGCGAAATCGAAGGGGCAAGTGGCGGAGGAGCTAAGTTTGCAGAGAATGGAAATGACGAGATCGTCCGGCAAGGCATCGAACAAGTCACGCTTTCCAGCGATATCAGAAGAATTCCGGCTTCTTTTCCGGTAACTAACTTGTTCGGCGGCGAAATCTCTCCCTCGCTTCACAACTCTCATGTTCTTGTCTTCAACAACTCTAGGGTAACAAAGCCCTCTCCTTGTTCTCATCTCTCTCTAAGCTTGGGTTTGGATACACGTCTGTCGTTTTGAGTCTTGCGTTTTCCCTTCTCCTTCTTCTTCTTCTTCTTCTTCTTTTCTTTTTTCTTTTTTTATTTTTTTTTTACTTTTTTAAGTAGACAAACTGCTACTGTTCATATGCTGTTTAGCATTTTCAGCACATCAGCGGGTCCTGTACACGGATTATGGGACTCACAAATATTTCAGTAACTTTTTCATTAAAAATAGGTCATACGGTACTATTCACACATTTAAAAATAATTTACTACAGTATTTTCACTTTTCACTTTTCAGTTTTAATAAAATAAATTCTATCCAAATAGACCTTTAAGTATGGGTTTAGATCCATGTTGGGCGTCTGCGTTTTTTTATTTGCGCGTTTTCCTCTTTTTTTATTTTTTATTTTTACGCATTTCAGGGAGACAATTATCACTGTTCACGCACTGTTCATGGGACCCACAACCACTTTATTCAAAAAAATATTAAAAATGGGTCACACAGTACTATTCACACATTTAAAAATTATTTTGCTACAGTGTTTTCAGTTTTCAATTTTCAGTTTCAGCAAAAATAAGTTATATCCAAACGGACCCAAGTATGCGTTTGAATTGGCATACACGGTGCTGCGTTTGCATTTTCCTTTTTTTTTTTTTTAATTGACGTGCGCATATCACGTTGGAGTGTCTATCAGTGGGTCCGTGCACTATGCACATGACCCACCATGACCATCTAAATTTTCATTGGAATGGCACTGTTCAGTGGATCTTGTATACTATTCACTTCACAAGACTCACAAGCCTCTTTATTCAGCAAATTTTTCATTAAAAATTGATCTCACGGCACTATTCACACATTTAAAAATTATTTTGTTACAATGTTTTTAGTTTTCAGTTTTATATTTATCTTTTTAGAGACGTTATTTGAAACTAACCTTAAATATTTCTAGCTTTGATTGGTTGGGATCCAATCATAAACAACTAATTACAGTAATTGAAATCTTCATCATCATTTATATACACTATTAATAACATGATTCTTTATTTGAGTTTCATCATTTTGCACAATAAAATATTCTCACACAAATTCTTTAACCTTCTAAAATGCCTCTTATCTTCTAGTTAAATAATTTTAAATTTAAAAAACACAAATGGTTAAAAGAGTAATTTACTATTTTTTAAAAATTTCAAAGTTTTAGATTTTTTTCCTTTATCTTCTCAAATCTAAATTATCATTTTTGATTTTCAATTCAAAATTTTAAACTTTTATCAACAACCTGGTAGAGAAAGATCCTAAAAATTAGGATACTATTTCTATCTCACTTTTAAATGACACTTAGGACAAAATAAAAAATAAAAAAGAGTCTCGTCGCGTGCATAGAGTGCGTGTGATGAGGCTGGTTTCAAATAACGTTTAATCTCTTAAAAAACAACTTTTGGAGTCGATTTTGGAAGGGAAAATTTAAATGAACTTGAGCCTATCAACCTATGTTTGAAAGTGTACATATATATATAAAAAAGAGAGTCAAGCCCACTACTCACTAGTCACTCCAATTGAAAAAGGGAAGCAAATGGTGCATCACTGCATTGTGGAGAAATACACAAGACACTAAATCATAAAGGAGAATATTAAAAAAAAAAATATTTATTATTGTTATTATGATCACTATATAATGAGCATAAAGAAGGAATTGGTGAAGGAGAGAGAAGGTTATTTGCACCATGACACACCCTGGAGCACCATTGGAATATGTTGCTTCTTATATCAGAAGATTGGATTCAAGCTTGGAAGAGTGAATAAGGTTGGTGAGGTAGGTAAAATCTTGCCGATAAATGCATAGTTTGGTGACAATGTTTTATAGCAAGTCTGAGGCATTAATTCCTAATATCCATCTCTGAATAGGGATCAAAGCTTATGGTTGTTGGATTTATAGTGTAGATGCCTTTGGGTGAGATTTTGGGAGAGGTACGAGAGTTTTGAGCTCTCCCCTCTCAAGTATTCACACATTGGGCGTTTGACAATGTGTTAGATGTGCACGTGTTACTAAGGTAAGGTGTGTGTGTGTGTGTGTGTGAATCTTTTTTCTTATTTTTATTTTATGGAATTGTCACCAATTATTGGTTTTGTTCTAAGTGTGATTCTTCACCTATTTGTCTAATTTGTTTTAATTACCTAATTAACTAAAACCAATTCAAGGTTTCTTAAATTAATTAAGGTAACTAGAGTCTCAAACCTAAAATTCTTGGACTTGAAAATTCGGTTATAGGTGGGAAAGGTGTTAAATACCCTACATTGCTTATCAAAAGAATAGCACCTTATTTTAATTTAATCACAACATTCGTATTTTAGAAAGATAAATAGAATACTTGGCATTTGTTTTTGATAAAGTTTTGTACAAAACAATACATATACATAATATCTTATTTACATGTCTAAATAACATGTGAATATTATTGCAAAGAGTAATTTACAAGCAAACATGTGAGTATATATAAATAATATGTGAAAATTAAAATGCAAGAAGGTAAATATATATAACTAGCATGTGAGTATTATATTTATTATGTATCTAGCATGTGAATATATAATACTATACAACATAAAAGAAAGGAAGGGAGAGGAAAGATATCACATTATGCATTTAGAGTAATAAGCCAAGTTTATTCTTCAAGTTTCACTCCTATGCACAAACACAATAAAAACAAAATGGTTAGTGTAGGAAGGAGGGGGATAAGTTAGCTTGATCACATACCATCAATTCAATTAAAATGAATCATGGATACATATCAACCTCTTTAAAAAGTGTGCAAAAAAGAAATTGATTGAAAACAAAAGAAAGAAAACACCATTTACTTACATTTGAAAAGATGAGTATTGTCCTTTGGAAAATATCATGACTTTTTTGGGAAATTCTCATTTTAAAACAAGGGGAATTTTGGGAAAATGAATTTTGAAAACGGGATTCTCTCTTGAAATTTTATGAAAAAAAGGCTTTTGAGGGGAAAACATAAAGAAAGAGAAATTTTATATTTAAAAAAAATATATATTTTTATGCACTTTAGAAACCATATCCAAGATTAAAATCAAAACTATTCAAGAAAAGGGATTTGTTTTAAGAAAATTGTTTCCATGTTTTAGAAACAAAAAAAAAAAAAAAAAAAAAAAAAAAGAAAAGAAAGAAGAAGATGGTTTTGGTCCTTTTGGAAGTAAAAATCCATGGTTTCTGTTCATTTTTTATAGAAGAGAATTTTATTTTGACTTCTTAAGATTTAATTTGAAAATGGCACTTATTGAAGCTTTAAAAATGCTCCATTGGAAGGCTTTTTATTCAAGGGTGAACTTAAAATGTTTGCATCTTTTAAAGACTTATTGAAAAGTGATGGTTATTGGAGTATTTTTTAACATTCTAACAACACATTGTCTGGTGATTTAGGGTGAGAAGGAAACAAGGAAAATAAATAGGGCATAATGTAAAGACATAAAGCAATAAAGGAATGTAAATACACACACACACACACACACATATATGTGTGTGTGTGTGTGGAATTTAAAAGCAATATATGAATTTAAAGACATAAAGTAAATGAAATCTTCCTTGAATAGAGTTTGGCTTACCTTCAGTAATTTTTTTAACTAGATATGTCTTTCTATTTTAAATATACAATAGCAAGTGGTAGTGAGTTTTAATCTCCACCTTTTATTTAGTTAGTAGATGATGTGGCAGTTTTTATTAAAACAAAATGAGATTCCAGTTAAAAAAATATTGGAGGTAAGCTAAACCCCCTTGAATAAACCTTTACACCCATGGAAAATCAAATATGGTGGTGCATAAGGATAGACCTCCACTCACTATATTGATTTTGGTGTTAGAGATTAGTCTAAGAAGACCTACCTTAGTTAAATCTTTAAAATCATAGTCGAACCAAAATGGTGGTGCGCAAGGACTAATCTCCACTCACCATATTAGTTTAGGATATGAAGATTTACCAAGGTGTGAGGTTGATTTTTCCTTTAAATCCATTAGATTTAGTATGTCTATGTGCAAAAGAAGGTGAATACATTCACACATAGCATATACCCATGTCAAGATTAAAGGAAAACATAACTATAAAAAAGGAATCTGTTCCTAAAGATATAGCTCCCTTTGTTTCGCGTGATGTTGTGTAATTTTTTTTTTCAATTTCATTCAATAAAATAGGCCTCCGGGTTTGGATTCTCAAAAAGAAAAAAAAAATAGAAATAATTTAAATGAAATAAATTTAAAGTGCATAAATAAAGTGCATAAATTAATTGACATAAATGTAAAAAGCTTGAAAAATAAATGATATAATGTAAAGAGTATAAAAGTAAATGACATAATGTAAAGAGCAAGAATTTAAATTACTTAAATTTAAAGAACATAAAAGTAAATGACATAAATATCAAAAGCAAGAATTTAAATGACTTAAATGTAAAGAGCATAAATGTAAAGAACAATTTAAATGAATATAAAGTAAAAGGGTATAAGAAAAAAGATTAAATTCTGCAAAGATGTGGTGTAAAACTTATATTTTACCCCTCCAATCCTAACATGCCACATCATCTTATCACATATTTAAGAATAAGTACAGTCACACTCAATCAATTATAATACTCATATATAAATCCAACCAAATTAGGAGTTTATTGAGATGCTATTAGGTGTATTACGATGTATTGAATTTAAGTAAAATGCTGATATGGCAATCACTTATTAGACGGTGTAAAAAACACCCCATCCTTACCAAATTCGGACTCATAAAAAAAATGAAGAAATTTATAGATTTAGAGAGTATTTACAACATAAAAATTAAAGGGAGATGGAGCTAGAGTAGTAGCTACACTACCTTAGCTCTAAGAAGAACTTTGGAGACTCACCTATGGGTTTTGGAGGGTGAAAAATGAGAGAAAAGAGGGTTGGAATTTCTGGGTTTCAAGACTAGTATAGAAATAGAATAGAGAGAAAATAAATCTAGAGAGAATCCTAGACAGGTTGGATAAGGAGGGGAATTTTTGTGTTTTTTTCTTCATGATTTTTCCAAGGGAATAGGGGGTATCTATACAAAAAAATGAGGATAGTGGGATCCCTATGAGGGGTGCCTGCACCAGGGCAGGAGGCTCCCTATGAGGGATCTTGTTGCCACCTCATCTTTTTCTAGATGCTTATCCACTCTTCCATTTTCAGTTTTCTGATTTTCCTTCTTTTTTGACCCTATTTTTGAGCTATTTTCTAGAGTTCTTCAAGGGCTTAGAATTCTTCAAACATTATATTTATGGGAAGTTTTGAATGTCTAGTTTTCATAAGTTTAGGCATCATGTAATTTTGAGGGGGAAAAATGCTCATACACCCCCTAAACTTACAACTACTGGCCAAAAGACCCTCTCAACTTTTTTATTGGCCAATTTACTCCTTAAACTATTCACAACTGCCATATCAATACTTTAGTTAGTCACATGTTAAAACACTAACATAATAAGCACATGTAACATACGTGACTTTTAAATACAAACCTAAAATAACCCAAATGTCCAAAACCCAGTGGAAAGAAGAGAAGAGAACCAGGTCCGACGGAGAGAGAGAGAGAGAGAGAGAGAGAATCCACACCGTTCAGAGCCACTGCTGAGCTTCTCCCCGCCGTCTCGCCGCCCTTGTCCCGGCGGCTCCTTGGTGGTTCCGCCGCATTGTTCAATCTGGGTATCTCTTCTTCTTTTTCTTTTTTTCTTTTTTTCCTTCTTACGTATTGCTATTTAAATCTTCTAAGAACTTTTATTTTTTTAATCTCCCTGTGTGAATTTTTATAGTAGAAATTCTTGTTTTGGTTTAATTTTTGGGTTGGGTCTTTGTAAAATTCTTGGTTTTTTATTACTTCATGTGCCTTTCACCAGTTGTTGCATTTGAGTATGCCATAGAGCTGTATGATTAAATGCCTGAGAGAGATATGGCTACTGCTAATGGGGTTTGGTTGCTTGGTTTAATCTTTGGGATTGGTGTTTCTACAAGGTTGTTTGCAAAGGCCTCATGAGCAACAATTTCATGTTTGAAGTTGGTGAAAGAAAACAAAAAATACACAAAATTTCATAAGAAAAATATTATAAATTATAAATTATTTTCCAACAGATGGGCCTTAGTATTTGATATTTTTTCCACAGGTCTAACTCCTTCTATGGCACAAAAAGCTTTGTCTAGTTTAATTGTATTTTGTGTTTTTGACTCTATTTGAATCAAAGTTCTTTGCATCAGAATTGTGTTGGTTTGGTTAGATTCTCATGATACAAACCTATAGGGAAAGTGGCCAGTGACACACCTCCTATCTATAACCTTTTAATCAATTATGTTCAGTATATTGCCAATATAATGGTGTTAGACATTTGTCCCATGTGTGATAATAGCTTATCAATTTTATGATTCTGTAACTTAATTGGAATCAAGCACCTCGTTACTAAGCTAATTGGAATCAAGACTACTAAAAGCTTGTCTGTTTATATAGCACTTCAATTACTATTTCTTAATTTTCTTCTTCTTCATGTAGAAATCAACCCTGAATATTTCCCTTATTTGTTTCAGCAAATCAGAGAATGTAATTTACAAGCTCAAAGAGATGGGAAAGATTGGGGAGAAAGATATATTGCTGATTTGCGATCACTTCAGTAAGCTTGATCGCAACAACTTTGGGAAGATAACACTGCCAGATCTTTAGGAACCTTGTGGCTATGAGAAATATGAAGTCTGTTTCTATTCTTTAGATGGAAGAAATGTATAGTTATTTTTTTTCTTCTTCCATTTATACTTGTAAAGGTTTCAAGTCATATAGGAACAATGAAAAATAGAAGCCAATGGGATATGTCCCCCTTCTGTTGTAGGTTCTTTTACAACCATTAAATTGAGAGGCTGCTGAGGAGGGTTTGAGTTGTATGATGTAGATTTGACACTGTAATAATTCAAGTAGTCAACGAGGAAAGTAAAGAATCTTGGGATGATCTTACTTCTTCTCTTTATTTTGATTCAAGTTGTATGAGTGATTTGGTTGATGCGTACTTCTTCTCTTTATTTGATTCTTCCTTTAACTTATGATAATTGATATGGTTTAGCTACACATTTAGTTAGAAAATATTAACTTACTTGGACATAATCCGCATATATAAATTCTTTTACTTTTTAGTGATTTGGATGCTAATTTGAATTATATTTGATTTTGACTTTTATTTTTTATCTATTTTCTTTTGGTTCAATATTTCATTATTCCAATTAAAATTTGAGATATCAAGTTATCCCCTTTGAGCCGCATGTTAAGTATTAGCCATTAGCATCAATTTTAGTTTGGCTTGAGTGAACTAAGGGTTAATGTGGAAATTTGGGGTGTCGTAGAATTTTGATATGAAAATATCAGCATTTATTTTCTGCTGCCATATGGGGCATTCATTTGATTTATTTCTGTTTGGTTGTCTCTTGATCTGATTAAGAACAAGTTATTAGATTTTAGTTTCTGCAAAAGTGATGGTAAAATAAGGGAGCTTTTGGCTATCATGTTATGGATGTCACCACTTGTGCGCTAGCTAGATGGTTTAGATACATGATAACTCTGATATTTATATGCATGAATTCATATTATTCCTTGTAGAACAGGGCCTAAATCATGTTTGTGATGCCTGAGGGAGTGGGGGAACCAACAAAAATCATGGTAATTGGTTTTGATTTTTAGCCTAAACAACAAGAGTGGTACTTGATGTCTAGGCTAAATCAAGTAGCCTAAACAACACAAAAATCATGCCTGAGGGAGTGGGGGAACCAACAACAACAAGAGTGGCCAAAGAATAACAGAACCCTATCAAATTCACCTGAACCCAACAATGGCACTCAGCCCCTACACAATCTTCTCCAATGACATAGTTCCATACATGGTAATTGGTTTTGACAGCGTGTGTTGGGAGCTTGAGCCATCATGCTAGAAGGTTCAAAGACATTGCTAGGTAGGAGCACTTTGGTGCTTTCCTTAGCAATATTGATAAATGCATCAATATACTACTCAGCAATTCTCAAACTCATAGCCTCTACACCACCACCAAAAAATGAATGTGTCCCAATCTGCCATAAATTGAACTTTATGCAATAACTCTAAGAAAATAAATCAATAATTACACTTTTCTAGCAATATTGAAAAACAAAAGTATACCGACTCCATCAGTATTCTTAAAAAGATCTCAATATGCCATAAATTGAAATATCAAATGAGTGTTTACAAATAGTATATTGTTTGCCAGAAAAATAACACTCAATGAATCAATAATTACACTTTTCCAACTTTATTGAAAAACAAAAGTATACTGGCTCCATCAGTATTTTTAGAAGGCCGTGTATCACTAAACAAAATATTGAACTAAAAAATTATTTATATTCTTGCTCCCACTAGACCTTAGCCTTTCCTTTATCCTTCTTGCTTCCACTAGTGTTGTCCTTTGTACGACTTTGATTTGATTGTTGTGTACCTATATTTGATTGCTGAGTACCCTATAAAAAGCCAAAAAAGTTGGAAAAGTTCAACAAAGTAGTACTTGAAATTTACCGATAATTTTTTACTCCATTTAACTCCAGACGTAGATGATTGTCCTGATTGCCCTTTCTTTTTCTTTTTATAAGCCTTCTTGTTGGGGTTATCAGGAGCTTTACAAGTTCTTTGATTATGGCTCCATTGGAAACAATTCCCACATTTCATGGCAGTTCCTTTCTTGCTCACCCTAAATGCATTAATAGGTTCTCCTGCCTCCCTCTTTCTTACCTTCTTACGCTTGCCTACATGGGAGAAATTGATAAGCTATTATCACACATGGGATAAATGTCTAACACCATTATATTGGCAATATATTGAACATAATTGATTAAAAGGTTATAGATAAGAGGTGTGTCACTAGCCACTTTCCCTGTAGGTTTGTATCATGAGAATTTAACCAAACCAACACAATTCTAATGCAAAGAACTCTGATTCAAATAGAGTCAAAAACACAAAATACAATTAAACTAGACAAAGCTTTTTGTGCCATAGAAGGAGTTAGACTTGTGAAAAAAATATCAAATACTAAGGCCCATTTATTGGAAAATAATTTATAATATATAATCCTATACATAAACAAAAAAAAAAAAAAAAAGTTTAATAGCAATCATATTTTTCTTATGAAATTTTGTGTATTTGTTGTTTTCTTTCACCAACTTCAAACATGAAATTGTTGTTGATGAGGCCTTTGCAAACAACCTTGTAGAAACACCAATCCCAAAGATTAAACCAAGCAAACAAACCCCATTAGTAGTAGCCATATCTCTCTCAGGCATTTAATCAAACAGCTCTATGGCATACTCTAATGCAATAGTTGGTGAAAGGTACATGGAGATAATAAAAAACCAAGAATTTCACAGAGACCCAACCTAAAAATTAAATCAAAACAAGAATTTCTACTATAAAAATTCAAAATGGAGATTAAAAAAAAAAAATTCTTAGAAGATTTAAATAGGAATACGTAAGAAGGGAAAAAAAGAAAAAGAAAAAAAAAAAGAGACATACCCAGGCACCGTTAGAACCACCAAGGCGCTGCCGGGACAAGGACAGCGAGATGGCGGGGAGAAGCTCTGCAATGGCTCTGAACGGTGTGGATTCTCTCTCTCTCTGCTGGACCTAGTTCTCTTCTCTTCTTTCCACTGGGTTTTGGACGTTTGGGTTATTTTAGGTTTGTATTTAAAAGTCACGTGAGTCACATGTGCTTATTCCGTTAGTGTTTTAACGTGTGACTAACTGAAGTATTGATTTGGTAGTTGTGAATAGTTTAAGGAGTAAATTGGCCAATAAAAAAGTTGAGGGGGGCTTTTGGCCAGTGGTTAAAATTTTAGGGGGTATATGGGCATTTTTCCCTAATTTTGAGCTATGGTTGTCGAGATATTGCACTTGGAAGTGAGGTGACACAGTGTAGAAATTTGTGTGGCATTTTTCTTGAAAAATTAATTCCTCCTAATCCGAAGGGGATATCGATCATAATTCAATGTAGTCTAAGCCGTTCACATTTGTCGTGGCTGGATTCATACTGTCTATTTCGAAAAAGCGCCCAAAAATAGCTCTTTTACCTAAAAAATAATGAAATAATATTTTAATTAGGATTTTTATGTTTTCTTGATATTTCATTCGTTTCAACTCCAATTTTGGCCCGTGAATTATCTTTTTGAAGAGAATTTTAGGATATTTAATATGAAAAAAATTTATCTTGATTGGACGGTCATATTGTTTGGTCAACTTTTTGACTAATCCCAGTTAGGGTTAGTCAACGTTGGTCAAACTTAGCCAAAAATGGCAAATTTGGGATTTTGAACCCTTAGGTTATTAAAATGGCTTTATCCAAGACTTGATTGAGATAAAAAGACTTTTTTTCATGTAATTCCTTATTACATGAATATGGTATCACTATATAGAATAATGGCTACCTTAAACTTTGTTCTTATTTGGATATTTAGGGAAATCTAGTTTATCATGATTTAGGTAATTTTTTGGCTAAACTTTTTTTTTTTTGTCAATCTATGAGGAAACACCCTTTGGAAATTTGCTAAATTTAAGGATTTGGTTAGTCAACACTAAGGTCAAATTGCTTTTGCATGGTGCCGAAAGTTAGCCCATGATTTTGGGCAAATATAGCATGTCAATTAGGTGTTTTTTTTTGGTGCTTATGGTTGAGGATACCAGAATTTTTTTGGTAGAGAGAATTTTCACTAATCCACTGGCCTTCCAAAGATGCCTTTTTCTCGAGAGTATTTTGACATTGGCGACCTGTGATGATGTATGTGCATTTGTGGCACCAGGGTGACGTGTGTGAGTATCTTTACTTACTAATTTTTAAGAATCACCATTAACTATTGGATTTTTAGGTGTGATTGCTCACCCATTGTCTAATTCATTTTAATTACCTAGTTAACCATGGGCCATCCTAGCTAATAAGGTAGGATAAAGTTTCGAACCAAAGACTGTTAAGCTCAAAAGCTCGGTTATGTATGTGGAAGGTGTTAAGCACCCCACAACGTCTTTCTAAAGAATAATTCTCCATTTTGATTATAATCTTTACAACTCACATTGTGGAAAATAACTATGAAACTTGGCATTTGTTTTTGAAAAACGATTTTTGTACAAACAATATATATATATATATATATATATATATATATATATATATATATATATATTTATATATATATATATATAACATGTGATATTATTTACATAGAATATATACAAGCAACATGTGAGGATACTTATAAATATTTATGCGGATATTATCTACTATGTTGCAAAGTAATATATACATAGCTAACACGTGAATATTACGTAGCAAATATAGCATATGAGAAATTTAAAGGACTTAAGTGTAATTGTGTTCCATTTCTCCTTTAAAAGTAATTTGAAGCAATATTTATTCATCAAGAATCATTCCCATGTTAAAACAACATCAACCCAAAATAGTTAGTTTAGGAAAGGTAAAAAATGTTGACTTGATTGGATGCTATTAGTTCAATTGATGTGAACTATGGAGAAGTTGCACTTTCTCAAAAATCATTTTTGAAAGAAAATTTTTTAAGAATTATTTGTTCTTTGATTTCTTCTGTTTTGTTTAGTTTATATGCATCCCTTAGCATCTGTTTAAGATAGTTTTTACATATTTAGGTTAGTAGTCAATAAGATAACATGTTTTATAGCTTTGTTAGTTCAATTACATTATTAGCGTTTGAATGCTTAGTTGAACACATGAACATGCATAACAATAGCATCATGCATTTGATGAATATGTGTAGTGGTGATGATGCAGTGAGGTAAGTAAGATAAGAACATGCATTACAATATTAACGTGCATATATGATATGAGAAGAATGTGGTGAACATGTGATGAATATGCAATGGTATGATGAACATGAATGGTTGATGATGCTTATTGCCCTTGGATGATATGAGATGTTTGTTGTCTTGTAATCCTGTTTTGCTACCCATGTGATGATGATGCTAGTTTATATGCTAGCATGATGTAGTATGATGATATGTGTCATACCATGAGATGGAGTATGAGATACCATACTTAGATGAATGTCAAGATATATGTTTAGATGAGATGAAGATGTCATGTTTGGGTGATATGATGAAAGCTGCAATGTGATATGCCAAGCCAAGATGGATGCTAGGGGGTATGATTAGATATATGTTAGGATAAAACTAGTGTGTGTGTGTGTGTCTGCATGTGTGATAGGATAGCCTAATAAAGGACCCATTGATAGAATTATGATATAAAACACAATGAGTAGAGGCCGACTCACAGGTCAGGCAAAGTTGGGTGCTTAACACCTTCCCATCTCTATACCTTAACTCTGAACACAGACTCTAAATAGATCAAGCCCTTTGCAAGGGGTACAAATATGCTTCCCAAACCTAATCTACTGGAGACCCTATAAACCCTCCACCTCTAGTCCATTCGGCTGAGACTTATTTCTTAGAGCATGGTAACCATGTGCAGTAAAAGGGAGTCAAGCTGCCCAGAGGCACTGGCGCCACAATGACCAAGCATGTAAATCAAGGTATAAACCTTCACACATACACAATCGAGGTATAAAAGAATATACATAATCATCCAAGCACCAAATATCGCATACCCACTAAATACGTAAACACGCCAATACATATTTCAAATGAATCAATACAATACATGCCTAATCTAGAGAGCCAAGATTAATCTCATGCCTAAATCATCATATACATATTCAAAATCACATAAATAGGCTTTAGAAAATGTAGATCATGGTAGTGCATGTATTTGCATATGGAAGCACATAGTCATATATGGAAGCATAGAAATAAAAGAAAATCATGTGATTAGTACACTAGTTTTTATATGGAAATAATTTACTAATTCTAGTAATCATGTAGCAAACCATATATAAAACATGATAATCACAAAGCAAAACATGACATCTATTTGATTAAATGAAATCCCAAACTAATAAAGCAATAAAATGGGTAATAGGCTTACTTAGGGGAAAATTAAGAGGCGAATGAAGGCTTAAATGTGTGCTGCAATTTTTAGGAAAAAAAAAAAAAAATTTGTAGTCTAGCCTACGTTGGAAATGATGAGAGGTATTGGTAGTTGATGATGAAATGGATGAGGAAGGGGTGAATATTTAAAGTGGGATGGAGTGGGACTTACAATTTGTTTGGTTGAGGTGAAAACAAGAGGGGGACAAAAGTGGGGAGAAAATTCATTTTCTCTTGTTTGGTTGGGAGTGGAAATTAAGGAGAAAATTGGTGGTTTCAAGTATTTTCCACCTAGGTCCACCAAATTACAATCTCTCCAAATCGAAGAGAAAATAGGGAGAGAAAATGAGTCTTCAACCATAATTACCTAACTACCCTTCCCTTCACTGTTGGAGCTAAAGTGTAACTACCCATGAGTATTGTTTCAATCAAGCTGCTACATTAATGCTGTTGTCTTCATCAAGCTGGGTCATTTTAGGCATCAAAACATACATCATTGTTGAGTGATGTTGCATTGCAATTAACGTTAACCAAAGCTTGTTTTTGTTTTTGTTCCCCATACCCCCCCACCAATAAAACAAAGGCAACATTACGTATCAAGATATCACAAACATAACATCTTTAGACATTTTAACTGGAATTACGCATCCATGTCCTAAAGGAAAAAAAAATCGTACACACCAGAGAGAGAAGCATGGTGGATTAATATGTAAATAAAACCATGCACATAATTAATTCTTTGACGTTCTTACCTGCATCTGGGGACTTATTACTATTGCCAGCAGAGTTGGATGGCAAAGCATTGCCTATAGGATTCTGAGAATTAGCTTCCATTGTAAGCATTTTCAGAGATATTTTCGTAGATAATCTGATTGGCTTGTGGCAGCAGTATAAATCTTTTCCTCAAACCTTATAGCAATTTTCCTGAGTTCATGTTCTTGGCCAGAAACAGGGAGATGCCTCTTCAAAGTTTCCATTCTATACACAAAAGGAAATACTCTTATTATGTTACTGACCATACAGGCACAATTAAGCTATTAAAGAAAAAAGTCCCAAATTGGTAAACTACGCAAACAGTGCAAAACTTTTTTTTTTTTTTTTTGAGAACATGCAGAACTTAAAGCAACAAAATGTGAAAAGAAACCCATACAGGTAAAATTTCACAAATTTTTTTTTTTGATAAGTAAATAAAATTTCATGAAATTTTAAAAATATGAACAAAAACCCAATATTTTTTTCTTTGGAAAAAATTAACAATAGCACTTGATTGTTCAAGGTTCACTATGGAAAATCTGTCAACGGAAAATGTTTTCCTAGTCAACTAACGTGATACCTTGCTATCCATATATTAGACCCCCAAGTGTTCCTCAACGAATTGTATTCCTAGCACTTTATTTGGGTGATGCATTCAGGTGTTTTGTTTCCAACTCCTAATATAGCACTACTAGTTCTTGTTGTCAACTCCCGTGATATGACATTTGCTTTCAATGTCATATCCAATTCTTATACTTGTAGATGCATTTGTCATATTTCCGAGAAATTTTATTTTTCTTCATATGAGGATCATCGACACTTACCACAAGCCTTTCTGACATTAATTTGAATATTTTTTCTCTTCTTTTTCCAGTTATGCCCTTCCTCAGTTTTTTCTAATAATTAACTGCAGTAAAATATTGCTTATGGTATGAAAAGCTACTATGAGCACATGCTTTATCAAGCTCATATACGGAATGAGTAGCTAAGCACAGACACTTCATTTGGGGTGCCGTAATCGTGTCGTAACAGTGTCCTATCTACCATCTCATGTTATAATTTTTCAAAAATTGCTCATGTCGTCATATTGTACTCGCACCCATGTCCATGCAACCTAGATTGAGTAGAGAGACACAAGTCCCACCAGCCAGAGCACAATTACAGGCCTAGCAGAAATGTTAAAGCAAAAAATGCATTCCATATATGAGCTTGATAAACCAGAGCCACCGACGATGGCTAGGAGGCACCGGTTTTGATGGCTTGTGCTTGGAAAATTTTGTCATACCAATTACCAAACACTTGAAAATGTTTTTTTGTAAAATGTTTTCAAAAGAAAATACTTTATTGTAAAAAATTTTACATTTGAAACATTTTACAGTGAAACAAACAAAGCGTTAATTCAGTCATACAAAATATTCAAAATGTCAAACGAAAGAAAATGAGAAAACAAGCATACAAAGACTCAAGCTTGGTGTTTGGAATAGCTTTGTTGTTTTCACTAGTTCATTTTGTTTAAAATGTTTATTATTTAAAAGTACAGGTGTACTTAGAAAAATGCAAGGCTTTCAAAATATGTACCTATGAAATAAGTTGGCTTATTTCGATTTTTGAACCTGACCCAACAGGGTAACAAGTGTGTGTATGTTACAGCTTATTTTGGTGAGTTATTTCCCCCAGCTTGTTAGATAAAATTTTATAGAGCATTACTTTTTTTTCTTAGTATCGTTAATTAAATCCTTGCTAATTAAAATGGATAGCACTTTTAAAAGTAATCAATTTGAAATGGAAATTTAGTCTTTCACATGATTACTGGTTGTATTGGACCTAGTCTTATGTTAAAGTAAGCTACTAATGTCACCACATGGGGATGTGTTACATCTATGCGATATCCCAAAAGGACAAGTTACAATTAGAGCTCCCACATACTTGCGCACTTCCAATGTGATATTTATTGCACTTCTACACAGCGCCCTCACAACCTTGATGGGGGTCTCAAAGCATTACTCTTCGGTGCAGACTGCAGACTAGCTTTTCAGTCAAACTGTGTTCTTGAATGTGTGTGGCATTGAAAGTGAAGATTGTAAAAAGGAAATCTTCAAGTGTTCCACAACAAATTCTACCCCCAGCTCTATATTTGTGTGATGCACTCAAGTCTTTTGATTCCAACTCATAATATAGCATTATTAGCCCTAGTAGTCAACTCCCATGATACAATACTTTCTTTCAAAGTCATGTCTGATTCTTATTCTTGTAGATGCATTGTCAAATTTCCAACGATTTTTATTTTTCTTCATATGAGGATCACCTACACTTACCACATGCCTTTCCGACATTATTTTGAATATTTGTTTTCATCCTTCCAGTTATGCATTCCTTTTTTTTTTTCTTTTTTTTTTTTTCTTTTTTTTTAAAAAAAAAATTAACAAACTGCAATAAAATACTGGTTATGGTATAAAAAGCTACTACAAGTACACAATTTTATCAAGCTCATATTTGGAATGAAAGCGCAAGTCCCATCAGCAAGCCAGAGCACAGATACAGGCCTAACAGCAATATTTAAAAACCAAACATTTCAGTTACATGCAATATTCAAAATGTTGAATGTAGAGTTAGTCAAACAAAAGACAGTGAGAATCTAAGCATATGAAGACTCGAGCTTTGTGTTTAGAAATAGTTTTTTTTTTTTTTTTTTTTTTTTTTTTTTCTTTAGCTTATTTTGTTTAAAATGTTTATTATATGAAAGTATAGTTGTACATAGAAAATGTGAGGCTTCCAAAAGTTGTACTTATGAAATAAGCTAACTTATTTCCATTTTTAAGGCTAACCAAACAGGGTAATAATTTTGTGTTTCTTACTGCTTATTTTGGCTAGTTTATTTCCCCAGCTTGTTTAGCTACAATTATTTTAGAGCTTTACTTTTGTTTCTAATTATAGCTAATTAAAAAACCTTTCATATTAAATCGGGTGCACTATTAAAAATAAGCTATCCGAAATGGAAACTTACTCTTTCACATGCTGAACCTAGTTTTATGTGAAAGGAAGGAGTATTTGTTGTAACCCTAGGTTTTTTTTTTTTTTTTGGGTATGGACGCGTGTTGAATCTGACATCAAGAATGAAATATGAAGATACTATTGTCAGCACATGGAGATTCATTAGTCACATCTGTGTGATAAACCAAAAGCACTAGTTATAATTAGAGCTCCTGCCATACTGGCACGCTCAAAAGGAAGGAGTATTTGTGGTAACCCCTAGGACTTTTTGCACGTTGTATGGACATGTGTTGAGTCTTATGTCGAGAATAAATTAGGTCTATCTGGGCGATATATAAATACAAATGAGTAGTACATGGAGCTACTATTGCTACCAATTGCAGATTCATTACTCACATCCATGTGATATCCCAAACGAACTAGTTATAATCAGAGCTCCTGCCATACTTACGTACTCAATGTAAATGTTATATTCATTGCACTCTTACTGCATAGCGCCCTCACAATCTTAATGGGGTCTTACAACATGACCCTTCAGATCAAAACTAGTTTTTGAGTTAAACTCTACGTTGTTGAATGCATGGCATCAAAATTGAAGATTAAGCAGTTAGGTTCTAATTCCCTCCAAAAAAATGAATAACTTGACCAGTTAAGCTAATGAATAGGATGTAAGGGGAATCAAAAAAAGAAAAAGAAAATGAAAGCTATTATATGTTCATTTTTAACCATCAGACCCAAACAGAACCCGTAAAGCTGTACCAGGTTTGTTACCGCTTATTTTAATGAGTTTATTTCCCCTTGCTTGTTTAGGAACAATTTTTTAGGGCACTGCTATTTTTGACCTTAGTATAGCTGATTAAAACCTTACTTATTAAAACAGGCCGCACTTTTAAAAATAAGCTATCTGAAATGGAAATTTACGGTTTTGATGGGCCTAGTTTCATGTTAAAGGAAGGAGTATGTGGTAACAACCCCTACGATTTTGATGAAGTTGTATGTACGCATGCTGAGTTTGACATTAAGAATGTACTATGCCAATCTGGACTATATATAAATGAGTACATGTGGATGCATCAGTAACATCTCTGTTATATCTGAAAAGAACTAGCTATAATTAGAGCATTATCGTCACATATGTGTGATATACCATAAGGACTAGTTATAATTAAAGCTCCGGCGTTCTTGCGCGCTTCCAATTCATGTGGATAACTAAGCTGACACAACAGGGTGATGTGATGTTCATAGCACTCCCTAGTCCCTACTACATACAGGACTCACAAAAACCTTTGCTCAAAGCGTTACTCTTGAGTATACAGACTAGAATTTTTTTTTTTTTTTTTTTTTTTTTTTTTTTTCAGTTAAAACTCTGTATTCTTAAATATTTGTGGCATCAAAAAGTGAAGATTTTGCTGTAAAGTTCTCTAATTTCCACCAAAAAAGTCAATAACTTGATCAATTAAGCTAATGAATAAATTCAATTTGATCAGATTCGGACCCAAACACGGCCAAAATGGGTAATTAACCCTAATTTTCTAACCATTTAGTTAGTAGGCTCAGTTGTCAAACTATATTATTTATTAGCATCTCGAGTCTAAGAGACTCAATTTTGGCCTATAAATTGAGTTTTTGAGGGTCGGTTTTTATGTTCTGATCGGGTCCGAGGTAGCGCTTTTTCCACGTGGCGTCCACCTGTAAATCAAGTCTCTAAGACTCGATTTACATCTACAGTACAAATATTTTCAAGTTTCAAGTGTCTGGAGATCCGAAGCCAGTTTTCTCCCACTCTCATTTCTCAAACTTCCAAAGTGCCAAAAAACCCAAGAACAAAATCAAATCAAACTGAAAACCCAAGAACAAAATCAAATCAAACTGACCCAGGCCAGTGCGACTTGGTCGTGTGACCTGGGTCGACAAGCTCGGACCACGGGCGACGCTGGGCAAGGTTGTTGCGGACCGTGACGAACGTCGCCGGAGAGATCGACCTCCTCGGCGGTCCAGAACGAGGCCTCGGCCTTCTTGTACATCTCCCAGATCTCCAGGTACTGAATCGCATATTGGTAATTGAAATTTGAAAGAAATTTGGGTTTTGTTTATGTGATTTTGGGGTGATGGTATTTGAAATTTGAAAGAAATTTGGGTTTTGTTTATGTGATTTTGGGGTGATGAGAATTGTCAGTGTTTAGGTATTATATAAGGGTTATAAATCGAGTCTTAAAGACTCGATTTCCAGGTGGTCTGATATGGAAAAAATGCCACATCAGACCATAGAAATCGAGTCTTTGAGACTCGATTTATAGGCCCTAAATCGACTCTCTTAGACTCGAGATGCTAATAAATAATATAGTTTGATAACTGAGCCTACTAACTAAATGGTTAGAAAATTAGGGTTAATTACCCATTTTGTCCCCCAAACACAATCCGTAAACACAAATATGTAAAACAAAAACAAAAAGCAAAAGAGAGAGAGAGAGAGGAAAATTACATCTTGTTGACGATTCTTAGACGAGAATTGGGCTTTAATTGGCTCCGCCAATCAACAAAATCCATGGCAGCTTCTCCACCATCACCTCCAGGAGCTCCAACGCTGCCGCCACCGCTGCCGCCACCTACAACAGGACCTTGAGATGGATTTGGCCTCCAATTATTGTTATCCATGATGGTCTAAATTTTGTAACCGAAATTCCAACCACCAAATTTATATAAAAAATATGAAAATCGCGAATAAGACCTAGGCAGAAATGAAAGAAAAGGACATAACTTTATATACAGGATAAATTGCAAAGTACACCCCTAACGTTTGGGAGTGATTGGATTTTACTCCCAACGTTTCGAAACTTTGATTTTACATTCCAACGTTTGGTTCTATTAGCAAATCACCCCCCGGTTAGTTTCTGCTGTTAACTGCCATGTCATCTTGTTGATGTGTGTTTTTTTTGCCAAATAAACCCCAAAATGATACAGTTTCAATGGAAATGATGTGCTAACCTTGCACATGCTAAACGGCACCGTTTTGCCCAAAGAGAAAACAATTTTTTTTTTTTTGTTACGACATTGTTTCTCCACCAAGCAGAAAATCTCAAAACCCAACCCTTAGCTCCCTAACCCATGAACCCAACCCCTACAACCACCACATCGGCTCTGCAACCAGCTCTTGCTTCGTGAACCCAGACGTGAGTAAGCTCCAAGGCGACAGTAGCGACGGTGACGGGTATGGCTATGGTTCTCTTTCCCTCTCTTTTTGGATTTTTCTTGCCATTGCTGGATTGGAATTTTGGGTTTTTCATTGGGTTTGCTAGGGCTTTTGTTGTTTGGGTTTGTAGAGGTTTTTGTTCAATTATTTTTGTTTGGGATTTTGTTGCTGGATGCACAGAATGCTGGGTTTTTGTTCAATTATTTTTTGGGTTTTTGTAGCACTTTGATACTGTTGATTGGGATGAATTTTTTAAAGGATTTTTGTAGCAATTTGTTGTCAATGGTTTATGATATATTTGGTTGTGTTTTGTCTGGAACTAGTTACTTTATTGATATCTAATTTTGGTGGGTCAGCCTGTGATGATGAGCTGTGTGTATTGAATTGTGTAAAATAATGCACATTTTTACTTGGTAAATTGACTAAGTGGAATGGTTGTGGTCCAACTGAGTGGTCCATGTGTTCTGCTTTATAGCTCTTATCTGCATATAGTATTATATTTATTTTAATAATGACTTATGTCCATTGAAAGAAGATGGTGATGTTAGTAATGTGTTAATTAAATGTTATATTATAGTAATGCCTCCTGTATACATGTATGTGAATTATATTTTATTGACCTATTAATTAAATGTAATATTTTAGAAATGCATTTATATGTGTGTGTAGGGCTTTGAATATGGATCAACCATTTGATATGTCTATACATCATGGAGGGGTATTCATTACACATAGTGATACACATGTTGAATATGCTAGAGGGACTGAATCAAGGGTCTTAGATGTTGATCCTGACACTTTTGCTGTTTTTGATACGCCTAAGTATGCCAAAGATCTTGGTATTACGAATGTAGCAGAATTTTTTTACCGAATTCCTCATATGGAACTTCATAATGGTTAGAATTTGCACCTGAAAGGTTAATACACATATATATGGAGCATGTTGAACAAGCTGTTAGGGAAAAAGTTGATGAGGATCAAGGTAATGAAGGTGATGATGAGCATGAGTTTCATAAAGAAGTTGATGAAGGAGTTGGAGTAGATGACAATTTTTTTGATGAGGACTATGCTGATTTGGTCGGTGACAGTGAATTTGATAGATATGAAAGACCATCCTCCCCCATTGACCCATCCACTTACATTGATCCATCCATTCACATTGTCCAAATTACTACTTATGACCAATCGAACGTACACCTTTATGAGCAAAACACATCAAATTGGGTACCTACTTGCTATAGTGATGAGGAGCATAATATAAAAAGTGGGGAAAGTGATTATGGGCACTCTGGCGTTTTGTGCACACCTGTCAACTCTGAGGATGATGAAGAGCTCTCCAAGTACATTGAATTTAGAGCTGAGGTGGATATGCCCGACCCTATTTTTAAGAAAGGGATGTTGTTTAGTGACCACAAGGAGTTTAAGAGGGCTGTGCAGTCTTATAGAATCAAGCACGGATATCCATTTTGGTAGTTGTTATGGAAGAATGATTAACATTTTGGTAATGTATTGCATATATTAGGTTTTGGCAATGTGCCAGGTAATGACAAAAAGGCTATGTTGTTAGCTGTGTCAGGTAATGACAGAGCGGCTGCATTGAGCAACTAAATCAAATAAACAAGAAAATGATCTTGTATTTGATCTATTTTCTCTTTTAAACAAATTGCAAACACCCACTTTTACAATGGTATAGCTTCTTTTGCAGTACAGCTTCTTCTGCAGACCAACTATGGTATGGCTTCTTCTGTAGTATTGCAAAAATCTCAAACGGACATAATACAAAATTAGTAATTACAAATTAGATTGCTGGTTGGACTTTGAGTAGAATATTGAATAATGGATCCTTCTCTATGCCCTTAATTTACCTCATAACTTCATATTTCAGTTTAATTTATCCTAGTTTATCCAAGCAAGGGTACACAAAAGATTGATATTTCTATCTCAAAAGACATTAGCTGACTTTGTTAGAGTATGTATCTCAAGAAATCTGATCAAGGGTCTCAGAATGCGCTTAGAGTAGACTTAGCATGACTCAATATGAGAAAGGAAAAACTTGCTTATAATTTCTTAAGTCAACAATAATAATACAATGATATCAATATGAGAAGGGAAAAACTTGCTTATAATTTCTTAAGTTAACAATAATAATACAACGAAATCAAAATTGCGCCTCTGATTCCAATTCAAAGGCTTCAATTCACTTCAATTCCAAGAATATTATGTAGACCTAAACTCCACCTAAATAATGATAGCATGTAATACAAGATTCAGAAGTCAGCTTCATCTTCCCCTCTTCTTGCCTTTTCCTAATTGTCCAGATTTTATACCATGTTCTTGTTCTTGAAGGAAAGCTAATGCCTTCTCATACTACTCTGCTCTTTCTTTTTCCCATAGTGCTCCTTTTTTTCCTTAACCTCAAGTAAGAAAAATGCGTCTTTCCGCAACTCATGAGCTGCCCCCTTAGCTTCATGTTTTACTTGTTTCTGCAACTTTCTCTTCTCAGCCCATTCACGATCTGGATCATAATCTCTACCCTTAACAAAGTTGCAAGATGACATGACAAATTCTTAGTTCCAACCAGTTATTGTAAGTAACATTATCTATTGCAACAAAGTTTTAACATGTGGTTAAGAGCAAGGGAAAGAAAATTACTTCTCCTCAAATTTCGGATTCAGCATTTTGATAGGCACTGGCTTTTGCCTTTGCATTAGAAATTGTTGTCCATTTGAACAAAAAAATTCTCATTATTTTGCTTTCCCAACCAGCGTCAGCATGAAAAAATAGCCCCTGATTAATATGAATGTCACAATCAATACAAAGACAATCAAATGATGTCATGTAGCTACATATGTAATAAAAAATAGACTTCAAAGTTGATTGCAAATACAGATATATAAGATAGTATAATTCAGCCCCTATTCTCTCAGTGATCCGTCAAACATAATGGGATCCCAATACATAGAAAAAATAGTATCAAAGTGCTACAAAACCCCAAAAAATTACAATAAAGAGAAACAAACTCCACCATAAACACACTCAAAGTTCCAATAGCAAAGTAAATGAGTTTAAATCACAAACACATAGAGAGTTCTAGCAACAAATCCATCACCCAAAAAATAATTGAACAAAAACCCCAAACATTCTGTGCATCCAGCGACAAAATCCCAAACAAAAATAATTGAACAAAAACCTCAACAAACCCAAACAACAAAAAGCCCCAGCAAACCCAATAAAAACCCCAAAATTCCAATCCAGCAATGGCAAGAAAAATCCAAAAAGAGAGGGAGAGAGAGCCATAGCCATACCCATTGCCGCCGCTGCTGTTGCCTTGGAGCTTACTCACGTCTAGGTTCACGAAGCAAGAGCTGGTTGCAGAGACGATGTGGTGGTTGCAGGGGTTGGGTTCGTGGGTTAGGGAGCTAAGGGCTGGGTTTTGAGATTTTTTGCTAGGTGGAGAAACGGTGTCATAACAAAAAAAATTTTGTTTTCTCTTTGGAAAAACGTTGCCGTTTAGCATGTGCAAGGTCAGCACATCATTTCCATTGAAACTATGTCGTTTTGGGGCTTATTTGGCAACAAAAAAAAAAAAAAAAAAAAAAAAAAACACATCAGCAAGATGACATGGCAGTTAACAGCAAAAACTAACCGGGGGGGTGATTTGCTAACAGAACCAAACGTTGGGGTGTAAAATCAAAGTTCCGAAACGTTGGGGTATAAAATCCAATCACCCCCAAACGTTAGGGATGTACGTTGCAATTTAGCCTTATATATATGAACTCCGATTTTGAGATTAAAATAGAGTGATGATGAGGAGGCGAAGTCTAATTTAAGGGAGGATTGTTAATTTATAAGTAAAAGGTTGAAGAGTTTCAGGCAAAAAAGGATTTTGAGAGTTTGAATTGAGAGAGAGAGGAATATATAGAGATGTATGTCATGTCATGTCATGTTTGGGGTTATTTTTGGGAAACATGGATTTTTTTTTTGGTAAAAACACCATTGTAGTCCCTACATTTTGGGATTATAATCAATTTGGTCCCTACATTTTGGTAACAGTCAATTTGGTACTTGTTATTTTTAACTTGCAATCAATTTGCTCCCTACCGTTAACTCACTAATAAAAAATGCTTATGTGGTTAATGGTGTGCACTGTTGGCACACTTAAATCCTACGTGACAAATAAAAATAATAATAATAATAAATTTAAATAGACACTAAAAAAATTCCACATCATCGTTTAAACAAAAAAAAATTAAAATCTTATTTTCTTTTGTTTATATTCTCTTTTTAATCTTTCTAACTGTTTCTTATTAACCGAAAAATCGATACATCTCTTTTTCCTTTTTATCTCTACAGCCCTTTCTTATTACTAACCAAAAAATTAACACAGATCTACTCTTTGTCTCATCTTCATCTCACACCAGAGAATCCCTCACTTTCTTCTTCTTCTTATTATTATTTTTTTTGCCTTGTCTCCTGTTTTTTCATTTCTCTTTCATATTTTCTTCTTCCTCGCTTGCAGATCTCTCTCTCTCTCTCTCTCTCTCTGTGCTTTGGAATCTCCAATGGGCTAGCACAACGAATCACAGCCCAGTTTACTTTAAATTTGGATCTCGGTTTTTCTCAAAAAAAAAAAAAAAAAATTGGATCTCGGTTGTGACCAATTTTCGTTGCAATTTTCTTGCCAGAGGCAAAGGGAGTCCCTTTCGAGTCAATGCATGAAGTGTGGGAGCGGCATTGGTATTGGCGCCGCTTTGTCTAGGAGCAGCCATATGCAAAATATATATGAGACCATGGTTGACTTGTGACTGCGAATCTTTAACAGGTGGGTTTCAATGAATGACATACAATTGCAAGGTATACTCTTTGGTTACCAAGAAAATACAAGAAAGTAAAAAAGAAAAATTGAGAAAATAAAAATAAAAATCTGTTTGGTTACCATAAAAAAAAAAAAAAAGAAAAAAGAAAAAAAGAAAAAAAATGGTAAACATAAAAAAAAAAAAAAAAAAAAGAAGGTAAAATTGGTAATATATATAAAATGTTGATGTGACTTTTTTTTTTTTTTTTTTCATTCATTTTGAGCGTTGACATGGCTATTAAAATTTAGACATGTCAACATTAGACATGCCAATAGTGCACACCGTTAGCCATGTAGGCATTTACCGTTAGTGAGTTAACGGTAGGAACCAAATTGATTGCAAGTTAAAAACAATAGGACCAAATTGACTGCTACCAAAATGTAGGAACTAAATTGACTATGACCCCAAAATATAGGGACCAAAACGGTGTTTTTGCCTTCTTTTTTCTAAAATGAGCTTGTTGTGGCAAGTATTTTATAACAAAATTTACCACTATTGAGTAATTACTAGTCGCTAACCCGTGCGATGCATGGAAAAACTATTAAAAATATGATTTAAAAAGAAAAATTTATTAATTTTAGTATATATTGAAATTTATTTATGGTAGTTTAAAATAATATTTCAAATCTTCATTTTATTTTATTTTAGTTGGAATAACTTATATAATTAAATGAAATGCTTATAAATAAGAGATGACATTAATAATATATTAGTGATTATTCAAGATATCATTCAAATATGACAATTTTTTTTTTTTTTTTTGTTTTAAAAAAAGAACAATATTAATACATTGAAACACAAAATACTATATTGTCCAATAAATATTACAACTTTAAAACTAAAACATGAGTAGTGAGGTCTCAAAAAAAAAAAAAACATTAGTAGTGATTTTTAATGGACTGGGGTAATAGTACAATTTTCAGTAGAAAAAAATTTGGTTTAAAATTTTTTGGAGTAAAAATGCTACAAATACATTTGGAGTTTTTTTTTTTTTTTTTTTCATTGAGCAGGTACATCACTGTTTAGTAGTCTTAATACATGGGGGATGCTCCTCCATCCAATACATCATTGTCTAGCAACCTAGTTCTTTGCTTCACATGCTATCTTCTTTGTTGGTTCGTTTGTTCAAGGAAAGCCATAAGAGAGAAATATATTCCTAATAGAAGAACCAAGCAGTCTAACATCATTAAGGAAGGATGTGGCCAATGCTCAAATTGGTAGGTCCAGCTGACTTTACTTCATCTATTGGACTTTTAAATTCACACTTTACCTCAACTGCTTGAAGCCCCAAATTCACACCAAACTGCTAGCTCATCGTAATCTTAAAGCCTGCACTTCAATTTGATCATTTCCTTCTTCTATTCTTGCACATAAAGCTCCTATACATTGACTTCCACTATCATTGTACCTTTAAGCCACACCATCTATTGTTTTGCAATTTCTTGATGGCAAAATTTACCTTGTAACATGAACTTATAGGAGGCCATGTGCACTCTTCAACAAGCTATCTAGATTGATTATTTCTCTAAGCTTCCATATATTCCATAGTAAATGTACAGGTTGTTTGCACCAACTCCACTACTAACTTCAGAGTTTCATCCACATGCCTTTGGTTCCGATTTTACCATAATAGCCAACCTCCACCTCCATCACATTCCCATTTTGTTTTACCCAACTTAACAGTTCAAAATATGACAGAATAAATCTGTACCATAACAAAATATTATGAACATGTATAAGGCAAACAACCATAAGTACTAAACAAACAATTTTTTTCTCCTAAGTGAACCACAAACTATGAAACTCAAACATTCAAAAGAGGCAATCATGGAGAGAACCCATTATGCATTAAGCAAAAAAGTATAAGGTATTAATCTTATAGATGAAAGGTAGGCTTGATACTGGTCACCTTTGTTAGAAAATAGAAAATTGGATTGGTTAAAACAATACATCAAATATTGGGGATATAAAGATACAAAAATTGGTAATATGTATATGATACCATTGAAAGATCACTATCATAGAGGGAGGGCTTCAAGGCAAATGCTACAAATATCATTGCAGGCTTCCTGAATTCCACCCATCACAAAAGCCGCGGCTTACATCAAATTGTTCTTTGAAATCTTGATCTCCTTTATCCCTGGAACCTGGAAAATAAAATTTTTGGACTAATTGAAAATTTGTAAATATTCCCAACTATCATCTAATAATGAAATTATTATATCTTTTCAAGAACAAAAAGGAAAACAAAGACCAAACGTTCTATGTAGCAGATTTGAAACCTATCACCAAGAAAAAGAATTAAACCTATTGGAAATTCATTAATTGGTATCAATGCAAGTAATTGATACGCTAAAAGGCTTATATTATATAACTTATATTTTAGCCTTTTGTAATTTCTTGTAGTTGAATTCTTTTAAACAGAGAACAAAAGGCATATTACAAATGAATCTGAGAACAAACACCTGAGCATTCCAAACTTGTTCAAGAAATACCACAAATGAATTGGCAAAGAAGAATCAGAGAACAAACACCTGAGCATTCTATCAAACACATGTTCAGCAATCTCAAACAACTATACTAACCAACCCTAACCTTCAAAAAAAATTCCCACTAAATCCAAAATAGCGGCAGCCCCAACATAATAAGAAAACCCAAAGATTATAATAATTTATAAAAAGGGAAAACCAATGTAAATGAAGACGACAATAACACTATATATCAAACCAAAACAAACCCAGAATTGAAATCAAATAGAAGAATCTCAGGAAACCAAAAATCCAATGAAAATTGCATAACAAAAAAAGGGAAAAAGAAAATCAAAACCAATGTAAAATGAAGATGAGAAAAACACTATATATCAACTAAAACAAACCCAGAATTGAAACCAAATAGAAAAATCCCAAGAAACCAAAAATCCAATAAAAATTGCATACAAAAAAAAAAGGGAAAAAGAAAATCTAATAACAGAAATTTCAAGATTCTTCTTTGCCATAGCTTTGACAACGAAGGTAGAAGAAGAAAACATGGAAATTTGCAAAGAAAAAAAACAAAAACAAAAAAACTTAAATCCAAAGCAACCCACAGCCACAAACCAACAAAATTCCATGAACAATTGAAGCGGATAGAGAGAGAGCAATATATAGAAATTAAGGAAAGTCAAAAACATGTTTTAATTACCTCAAAATAATTTGCCAACATAGAATATGATGGGTTGGGTTGGGCGACGATGGAGAGTTAGAGAGAAATTGATGTAGTGGCGATGATCCATGGCGGCGGTGGCAGTGGGAGGATCTGGCATATATTAGAAAACAGAGGTTGTGGGGTGCCGGCGTATATTAAAAAATAGAGAGGTTGTGGGGTTTACCGCTTTGACTTTGAAGTGAAGGCTGAAGGGGGAGTTGTATACTTGTCTTGGGGTTCTAAATTGATAAATTCTAATATAATAATAAAACATTAAAAAGAATTATAAAAAAATGATAAATTCTAATATAATAAAACGTTAAAAAGAATTATATTAAAAAAAAAGGTGATGTGGAAAATTGTGGTGCCAGCGGAGGCTTCGGTTTTATATATATACTAGTCGTTAACCTGTGTGATGCACGGGAAAATTATTGGAAAATAAATTTAATCCGTCTTTTTGTTCTATTAAATTTAATCTTTCTTTTATTCTTTTAAAATAGGAGTTTAGGTCTAATGATAAAAAGCAATCATCGTGTAACGGATGCAATAGATTAACATTTTATTGAAACTATAAAAAAAAGGGTATAACATCATTTTGAATTGTAAATCTATAGTTTTATGACATCTTAAACTTTTTTTTTCTTAATAACATCTTAAACCTTTTTTTTTTTTTTTTTCTTAATGGCATAATGTGTTAGGATCACAAAAGAGTATGTGTAAAATCTAACTGTGAAAAGTTGTTCTTAAAGGGTCAGAAATGCATTAATTTTGTTAAATAAAAGCATAACTTTTATCACATTTTATAATAACTTTACAAATTTATAGCATTTATCTTTTAGTTAAGGTTGTATTAGAGGATTGGAGTTTTTCTTAATTGGACGTGTTTACAGTTAATATTTACACACTTTTGTTTCAAAGGCCAATTAACTTTTTACAAAATTGACCAAAATGACATTTTACACCGGTCAAAGTTTGCATCAAATTTTTCAAAAAATAATAATAATAATAATAATAATAATAATAATAATAATAATAATAATAATAATAATAATAATAATAATAATAAAATAAAGAATAATTTAAACAATTATTCTACATGAACTTTTCATTGAAGAGCCAATTTAGATTCAACTTCCACGGTTCCACCTAAAGTGCGCAACAAACCATTTCCCAATTTTCAATTTCATTATTAGTTGTCTCAACTTCATATTGCTACTAACCAAACACCTGTTTAGATGCGTACTTAGAAGCGTAGCATCCCATAAAAACCTCTTGCCCAATTGACATTAAGCCAGAAAAGCAAATAACCCCAAAAAACATGCAACTACTTCACACTCTTGGCTTTAGTGTTCTTGGAACCAAATCCTTGCTAAACATCAGATTTTGTATATCAAATTGTTGCACACTCTAAATGCTTTATTCATTTGTTAACAATTTCCACAATTACTACAACAGGCCACTGAAAAAAAAATTTTATATAGTAATAGTAATTAATAATGCTATGTCTATCTTTATCTTAAAGTTAAGATAGTGATGTTTGAGGGAACATTTCAACTTAATGGGGTGCAAGCAAAATGCTAATCAAACTAAACTATTAGGATAAACCACTACTATAAAAAAAATATAGGTCCTCCCATTCCTTCTTGCAAGCCAATAGTAGCTGCAAGAGTTATCATGATTGCTCAATTCCATGAGAGTATTCCACCTGATGGTCTTGACCCAAGCATCCTCCTTCTATATCCCATCCCCTGCATGTTAAAATTTTTAAGAATGAAAATTGTCAATTAGTGGTTTCAAGCAAAAGTTACATTTGTACAAAATATAAGCAGCCTAACTCGACTCATTTGCTTGAGGAAAGAAAGACCAACACCTTAGTAAAAAATTTCTGACTACAAATAGGCAATTACTTCAATTTAGCCGAAAAAAAAAGAAAAAGAAAAAGAAAATGCAAAGTCTACAACACTTCCCAAACTTAGAGGAAATTAAAAGAATGAAAGAAAATGTTCATCAAAGCATCAACCAAATCAATTAAAAATTAACAATATACAGACAAAAAAAGAGCCTCATGTGAGGATTATGCTATTCTTTAAGTTTTTATTTTTTTATTTTTTTTTTTAACTTTAAATCTCACTTATCAAAAAGTAGATTTTTTTTTTTTTTTTAATCTCTCACCATTTTGTGAGTACCATCATCAATTGGAAACAACTGGAGCTTCAGCTTCATAGGAGTATATTGTTCTCAACAAAATCATTTTGCAAAAAGGAAGGCAAAGGAGGCAGAACTTTGCCAACAAAATTAGAATCCTTTTGGTCTAGAATTTAGATTGGAAACAAATCATGCCATCAAAAACTTTAGATGTCTAGAATTTAAATCCTTTTAGGAATACTGAAAGAAAAAAAAATAGGCACCTTCCTAGAGCACCTAGGTCATGTTCAACCTCTTTATCCATAACTACCTGCTACAATTGCTCAGTTGCATTGAAAACCAAAGAAAACCCAACAAATGCAGCTTTTTTGCATTTATTATATGTATATGATGAGATGACGCCAGCTAATATCCATTTTAATGACCTTCATAAAATATTAACATTGTGAATTTGTGATGTTGCAGACAGATGGTTAGTCACTATGATTCTTTTGTCAATCATAGTAACAGGGTGCTAAGTAAACTGCTTAGCCCCTCAGGGGTAAAAAGCCCTTGAATTAAGCATCTCTTATGAATGAAATGAAAGTCTATGCAGCCAATTACAACAATTTAACCCAACAAAACAACTTGTTGATGTAGTTTTTTGATAAAATGGTTTGGGAATGCTCTTTAAGAGTGACAAACCACAAGTGCAGTATAGACCACTCCAATAAGAGCAATTGATGAATTTTGAATGTTCCCTAAATCCTAAATTAGACCTTGTTTTTGTGCAGGTATGCCAACATTCCAAGTCTTGCAGCAACTTAGTTAATGAATGAATGTCATGCACCAGGAGTCACTCTAGACAACCTTAAAAGCTATTATAAATCCAGATATGATGCTGTGAGAAAGCACAAACCAAGTGCTTATTGATCCTCTCAAACCAGTTGGGAAATGCTGATCCAAAGGAGCTACTCTCATTTGCTGGAAACTTCAATCATGTAGTCATTGACATGCATTACTACAATCTCTATTCGGAGGAGTTTAGCAATATGAATGTACAACAAAACATCAAGTACATTAAAAATCAACGAGCTTCAGCACTAAAAACCGTGACAACTTCCAAAGCCCCCCTTAGTTTCGTAAACCAATCTTATGCAGCAGTGGCAGCCACTGCTGTTGTCTGGTATAAATCTTTTCTTTTTGGACAGAACCTAAGACCAAGACCACTTTTAAATTAGACCCAAATTCACTGAACCCGCAATTCATTCTCAATGATAAATTTCAAATTTGCAAAGAATATCCCAAACTCTAATCTCAATGCACAAACCCACCATGAAATAAATTCTTAAAAAAATCAAACCTTCTTCTCAATATCCCTTAAACTTTCAAATACATAATCTCAAAGAACTTTGTGATTCAATTCATCTCCTTTCTGCTATATAAACCTATCTCATTTGCAAAACCTGAAATTGTCTTCAAAAGTTAAATACCAAAACGTTAAGACCAAGTCCAAGTTCAATACCAATCCCACCACCAATAGTCTACTAAATCAGTAAAAATATCTAACATATGACCTCATATTCACAGATCCACCTCTAAATCAAACCCAAATCCACTATTCAAAAGAAACCAATACCAAACTCTAATCTCAATGCACAAACCCACCACAAAATGAATCATAAAAAATTCAAACCCAAAGTTTAGTTGCCCCTAAAATTTTAAATATACAATCTCAAAGTCTATTGTGGTTCCATCTTGGTTCAAATTAGAACCTATAAATTCCAAATGGAAACCAAAAAGAATCAAAATTTAAAATTCCTTATGAATTTCGAATTTATATCTAGAAGAGAAACTATACCCAAAATCAAGTTTCTAAGTGGTAACCACATGAACCCAAATAATAATTCACAAAATTAAATCCAAAAAACTAACAAAAGTAGCATTAACAATACCCAACAACAGTATTAGCAAAAACCTAACAAAAGTAGCACTAACAATACCCAACAACAGTATTAGCAAAAGTAGAAAACAAATGTAGCAGTAAATTGTTTTTTAAAAAATTACAGAAATTGTTAACAAACCTGGATTTGATGCAGTTAAGCATGCAGCTCTTTATCCAGAAAACAGAGTAGGACCCGCCAAAAAAATTTTTATTTATTTTTATTTTTTATGTCACTCTGTACCATAAATGCAAATATAACTAAATTTTATCTTTTAAAAATCCATGAAAATAGAAGTTTGTCACTTTTTGAATATGAAAAATGTTTTGTTTGAACCAAGTTCTTTCGCAACTTCTCAAAAAAAATGTTCTTTCCCAACTGCCATATATGCAAGAAGAGCAAACACACAATAAGGCAATGCAACTCAACCCCCAAATACCATGCATGTACATATTAAAAATATATACAACTTATTTTAACCCCATTATAACTTTATTCTCCTTGATTATATCATGTTCCAAATTCAAATGCAGCAATGAAAACATAAACTAAAGCAATAATATAGCACAAGACCAAACTCAATTGGTAGTGGAGGTTAGAGAGAATTTACTGTGTTGCATAAGTAGAGAAGATTAAATTTCAATAACAAAATTTTATTCAGAAATTGAGTCCTAAATCTGAAAAAGGAAAACCCAAGATTCAGAGAGAAGAGAAAAAAGTTAATCTAAATCAAATTATTCACTGGGGAATTTAAACAAACACATAGAGGACAAACACAAAGATGTCAATAACAATGAACCAAGACAAAATCTTTAAACCCACAATGCTAATTGCTTACACACAGATACTTTCATGAAATCAAAGTTGATGAAGTTACCAAGTTTTATCCAAAACCACAGAATAAAGATAGTTTTTTTAAAAAAAAGAAAAAGAAAAGAGAAGAAGAGGTTTCGGTGGGACTAAGGGGCCATAAGCATAGACTTGTAGCAAGCACCGTTCAAGCCACTGCTACAAGCATGATTGTTTTTTTTTTTTTTTTTAATGATGCAATACAACAGCGGTAAGGGGAGGAAAAAGGAAATTTAGCCACCAAAACCACGCAGACAAAGAAGATTAAAAAAGAGAATCCCAAGCTCTACAACTGAAAGGGGAAAACAGAAGAAGTTAGTTTTGCCTGTAGCCGTTTCACTGGTTGGCGGTGGCAATAGGCTGGTTGACGGGGCTTGGGGACTCAGAAATTTCATCATCTAAGATGGAAGTGAAGTGGGATAGAAGTGGCTGCGTTAGGGTTTGGATAAAGAGTAACAAAATAGAGCTAGAAAATAAGCGTCTTTTGTGTGGTAAAAGGCAAGGAAGACGTTTGTAGAAATTGTTTCGGAGTTGTCGACGGGAAATAATCTTCAGAGAGACAGAGAGAGAGAGAGAGAGAGAGAAAAGAGTACAGAAGTGAAAAGTGACTGAGAAAGGCTGACTCGCCGAGTGCCTACTCAAGACAAAACAGTGTGTCTCTAATTTATATGAGAAATGATATGTCTACAATATTTCTACAACATTTTTACAACAAATCCTAAGTGGCAAGTTGTTAATAGTTGTTATTGTTTGGGCAAAAAAGTAATCTTAGTGTTAGTTTGAAATTTGAACCAATAACAACTAACCACTTGTGATTTGTTGTAAAAATATTATAGACATAGTATCTCTCAATTTATATAGACAAATTGAACACAAACGTTTTTTAAAATTTCACTGAAACGGTTTATTTAATCAGTCAATCGAACATATACCATTTTTGTTTTTGTTTTTTTTTTAAACGTAATCGTGTCATTAAATTATCAAGCCATTTGACGTAAAGAGAAATTATCAATAAAAAGTCAAACGTTTCGACTATTAGTTATTATTATTATTATTATTATTATTATATATATATATATATATATATATATATATTATGGTTGCAGTTACAGCCTGTTTGGGAGCACAGAAAATGAGAGGTAAATGAATAATGATACCTTCTTCATTACTAGTTGTATTATGAAATTTTATTTCTTTTATTAAAAAAAAGAAAAGACATTTAAAAAAAAAAGGGTAGTATTTCATCTCATAACTTGTATAATATCAAGAAATTTTACTAACAAAACAAATAGACCTCCATGCAAAATGATAATACTACATCATCTCTGGGTCGATTTTTTATGGAAAAATAGGGATTCAAAACTCTCTTTCTCATTTAGACATATTTGGTTAAAAAGTTGATTACATGATGAAATATAAAACTTCACTCATCATTTGAGGTAAAAATCTCATATATGACTATATAGAGTGATTGTAAAGGTGATTTATTTGTCAACTTTTCCACTATTTGGCATTACAACAAAAAATAAAGTTTGATTGTAGATATTTTGTGAAAAAATATATATTGCGGAAAAGTTGTTATGGTTTCGTAAACTACTAATCTGCTTTGAAAATGTTATATTTATTTGATAACCATAATGATAAAGAGATTTTCTTTTAAGTAAGAAAGGACAAAAAAATGACATTATAAATGTGCTATTAAATGTTGCTATTTTATTTATGTGCAAAAAAGAAATTGATTGAAAACAAATTTTTTTTTTTTTTTGGAGAAATAATTACAACATACTGCTAACCCCGCAGCTCGAACCCTTTCCCCCTAGACCCCCAAGCACTAAGTGCATGGGGAGGTGCCAATTCAGCTACAAGACTTTTGGCATTGAAAACAAAAGATAGAAAACACATTTACTTACATTTGAAAAGATGAGTATTGTCCTTTGGAAAACATCATGACTTTTTGGAAAAATTCTCATTTTAAAACAAAGGGAATTTTGGGAAAAGGAGTTTTGAAAAAGGGATTCTCTCTTGAAATTTTATGAAAAAAAGGCTTTTGAGGGGAAAACATAAAGAAAGAGCAATTTTTTATTTATTTAAAAAATATTTTTATGCACTTTAGAAAACCATATCCCAGATTAAAATCAAAACTATTCAAGAAAAGGGATTTATTTTAAGAAAATTGTTTCCATGTTTTAGAAAAAGAAAAAGAAAAAGAAGAAGAAGATGGTTTTGGTCCTTTTGAAGTAAAAATCCATGGTTTATGTTTATTTTTTAAAGAAGAGAGTTTTGTTTTAACTTCTTAAGATTTAATTTGAAAATTGCACTTATTGAAGCTTTAAAAATGCTCCATTGGAAGGCTTTTTATTCAAAAATGTTTGCATCTTTTGAAGACTTATTGAAAAGGGATGGTTATTGGAGTATTTTTTTAACATTATTTTTTAAGAGGTTTGCTTGAATCAAACTTCTCATTGTCTGGTGATTTAGGGTGAGAAGGAAACAAGGGAAATAAATAGGGCTTAATGTAAAGACATAAAGCAATAAAGGAATGTAAATACATACATACATACATACATATATATATATATATATATATATATATATATGTATGTATGTATGTATGTATGTATGTATGTATGTATGTATGTATGTGGAATTTAGAAGCAATACATGAATTTAAAGACATAAAGTAAATGAAATCTTCCTTGAATAGAGGCTTGACTCCAGTACTTTTTTAATTAGATATGTCATTTTGTTTTAAATATACAATGATAAGTGGTAGTGGGTTTTAATCTCCACATTTTATTTAGTTAGTAGATGATGTGACAGTTTCTCATTAAAACAAAAAAAGATTTCAGTTAAAAAAATATTGGAGGTAAGCCAAACTCCCTTGAATAAACCTTTACACCCATGGAAAATTAAATATGGTGGTGCATAAGGATAGACCTCCACTCACTATATTGATTTTGGTGTTAGAGATTAGTCTAAGAAGACCTACCTTAGCTAAATCTTTAAAATCATAGTCAAACCAAAATGGTAGTGCGCAAAGACTAACCTCCACTCACCATATTAATTTAGGATACGAAGATTTACCAAGGTGTGAGGTTAATTTTTCCTTTAAATCCATTAGATTTAGTACGTCTATGTGCAAAAGAAGGTGAATACATTCACACATAGCATATACTCATGTCAAGTATAAAGGAAATCACAACTATAAAAAAGGAATCTGTTCCGAAAGATATAGCTCCCTTTGTTTCGCGTGACGCTGTGTAATTTTTTCAGTTTCATTCAATAAAATAGGCCTTCAGGTTTGGATTCTCAAAAAGGAAAATATATATATATATATATATATATATATATATATATATATATATAAAGGGAAAAAAAAAACAGCAATAATTTAAATGAAATAAATTTAAAGTGCATAAATTAATTGACATAAATGTAAAAAGATTGAAAAATAAATGACATAATGTAAAAAGTATAAAAGTAAATGACATAATGTAAGAGTAAGAATTTAAATTACTTAAATTTAAAGAACATAAAAGTAAATAACATAAATATAAAAAGCAAGAATTTAAATGACTTAAATGTAAATAGCATAAATGTAAAGAACATTATTAAATGAACATAAAGTAAAAGGGTATAAGAAAAGAGATTCAATTCTGTAAAGATGTGGTGTAAAACTTATATTTTACCCCTCCAATCCCAATATGCCACATCATCTTATCACATATTTAATAATAAGCACAATCACACCCAATCAATTCTAATACCCATATATAAATCCAACCAAATTGGGAGTTTAATGAGACGTTATTAGGTGTGTTAGGATGTATTGAATTTTAAGTAAAATGCTGATGTGGCAATCACTTATTGGATGGTGTAAAACATAGGTTTTACACCCCATCCTTACCAAATTTGGACTTACAAGAAAAATGAAGAAATTTATAGATTTAGAGAGTATTTACAACATAAAAATTAAAGGGAGATGGATCTAGAGCAGTAGCTACACTACCCTAGCTCTAAGAAGAACTTTGGAGGCTCACCTATGGGTTTTGGAGGGTGAAAAATGAGAGAAAAGGGGGCTGGAATTTCTGCATTTCAAGACTAGTATAGAAATAGAATAGAGAGAAAATAAATCTAGAGAGAATCCTAGATAGGTTGGACAAGGAGGGGAATTTTTTGCCTTTTTCTTCATCATTTTTCCAAGGGAATAGGGGGTATCTATACAAAAAAATGAGGGTAGTGGGATCCCCATGAGGGGTGTGCCCACCAGGGTAGGAGGCTCCTTATGAGAGATCTTGTTGCTACCTCATCTTTTTCTAGATGCTTATCCACTCTTCCATTTTCAATTTTCTAATTTTTCTTCTTTTTTGACCCTATTTTTGGGCTATTGTTTGGAGTTCTTCAAGAGCTTGGAATTCTTCAAACACGATATTTATGGGAAGTTCTGAATGTCTAGTTTTCATCAGTTCAAGCATCATGTAATTTTGAGCTACGGTTGTCGAGATATTGCACTTGGAAGTGAGGTGACGTAGTGTAGAAATCTGTGTGGCACTTTTCTTGAAAAATTAATTCCTCCTAATCCGAAGGGGATATCGATCATAATTCAATGTAGGCTAAGCCGTTTACATTCGTTGTGGCTGGATTTGTACTGTCTATTACACAAAAATGCCTAAAAGTAGTTCTTTTACCTAAAAAATAATGAAATAATATTTTTAATTAGGATTTTTATGTTTTCTTGATATTTCATTCATTTCAACTTTGCTCTTGGCCCATGAATTATCTTTTTGAAGAGAATTTTAGGATATTTAATATGAAAAAAATTTATCTCGATTGGACGGTCATATTATTTGGTCAACTTTTTGACTAATCCCAGTTAAGGTTAGTCAATGTTAGTCAAACTTAGCCAAAAATGGTAAATTTGGGATTTTGAACCCTTAGGTTATTAAAATGGTTTTATCCAAGACTTGATTGAGACGAAAAGACTTTTTTCATGTAATTCCTTATTTTCTTATGTTTAAAGACATAATTTTTGCTTTTTAGGGTTTAAATCGATATTTTGCACGCTAATTGAGATCGAACAAAATATGGTATCACTATATAGAATAATGGCTACCTTAAACTTTGTTCATATTTGGATATTTAGGGAAATCTAGTTTATCATGATTTAGGTAATTTTTTGGCTAAACTTATTTGTTTTTGTCAATCTATGAGGAAACACCCTTCGGGAATTTGCTAAATTTAAGAATTTGGTCAGTCAACATTAAGGTCAAATTGCTTTTTCATGGTGTAGAAAGCTAGTCCATGATTGTGGACACTATATTGTTTTTGGTAGAGAGAATTTTCACTGATCCATTGGCCTCCCAAAGATGCCTTTTTCTTAAGAGTATTTTGACATTGGCGACCTGTGATGATGTATGTGCATTTGTGGCACTAGGGTGAGGTGTGTGAGTGAGTATCTTTACTTATTAATTTTTAGGAATCACCAATAACTATTGGATTTTAAGGTGTGATTGCTCACCCATTGTCTAATTCATTTTAATTACCCAGTTAACCATGGGCCATCCTAACTAATAAGGTAGGATAAAGTTTCGAACCAAAGACTCTTAGACTCAAAAGCTCGGTTATGTGTGTGGAAGGTGTTAAGCACCCCACAACGTCTTTCTAAAGAATAATTCTCCATTTTGATTATAATCTTTACAACTCACATTGTGGAAAATAACTATGAAACTTGGCATTTGTTTTTGAAAAAAGATTTTTGTACAAACAATATATATATATATATATATATATATATATATAACATGTGATATTATTTACATAGAATATATACAAGCAACATGTGAGGATACTTATAAATATTCATGTGGATATTATCTACTATGTTGCAAATTAATATATACATAACTAACACGTGAATATTATGTAGCAAATATAGTATATGGGAAATTTAAAGGACTTAGAGTGTAATTGTGTTACATTTCTCCTTTAAAAGTAATTTTAAGCAATATTTATTCTTCAAGAATCATTCTTGAAGAGGAAGAATATTGAGATGACGGATCAGAGTATATAGATGACGGGTCTAGTTGGATGGGCTTAACAGATCAGGATAGGTGGGTCGGAAGTGGACGGATCAGGGTGGACGGACCAAAGGGCCACGTGGCACTAACTTGGTCATTATGTGGTCTCCAAGGAATCTTAAATGGAAAAGACTTGCGTCTCACAATTAACCCTAGCCCATAGAATCCCAACATGAATAGAATTCTAATACGAAGAAGATTCTGGAAAATACGTCCATTAATGAGTATCTTCCCTATATGGAAAAGACTTGTTGCGCAAGCATAGGAGTTTGGTTCTATACTACTATAAAAACCCAAAAACCCTCAGAAAATAGGTACGCTTAATTGACCCGCTCTGGCACTCTAGAGTTTTGAGAAATTCTAACTTGACATTCGGAGGGTATTTGGCCGACACCATACCGGTGCTCTTTGTTAGGTCTTTTTTATTTATTGTGCAAGTATTGTTTCGAGCGCGTGAGGACTGTGTAGCTCACTGGTGATTTTTTTGGCATCATCAATTCTCATGTTAAAACAAAATCAACCCAAAATAGTTAGTTTAGGAAAGGTATAAAATGCTGAATTGATTAGATGCTATTAGTTCAATTGATGTGAACTATGGAGAAGTTGCACTCTCTCAAAAATCATTTTTGAAAAAGAATTGTTTAAGAACATGTTTGAGAATTTTTTAAGAATTATTTGTTCTTTGATTTGTTCTTTTTTGTTTAGTTTATATGCATCCCTTAGCTTTTGTTTAAGATAGTTTTTACATATTTAGGTTAGTAGTCAATAAAATAATGTGTTTTATAGCTTTGTTAGTTCAATTACATTATCAGTATTTGAATGCTCAGTTGAACACATGAACATGCATAAGAATAGTATCATGCATTTGATGAATATGTGTAGTGGTGATGATGTAGTGAGGTAAGTAAGTACAGGCATTACAATATGAACATGCATATATGATATGAGAAGAATGTCATGAACATGTGATGAATATGCAATGGTATGATGAACATGAATGGTTAATGATGCTTACTGTCCTTGGATGATATGAGATGTTTGTTGTCTTGTTATCATGTTTTGCTACCCATGTGATGATGATGCTAGTTTATATTCTAGCATGATGTAGTATGATGATATGTGTTATACCATGAGATGGAGTATGAGATACCATACTTAGATGAATGTTAGGATACATGTTTAGATGAGATGATGATGTCATGTGTTGGGTGACATGATGAAAGCTGCGATGTGATATGCCATGCCTAGATTGATGCTAGGGTGTATGATTAGATATATGTTAGGATAAAACTAGAATGTGTGCGCGCGCGTGCGTGATAGGATAGCCTAATAGAGGACTCTTTGATAGAATTAGGATATAAAACACAATGAGTGGAGGCCGACCCATAGGTCGGGCAAAGTTGGGTGCTTAACACCTTCCCATCTCTATACCTTAACTCCGAGCACAGACTCTAAATAGATTAGGCCTTTTGCAAGGGGCACAAATATGCTTCCTAAACCTAATCCAGTGGAGACCCCATAAACCCTCTGCCTTTAGTCCATTCGGTTGAAACTTATTTCTTAGAGCATGGTAACCATGCGCAGCAAAAGGGAGTCAAACTGTCCACTGGGCAGGCATTGGCACCACAATGACCAAGCGCGTAAATCAAGGTATAAACCTTCACACATGCACAATCAAGGTATAAAAGAATATACACAATCATCCAAGCACCAAATATTACATACCCACTAAATACGTAAACACGCCAATACATATTTCAAATGAATCAATACAATACATGCCTAATCTAGAGAGCCAAGATTAATCTTATGCTTAAATCATCATATACATATTCAAAATCACATAAATAGGCTTTAGAAAAATGTAGATCTAGAAAATACCCAAAGAGGAATCCATGATAGTGCATGTATTTGCATATGTAAGCACATAGTCATATATGGAAGCATAGAAATAAAAGAAAATCATGTGATTAGTACACTAGTTTTTATATGGAAATAATATACTAATCCCAGTAATCATGTAGAAAACCATATATAAAACATGATAATCACAAAGCAAAACATGACATCTATTTGATTAAATGAAATCCTAGACTGTTAAAGCAATAAAATGGGTAATAGGCTTACTTAAGGGGCATTTAAGAGGCGAATGAAGGCTTAAATATGTGCTGCAATTTTTAGGGAAAAAAAAAAAAACATTTTTGTAGTCTAGCCTAAGTTGGAAATGATGAGAGGTATTAGTAGTTGATGATGAAATGGAGGGGTGAATATTTAAAGTGGGATGGGGTGGGATTTACAATTTGTTTGGTTGAGGTGAAAACAAGAGGGAGACAAAAGTGGGGAGAAAACTCAATTTCTCTTGTTTGGTTGGGAGTGGAAATTAAGGAGAAAATTGCTAGTTTTGGTTATTTTCCACCTGGGCCCACCAAATTACAATCTCTCTAAATCGAAGAGAAAATAGGGAGAGAAAATGAGTCTTCAACCATAATTACCTAACTACCCTTCCCTTCACTGTTGGAGTTAAAGTGTAACTACCCATGAGTGTTGTTTTGATCAAGCTACTACATCAACGCTGTTCTCTTCATCAAGTTGGGTCATTTTAGGCATCAAAAAATACATCACTGTTGAGTGATATTGCATTGTAATTAATGTTCACCAAAACTTTTTTTGTTTTTGGTACTGTAGTCAAGCTTGTTTACTAAGGTTTTTTGGCTAAATTTCTTGAGGGAAAAAGAAAATATAACAAAGGGAATAATGGGGTGAGAGGTGTAACAAGGAAAAAGGTATGCATGTGGACCTTTTCTCACATTCACACGTGTATGGCAGCATATGAAGGCCTAATGCTTTCCCTTTATATATATATATATATATATATATATATATATATATATATATATATATATATGTATATATATATTTATTTATTATTTTCCATTTTTATATGTGCTGTGAAAATATATTTTGAACTATCTGTTTTATGTAATAGTTTTGTTACTCTTGATATATTAACTCATGTAGTTATTTGATAATAAGTATTTTTTTTTTACAAAATAATTAAAAAATAATTCTTAACAACTATTAATAAAATTAGTTCTAGGGACATAGCAGTGAATTTACACAAATTATATTTTCTATCATCTCATTTTTCTTCCTAATCAAACAAAAGATCCATCCCTCGACTTTTTCACCCAACCAAACAATATGAGGGAAAACTAAAATCTGATCTATCCCTAAACTTTTCTATCCCCTCCCAATTTTCTATCTTTCCACTTTTTCAACCCTCCAACCAAACAAACCCTTAGGCGATTTTTTGCTTTCTTGTTATTGTTAGAAAGTTTTGGAAATCTAAATTCTAGAGGTTTTGTCCTTGTTCAAATTGGAGCTATGATCACGAAAATATTTCAGCTAGAAGCAAAATGCAGCACAAAAATTTGCAAAGACAATGTTTTGTCTATGTATGTCATATTTCTCAATCCGGAGATGATATTATATAGCTATTTAATTTTTTGTGAGGTAGATGATTTATCATGCTTCAAGAAAATTCTGGTTTTTTGAATCAATAATGGTTAAAATGAAACAATATTTTACACAAAGACACCGAGAAAAAAAAAAACTGCTTTTGACTCGAAGAAAAGGACTATGTGCAGTTTCCTCAAACCTTTTGAACTTACTTTACAGCCTTGCTGATCTTTGTTTTAGTCAAGTAGGATGTCAATGGAAAGGCTATGATGTCTATTTTCTAAAGATGCATATTTTATTGGCCCAATCCTCTGATTTAGCAAGTTGGAGGCTTTGGAAAATGACTCAAAAGTCATATTCATATATTAAGTTTCCACTTCTATATTTTTGGTAAATTCTTTTTATTCAAATGGAGTTATTTCCATCTACACATGCTAAATCAAAGTTTATCATTAGATTTTTTTTCCCCCAAAAACTCCTCACTTGAGCCAATTGGTGGTCCTTTCATTATAATTTATCCCAGATTAAACTATAATAAAATGTTACGAAAAAGACTTAAGTCTTTTCATCAAAGATTCAATGTTTTTGTAATATCTTATTGGTTTCAATTGTAATTTGGGCTCGTGAATTGTCATTTTAAAGGGAATTTCATGATCTTTAACATGAGAGAAAATTTATCATGATCGGACAATTGGAGTTTTGGTCAAATCTTGATTAAACCTCAATTAAGGTTGGTCAAACTTGGTCAAAATTAGTCAAATGGTAAGAACGGTGGATTGGGTTAAAATAAGATGGAATTTGGAAGTTGGGTGAGCTTTGAGATAATTTGATTGATGATTAGCTTGGTCAAAATTGTTCAAATTGTGGTAATTTTGGGATTTTGGGCTCTTAAACCATCAAAATAATTTATCAAACGTTCAATTGGGACAATTTAAATTATTTCAAGTAATTCTTTATTTTTTGTGTGTCAAAATGTGATTTTTGGATTTCTAAGGCTTAAATTGACATTTTGGCAAGCAAATTGAGGCCATAAAAAAAAGAAAAAAAAGAAAAAAAAAAGATCGACAATGGCTAGCACATGAGCTTATAGACTTTGCAAGTGTTACCAACTCACTTGAAAATTTTTATCTCTTAGGTCCATGGGTAATCCCAAAATAGGACCACTCTTTACTCATTTAAGGGAGAAACAAAACCATTTAGACAATAAAACAAAAATACAAGAGCAACTAGAGCATACTACAACATCAAAAAATATAAAAATTCATATCATTCTACCACCCATTAGTTGTTTCTCAAGAACAAAGAGAAGAAGTGAAACTTTGTTTATTATCCACGACCCATCAATTACTTCACCTCTCAAATACCTTTCAAACAATGAAGATATTTGAATGACAAAGTTAATTCTATTTTAGTACAAGTTGATCAAATTGTGAACCTCATTCACCTTTGAGTTGTATTCTTGTTCCCTCTCACACTCTACCCTACTTCCATTTGGTTAGAAAGTTTGCCATTGAACTCATGATATTTTATTGTTGAACATATGTTGTTGTTCCTATTTTCTGTTTATGATTCATTTTTGGCTTTTAGGCCTCTTATAAGCATAAATTGTAATGAAAGCCACTAATTGTGTTGTGACAAAATGTACAATTTTTTTTTTTTTTTTAGAATCAATAATTAAAAAAAACTTATAATATAAAAATGGTGGGTTATTAATGCCGCAAGTGTGTGGGTTATGGCAATGTTAAGGATGAAAAAAATTAATAATAAATCATCAAAATATTGGATTGTAATTTGTCAGTATTAAGTATTCAACATTTGTAATATCCTCATTAATTATAATAAAGTGACAAGGATATTGATGTCAATTTAATGTGGGCCCAGTCTACAGTACACATTTTCCTTAATTTGACAATTTTTTTTTTTTTTTTGAATGATGGGTAAAGTGCAATTTATGAAAGGTTAAATGAGAAAATTAATATATTCTAAACTAAGTGTGTATCTGAAAACCGATCAAAAGCTAGTTATTTATTTATTTATTTATTTATATATATATATATATATATATATTTATTTATTGATTATGGTTTCTATCTTACTTTTTGTCCGAGTGTTATTTCAAATAATTTAACTTTTAGGTTTTTGAAAAATAAAGTAACAAGATTTATGGATCTCATTATACTATAACCTACTTGAAATAATAAATTCTCAAACGAAAAATGTAACTTTGCAACTACAAACTGCATTTAGGTGGAATGTTTACTTGAGGGTTTGAGGAAGGGGATGCGGGCTCAAGATGTGCGGCATCATATCTAGTATTTCGACCCAAGTCCAAAAAAAAAAAAGAAAATTTTTTTTGACTGTAACTGTCCTATCTTTAAGGGGGCAATAGTGCAATTTGCGCTAGAATTATCATAAAGCACTCACGTAAACAATTTAAAAGCCACCTATACAAATGGGAATTTCAGGATCTTTCTACAATTTTGGCCTTCCTCATCAACCAATTATCGTTATGGATGAAAAAGATAAGAAAAAAACACAATAAGGTGATAATATATTTCCTATCAATAGCCAAACAAACCCAATAAATTAAATCATTCAAACCATAGCCAAAGCAAAACCACCAGATTGATAAAATGCATTCAAAAACTTTGCATTTCACCTTTTCCAACATTAATAACCATGATACTTGAACCATCTCTAAACTTTGCCTAACATCCACCAAAAAAACAAACATCTCAGAGACATGAGTTAATATTACAACATATATATAATCAAGAAACTGCCACCACATCATGACCATTGTTATTCATCAAACAGAACCTGGTGGGTCTGGGCTGGAAGTTCCTCTTCCTTCGAAGACCATGGCTTGATGGTTTGATGATCTGCATGAGAAACGCCTTGATAAAATGGGTTTTTGAGTCCACCTTTGATAGCTTAATATGCACTGTGGATTTGCTAGAACTCCTATGCAGGCTGCACCTAAACGACCCAGGATGAGTGGTGGGTGAGCACAGGCATGTCCTTTTAGAAGCAGCAGAAGTTGAATTTTTGGTTGCCATGTGTGTGCTTGTACATGTGCTTTCCTAACTCTTTGAACTTTATTAAGTACAATTATTATGATTCCTTTGGGGCATTTACGGAAAGGACTAAAATTGATGGTGTTTTTCTAAATAGGAACTAAAAGCGGTGAAAATAAAAGATAAAGACCAAAGTGAAAGTGTAGGGATGAAAATGTGGATTTCGCCTTTTATTTAACATTATTTTCAAATTGTCTACTCGCCAAATATACCCTTCTCTTTCTTGATTTTATGGTGTTAACTAAGTGGGTTTTGAGTCTTTTTGGTTGGTACAGTATAGACTGTGCCACGCAATGGTGTCGTCAATGATCCAAAGAGTTTTTGGATTTTATTGATTTCTTTCTCATTTGAAGCTTGTTTGAATTTGAAGACTTAACCTGTACAATAAATTCCTAATTTCATTAATAAATAGTTATTAATGAGATAAAGATTCATGTTAACTGTCATTATGAGGGTGCTCTTTAATATGCTTTGCTTATATGGGATAGATTCGTATTTTTCGAGGAATTTGATTACCAATTGGTGAGGAACCATTATGTAGATTTGAATGCCAAGAAGAACACAGCACAGGGTCAGAGTATTATAATTATGAGGGTGCCGTTTAAAGGATTTGGAAGGAAATTACTAAATTAGAATGTTATCTTGGCAAACTGAACTACAAAGAGGAAATGTATGTAGATGTGAGATTGAACTGTAATTAATATCCATTTCATTATGGGAAATTTTTTACCATTAAACCAGTATAATATCTATTGTGAAAATCTCAGGTTGAATATACTAATTTCATCTTATAATTCAATAGTTACAATGGAGATGAAGAAATTTAAATTCTGAATATATATTTTAAAAATAACAATAAGTGTCAAACAATTGAATTATAAAACTTTTGACGACTAGTTAGTAATATATAAATACACAATTTTAACAACTAACCATATGCGACACAAATTTCTCAAAAAAACAAAAAGAAACCATATGCGACACAAAAAATTAGAATTAGAGTCTCTCTTGAAAAATCAAGAATTTATAGACATAAGAGAACATTCTTTCCAAGTGTTGTTCATCATTGATGTCCTCATTAAAAGGAATTTTTATAAATTTTATTAAAGGGTTAAAAATTACAAACTTTTATATCTTATATCTATTTTATTGTTTGATTGTTTTGTATATGCTTACAATTTATAAAATTAATGAACTGATTACAAGACTCTTGTCATAATACTCATTATAATGATACCATTTTTAAATGTTTTTTGTTAATTTTATAATAAACAATAAGGTTCTTTAGTACATTTGATATATATATATATATATATATATATATATTTATATTTTTTAAAGATAGAAATTCTACTATAGTCTAAGTCTAATCTAAGTGTATACGTGTATGAAACTCTCTCTTAAAGACTTGAACTCCGGCCCTTACTCCCCACACTCTATAAGTACTTATACTTATGAAGTGAACATCGCATTAAGAATGTGCAATGTCACATTCATTTGATATTAATAATACCCATAATAGTTCTTCACAAATCATTGTCCAAATCACACATGTGCCTGCACTAGCACTGATGAAAAAAGGAGACAAATTATTACATTAAAAAATTGAGTGGTTAGTCATCCATAATTAACGGCTTCATAAAAATGGGAATTTTCAATAAAATTGAACAAAAAGACCCACCCCCCACCCCCAAAACCCAAAAACACAGCAAAAAAACAAAAAAAAAAACAAAACACTTTTTGCCTCACTCGATCAGTTTGGTACAACTTTTATCCTTGGTCGGTTACTTTGGATTGTGGTCTCTTTTGTCACGTTAGCTCAGACAAAAAAGGTTTGGCAAAATATGTGATCCAGATCTTCTTATCTAGCAAAAGGCAAAAGGTAGTAATAGAGAGCTTGGCACATGTGAGGTCGATTTGGTAATGTACTCAAGTGTATTTCTGATTAACACCTGAGACTCAGAGACTTCACCAAGCTCCAGAAAACAAAGTACAAACATTCCACTTTCCATAAAGAAACCAACTGCTCTTTTTTTTTTTTTGGTAACTGAGTTTTAAGGTTTTTTATTTTAAAAATAATTACGATACGAGTTTTTCACTTGGATTTATAAGTATTTTGTGTATGAGAAAGTGTTAATTTAATTACAAAATTCTTAACAACTAAGGTTTTACGTTGAATGGCTAGTATATTCACATGTTTCATTTACTATTATATTAAGTACGTAGAATTGTGTTAGCTGGCTATTAAGCATATTAAGGATCTGTTTGGATATCGTTTATTTTGCTGAAAATTGAAAACTGAAAACACTATAGCAAATAATTTTTAATGTGTGAATAGTATCATGAGACCCATTTTTAATGAAAAAGATAATTTTTAATGTGTGAATAGTATCGTGAGACCCATTTTTAATGAAAAAGTTGCTGAATAAAGAGGTTTGTGAGTCCAGTGAACAGTGCACGAGACCCACTGACAGACCACTTTCCAGCTAAAACACGCTTCTCAACGTGCAAAAAAAAAAAAAAAAGGAAACGCAGACACAAACGCATCTGGTTTCATTAATACCCAAATGCCACCTAAGTTTTGAAAGACTATGATATTGATATGGTTGACCTTGGTTTACCACCTCCCCCCCCCCCCCTCCAAAAAAACAGAAGAAAATATGTCTCTCTTTCTCAAAGTTCTAGTAATTTTTCAATTATAATAAAAAATAAAAAAGAGAGAGAAAAAGTTCTAGGTATTTTTCTTTTAAACTTTAAACTTAAAACTTATAAAATATTTCATTTAAGTCTCAATTTCAAATATATATATATATATATATATATATATATATATATATATATATATATATATATATATATATGCGTGTGTGTGTGGGTGCTCGAGAACCGAGGATGAAGTTGAAGAGTTGCAGTATTGGTGTGGGGATGCCACGAGCCCGAGGAAGAAGGTCGCCGAGGAGAGGAAGGGGAGAGTCAAAGGAATCTGAGGCGCTCCAAGTGGGAAGAAGGATCTGAAGAAAGAGAATCAGTGATCATAGGGGAAGTTTCCAGTTTGGAGTAGCCTGTTGCCTCCACATTAAATGGTGAGCAACAACTTTATTAGCAGCATTGATGAGGAAGTGATCTGAACAGTATAAGTCACAGCTAAGGTGCCGAGGAGGAAGGTCGCCGAGGAGAGGAAAGAGTGAGTCAAAGGACTCTAAGACGCTCCAAGTGGGAAGAAGGATCTGAAGAAAGAGAATCAGTGATCATAGGGGAAGTTTCCAGTTTGGAGTAGCTTATTGCCTCCGCATTAAATGGTGGGCAACAGCTTTATCAATAGTATTGATGAGGAAGTGACCTGAACAGTGTAAGTCACAGCCAAGTAGACTCCTTCTACCACATTCTTCAGATGTAAAAAGAGACAAGTGTCATGAGGGAAGATTTGTTAGGTAAAGATGGAAGGTTGAGAGATGTGAGGGAGGGAGGAGTATATAAGAAAAAGAGGGTTTACAGAGAATGTGATCGAGACACAAGTATCAAGATATTGAAAAGAAACAAGAAGAACACTGAGAGAAGAGAGTGAACAATAACATTTCTTGTATAATTGTGGCCTCCTCGGGCCAGCTTGTATTGAGAAATGAGCTCATCCATTTAATTACATCTTCTTTTTCTTCCTTATTTTCATCCTCGGGCAGAGCCTCCCTCTTGTTGTTTGTTTCCCTCTCTTACAAATACATTGTTTTGGGCCACGGTTGAATTGATCTAGCCACCATTCTAAGGGGGCTTGGGCCGCTAGTTTTTCTGGTCCTTACAATATATAAACTAAAGTTAATATGAAGCTACCTAATTTTATATAAATATAAATATATATATATATATATATATATATATATATATATATATATATATATATATATATATATATATAAAGTCCCTATTTGTTGATACAAACTGACAATTGATTTTTTTTTTTTTTTTTTTTTTTTTTTTTTTTTAACTATAAGGTTTAAATTAAACTTATCCAATATTTATGAAGTTTAAATGAAAATTACCGGAAAGGCATTGTAAAAAAATTGTTTGATTTTTAGGGTTGATATTACAACCTTATATCATTTGAGAACATTATATAAAAAAAAAAAAAAGGTTTAGACCCCCTTAGATAAATTATGGGTGGAATTATTAAATTAATTATCTATTAATCCAATTTTGTGATGCATCAAGTCGCTATGCAAATGTCACGGAATGGTTAAAACCAAACAAATTCTCCATTTGGCCATTCAATGACAAAACATCTAATACAAACTCATCTAGTATAGACAATCTCGAAAAATAATTAGACTAGCTAAACCAAGATTGATTATGATCGATAAATAAGTAATATATCTTTCTTAAAAGTATGAACAAACAGATTGATGCATGTTGAAATAGAACACGTAAAAACAACAGCTTGCATAAAACTTTAAATCTCATCGCATATAAGATAGTCAGTAAGCTAGCATAGCACGTGAAAAAAAAAATTCTAGCAGAAAATCTCCTTTTAAACTAAACATAATTTCAATAACCACAATTACCTATCAAAAAAAAAAAAACACCACAATTTGATATCAATAGTCAAGTTCACACTAAAATGATTCCCTTATCAAATTGCAGATAGCATATATCACACATATCAGGTCAATGCACTCTACTGCCCTAAATTTGAGCTATATTCATCCTAAATTCACTCCTCTTAATTGTCATGAAATGACAAGGGGTAATTGATAAGAAACAGTGTAGCTCAACATGAAAAAGATCAACATATCTGTACATGGAGAGACTTCTTGATTTACTTATGTTGGTAAGTGTGTTATTATCATTGTAAATACGTTATTTTGTTAATATCTTAAATGGGAACTATACTTATTATCCACAATTGTAATATGTTATTTTGTTTAATTGTGAATATTAAGTAAAGATGAAAGAACTATTGGTGGCTGAAACACAATTGTAGGGTAAGGCTGGTGAGGGAGACATCCTATGGAGAGTTGATGCAATTGGTCAAGTGATGAGTCCAAAGCGACATGGCTGTGTACCAGGGGTGGGCTTTGGACCAATCCCATCAGGCAATCATTTGAGAATCCTAGAAGAATGTACTCTACCATCACTAGTCAATGCAATAAAACAAAAGGTTAAGGAGATGGAGACTCAAATAGCTTCTTTAGAGGAGAAACTAAGCAGTTATGATTCCTTGAAAGCTGAAATTTGTTTGATGGAAAAAATGTTTTCTCAAATGAATCCACTATTGACTTTCACTCAGGTAAAAAATTTCAAAGTTGTTTAACCACATTTTTTATAATGTTATTCATGTATTTATTTAATATGTTGAAGTGCTAATGGATTAGTGTTATTGTGTTATTCGGTTAGTAACCTTGTTGTTAAAAGAACTAATTCCACGTGGGTTTATTATATTTTAGGATGGAGATGATGATGATGCGGATGACCATACTCCAATTGTTGTGAATTTATTATCCGAGAATCTGCACTAGGAAATATGCAGTTGGTGAGTTTTTTTGTACTAGTCAATGTATAATAAAGTTTTAGACCTTGATATATATTTATATATATATATATATATATATATATATATATATATATATATATCATAGTTGGAAACTTTATTATAACATTCTGGACATTTGGAATGTAATTTTTTGGGCATAACTTTCTACACATTTGGAATGTATTCTTTTGGCATATATCCTAAGCTTAAATTGGTAATGTATATTAATTTATATGGTGTACTTATATATTTTGTGGTTTAAACTAGATCTTTTCTTATATTTGGTATTGTATTTTGTTTAGCTATAAACAGGATGTGAAAGCAAAATACAGGAAAACTTTATGTGCCTAAAAAAAAAAAACTTAATAGTGAAACTGCTGGTATAGGCTATATCAATTTCCATAAAATTCCTATAGCGGTGATTTTGAAACTGCAAGTATAGGTCACACCTATTACAATGACTTTAAGTTTCAAAAAAGCACCACTATAGGGTTCCAAAACTGCCATTAAAGATTATATGAGAAAAATATAAAAATTATTATAGCGGCAGTTTAAAACCATTGGTATAGGTTGGCCTATTACGGCAGTTTTCACTTTTTAAAAAGTGCTCGTATAGGGTTCCAAACTGTTGGTATAAGATATCCCAATAGTTTCTAAAAAAGCGTTGGTATAGGGTTACAAATTAGCAGTTTCGAAACTGCCAGTGTAGGTTACCTAGGGCTATTGTCACACTTATTGGCCAATGCTAGAAAGCATCGGTATAAAAACGCTGAGATAGCTCATTTAGGTCTATATCAGCAGTTTTTAGGCCTATAGCCACATTTTAAAAATGCGACTATAGTCTCAATTTTTTGTAGTGAGAGTAGTGGGTAGATGACATGAACTGAGCCTAGACAAAACTTAAAAACAACTATATACTAGCTAGGACTGGGAGGGATAGGAAGCACGAAAGAAACAAGGAGAAACTCAACCAATAGGGCCCATATAGCTATAGGTTTGGTAGGGAAAGACCCAACTATCAAGCTGTGTGTAGTAAAGTATGTGTCTCATTGCAATGAACATACGATGTACGTGGTTCCCATGTTGTCCAAGCTCCAAGTAATACATAAAGATTATATAAATTGCTCTAGAGAAACCACCAGAATGTTTAAAAAGTGAGTTTAACGTCCGAAACATTGGTTGGGGAATTCTGTCAAAAAATTGGTTTGCAGTAAGTAAAATGCTCATGACAAAGGCTGTGGGGAACGTGGATTTTCCCAAAAGTTTACACACAACACAAGTTCAGGCTTAATATCTTACAAAGAACTTTGATAAAAAGAATTTCAGTAAGATAGAAATCAAAAGAGGGAACCATAGGTTTAACTTTTAAATAGAATCCCTAAAACAATTAAATAAAATGTAGTTTCTATTGGAAAGGCTTAAAGAAGCAATAATTGAAGATCATACTGAGATGAAAGTGATGTATTCAAGTCATGCTATTATTTTAACTAATTTAAGCATACAATTATTTTTATATTTTTGATTGCAAGCATATTATTAAATTTGCTTTTGTCTTCTGATTTTTTTTTTTTTTTTTTTAAATGTTGTCAAAGCAACTAAAACATGAAGAAGAATATTATATCCTGAGTCAAATTTTTTTTTTTCTAAGGTCAAGGTTTCTCTCTTCAAACTAGTTTTGAAGAGAAACTTTTCAAACTTCTTTTATATCTTTTTTAATGTATGTGAATTTTAAAAACCTAACCGTTGGATTGTATTTTCTTTATGTTCTTAATATGCATATCAAATTTTGTTCAAATCAAATAATATTTACTATTTGATCAATAAACTTATTTTTTATGCATAATTTTAGACCCAAAAAACTTGAAATTTAAACATTTGATTGATGACATAGTTATTGATTTTTTATCTTCTCAAAATTTTGAAAGCATGGAAGATATAATAAGAACATGCAATCCAACAATTACATTTTCAAAATTCATATCCAATAAAAATATATAAGAGAAGTTTAAAGGGGTTTCTTTCCAAATTAATTTGAAGATAAATATTTTCATTTCTTTAATAAGTATTCTTATATAAAATTTACAAAATAAACCATATACCTTTCTTATTTAAGGTATTATTTTCTTTGCATGAAATTTATTTTTTTTCCCTACATAAAATTTAAAAAGTTGTTTTTTTCCATCTCTAAACTTTTGAAAACATTTCATGTGGCGTTTGGTATGGAGTAATATTTTAGGATTCTCAGGAATGTTTAAAGATTCCCATGTTTGGTTGCAAATCACGCTAGGGAATCAGATGTCAGGTGAATCTGAATTCCCCCCTTAAACCCCTCTCAGTAGGAATATGGATTCCCTTTAAAACAGGTGGGAATCCAGATTCCCAAGCTTAAATGAAATTGTATTTTTTATGAATTGACAATTTTAACCCTTTTTCCTTATCATTTAAGCAATTAAGATAAAATATAAAACAAATCATCAATATCTTTTCCTGCCAAAATAACATAAACAGGATAGACAACTTTGTTGATATATTCTTTAACAAAGTTTTATTTAGGTTTCATGGAAAAAAAAAGTTTGAAGGGGACTCTCCATTATTGTTAGGTATTCACTTTTGCTATATTGTGTGTGTTGGTCAACAAATTATTAATGGATTTATTTTCATGGAAATTTGTTAATGTATCTATTCATATCTCAGATCTTGGTTTTATTTAGTTGCTAAAAATATAGATTTGGATTGGTGGCTTCATCTTGTTTTTTTTTTTTTTTTTTTTTTTTTTTTTTTTTTTTTTATTAGATTTACGGTTTTGTTTCTTGATTCATATGTTACATAGGGTGAGTAACCAACCAATCCTAAACACAGTATATGCTATTTTTTTCCAGCCTTGATTCATTGGTTTGATATTATTGTGAGAATATATAATGGAGGAAACTCATTTTACTCTTTTTGCACTGGTCATTTACGAGCAATAGCTAATCTAAGATTAAAAACAATAGATTTTTTTAACTAATAAGAATTTATTAGTAAGTGTCCCAAGTAGTTTTCTTCCATTATATTAGTTACATAGCTATATGTCACACTGGAAGCTAGTCTAGTAGCAGTTGTTTTAATATTTTGTAATTTTCTTAAATGTCAAGTTTTTATTTCTTGTGTATGATTGCAGTGATGGCTCGACCACCAAGGAATCATAAAAAGAAAATTTTAGTTGTATTGCTACATCAATTAGATTTACTACTTCAAATGTGGATGACGTTAGTGCACATGTGTGCAATAGTGATTCTTTCTAGGAATAGGAGAGTTGGAAGAATTGGAGGTTGGGGTGACCAAATATTAGAGAGACAAATGTGAGAGTTGTGAATATGAATCAAATGGTTTGGATGGATGATATAGCATCCATAAACAATGCACGAATGGACAGGAGAGCATTTAGAAAACTTTGTGACATGCTCCACATACATGGGGTTTTGAGGCCATCTAAGAATATGGAGATGGATGAGATGGTAGCATCTTTTCTACATGTACTTGCACATCATGCAAAAAATAGAGTTGTAGCGCAACAATTAGCTTGGTTGGGTGAGAGTATAAGTAGAAACTTCAATGTTGTATTGCATGCTGTCCTTCATCTTCATTGCATCCTTTTTAAGAAACCGGAGCCTATACTTGAGAACTGTACTGATGAAAGATGGAAATGGTTTAAGGTACATTACTATTTATATTAGAATGTTTCTATGTATTTCTTATTATTGATTTAAATTTAATGAATAAGTCCTATAAGAGAATTGTCTAGGTGTGCTAGATGGAACCTATATTCTAGTCAATGTGTTAATTGAAGACAGGCCTAGATATCGAACGAGGAAAAATGAAATAGCCACCAATGTGCTGGGAGTGTGTTTGCACGATATGAAATTTATCTATCTATTGCTTGGTTGGGAGGGTTCAGCTGTGGATTCTAGAGTTTTAAGAGATGCAATTTCTACGAGAAATGGATTGAAAGTCCCTCAAGGTAAATAAATTCTTATTAATCACTACGTTTTTTTGGACACGTCTATTTAAATTCTTATAGTTTAAAAATGGTGTTAGGTTACTACTACTTGTGTGATGCTGGTTACACCAACGGTGAGGGATTTCTTGCACCTTATAAAGCACAAAGATGTCACCTAAGTGATTGGAGGCAAGGTCACCAACCTACTTCTCCTAAAGAGTTTTTTAATATGAAACACTCTTCTGCTAGGAATATCATTGAGAGAGCCTTTGGCCTACTAAAAGGAAGATGGGCAATACTTAGGAGTAGATCATTTTATCCAATCAAGACCCAATGTTGGATCATTTCAGCTTGTGCACTACTCCACAACTATATAAGAAGAGAGATGACACTTGACCCTGAAGAGAGATGACACTTGACCCTCAACAGAACTCTCCCTTTTTTGACAACTTAGGTGCTCAAGAGTTGGATGGTGAGCATATAAGGTATGTGGAGACATTTGATGCATGGAGTGATTGGAGAGATAACTTGGCTGAAGAAATGTATGAACAATGGAGGGCCTCTAGGCATTGAATTGGAGATGATATTTACTTGGTATCTTTTCATTCTATTATATAGTTAGGTGCTACTCAATTTGACATTATAGTTACGTAATTTGTAATTTTCTCATTTGCAATTTATGTTCAATTTGAAATATGGTTTTCGTTATTTATTTAAAAATTCCATGAATTTGTTTTATAATATAATTTCAGTTGGTGGTATTTTTTTGTCATGTTTTTTGTTCTTTTACAAAGTTTGTGGACCTTAATTACCATCATGAATTTCTTGTATAATTTTTTTCTTAAAAATGCAGTACTTACATTTTTATTTGGATAATTATGTATAATGTTCAACTTTTGCATAGACATGGAAAATACAAATAGTGAACCTATCAATAAAGGAAATAAAGGAACTAAATTTCAATCGACAACTGAAGAAGATGATAAGTTGGTTGAGTGTTTATTGGAACTGACTGGCGATGTTAAATGGAAAGCAGACAATGGTTTTAAGCCTGGATTTGCAGCTAAATTAGAGGAATTGATGGAGAAGAAACTGCCAGGATGTGGTATAAAGGCAAGTCCACATATAGAATCTAGATACAAAACTTTAAGAGGACAATATCGGGTGATAGCTGACATGCTTGGTCCAAATGCCAATGGTTTTGGTTGGAATGATAATGAGAAAATAGTTGTGGTTGAGAAGCAAATTTTTGAAGATTGGGTCAAGGTAATCTATTTATTTTTTTGTCATTCATGTTTAAAGACCAATTTTTATTTTATTACTAAATATATATATATATATATATATATATATATATATATATATATATATATATATTTGTTTCCTATCAAGGTCTTCTAGATGCTAAGGGATTGCGGAATAAGTGCTTCCCTCATTTTGATGACTTAGCACTTGTGTTTGGTAAAATTAGGGCCAGTGGGGATAGAGCTTAACATGCTACAGATGCAACAGAGGAGTTAGCTAGAGGACAAGAAAACCAAGCTCCTACAAATGAAGCTGAGACAGAAAAAAAATGCTAGTATAGAAGAGATCAATGGAAATGGTTATGGTTATGGTTCCCAAACACAAATACCCAATCAAGGTGCTAGCTCAAAGAATCTAAATAAGAAGAGGCCAAGATCCAATGATGAACTAACTGAGACCTTAATGGAGATAATGAAAGACTTTGGAAAGAAGTATGAAGAAACTAATGGACATATGGCCACCATTGCATCTTGCTTCAAGATTGAGTTAGAGGAAGCTAAGAGAAGAATGAAAGTATTCAATGAGCTATTGAAAATCGAAGGATTTTCTATATTAGAAAGAATCAAAGCTGGAGAATTGCTTACAGCTGATACACGTAAATGTGATTATTTTTACTCATTGCTTGGGGATGTTAGGTATGACTATGTTATTCAAGTGCTCACAGATGCAGGGGTGAATACATTATATATGTAATAGATTGCATTTGTTTCATTGTTGATGAACTACTTTTACTTTTATTGCTACTTCTATGGTCTTAAAGACCTAAACGTTGTTAGGTTGTTTTGTTATGGATTAAACTCTTTTAAAAATTATTATTAAGAATAAAGCATTTGAGAATTTAAATAGTTATTTTTGTATTGTACTTGTCATTTTGAAATGTTAGACTACAATTTTAATGAATTTGTTATAATTAATAGTTTATATTTGGTTTTTCATTATTTATTTAGAGGAAGATTTTTTTTAAATGACTTGGTAGTTCACATTCAAATCGAAGGATAGAATGAGAAAAATAAATAATTTATTTAAAATTCATGGGAATAAACCAAAAATTATCATCTCACATTCCTAGGAATCTTAAGAGATTCTCAATGAAACCAAACATAGGAATCACATTCCTAGGAATCTGAATGCCAGGAGTAATGTGGATTCCCTTGTACCAAACGCCATCTCAGTTTAATTTGTCTCCTATGTATCATAAGGAAATGCTGAGTGGTATATTTTTAACATTAAATAATTTTTCATGGACTAATTCATTTAAAAATAAAGCAGGACACATGGAACAAAATACTTGGTCATTACTCATCAGTTATCAACATTTTGCGTAGTCTTGGTTCTTCTTTTCCCAAAGAGAAATACTCCCTCCGTCCCACTTTTTTTGTCCTATTTGAAAAGTCAAACTTTTTAAGAGAATATTATTTATTGTCTCGTCTACCTTTTAAAAATGTATAAGTTTCCAAAACTACCCTTAAAAAAATTTATCAAAAAATTGAATTAGTAAATTAATAGGAGTATAATAGGAATATTAGTAAATTAATGACTTTTATTTTTAGAAACAGGACAATATTTTGGAACATCTCAAAATGAAATAAAGGACAAAAAAAGTGGGACGGAGGGAGTAACATTTTCTCACCAGTCAAACACAAATAGAAAGAAACCAAACTCTAATAAAATTGCAGTTGTAGATCTCGGTGGCATTGGTGGTGCGGGAATCGCAACCGCCATTTCAATTCAATGTTTTAGTTTCTTGACCTGAGCCATTACTACAAAAATGTAACAGGTGTCATGATTTTCATCTTTGGCTCACAACTTAAATTTCCAAGTGATTGGAGTTTGCATAATGGTTTTAGAAGTGAACCCTTCCATTGTGAGCGAGAGACCCTTTTTGCAGTATTGGTATTTGGTAATTTAAAGATCTAAGCAATTATCAATTGTGAACATTTGTATCATGTATTTATATTTGGGTATGGCTTACCTCTAGTACTTTTTTAATTGGAGGTTTCATTTTATTTTAAATACACAATGACAAATGATAGTGGGTTTTAATCTCCACTAGGGACGGCAATTGCTGCCCGACCCGTGAGTACCCGGCCCAACTTGACCCTAATGGTTCGGGTTTTACCTAGCCCGAACTTGGACTCGAACCCAACCTGATTAGTTGTTAAATACCAAAACACCCTCATATATATAGTTATAAACCCAAAAATTTTCAGCTCACACACAATACTCACAATTGCCCCTCATTTTAGCCCATAGCTCACTCTCCTCTCCCACTCTCACTCACTCTCAATCTCATTGCCGGCCCAAGCTGTCACCACCGGTCCAAGCTCTGTCACCTCCAGCACAACCTTTGTCACCCGCCGGCCCAACCTCTATCACCACCGGTTTGTTCTGTTCTCTTCAAAATCTTTTTTTTTTTTTTTTTTTTAAATTTTAATTTTTATATATTGTATTCAGTCTAAGATGTTTGTTTCATGAATCCCATTTGCCAAGAAAAGGTACGAGGAATCACGTGACATCATTGCCAAGTACCCAAAGGTCCCAAACCGAGTCCCATTTGCCGAGCAAAGTTATTTTTATTTTGTTTTCCAAAACTCATCAATTTTTATTTTGTTGATTCATATTATTTTTTTACCCAAATTGAGTCCCTGTATTCATCAAAGAGGGGTTTTGTTGATTCATATTTTTTATTCATATTATTTTTAAAAAAAGATTAAATATGTTAATTCATATTATTTTTCTTTTTAAAAAAGATTAAACCGAGTCATTGTATACTATTTTTTTGATTCATATTATTTTAAAAAAAATTAAATACATTTTTTAGTTATTAAAGAGGGGCTTCTCAGTTATTTACAAGAAAGGGAAATTGTGGGTGTATAGTTTGGTTTGTCAATATATGTTAAAGCCTTGTTATGTTAGCTATAAAAAAGTGAGTGGGACATTTCATTTTTGATGAGTGAATAATTGAGTGTAGTTAATGGAAAAATAAATTCTATGGGAAAATGTTTTTCAAAGAAAGTGTAATTGTTTAATGGAAGAAATTGTGTTTATTGTTTTTTGTATTTGTTGTGAATGCAGTGCCTAAAACGGAAATGGGAGACACAAAAAATCTAGTTCTCCCTCACTAAGCGGCTCTCCCTTGAGAACCAAACGTTGTCCCTTTCCAGCTATGCGGTCTCCTTCACCATTTTCACGATCACCCTTGCCATTGTCGCCTTTTGGCAGCTCACCCTTAGGATCACCATCACCTTTATGCCCATTAAGACACGTTGGAATTCAACTTACTTAATGCTTTCTACCACATTGATTTATAAAGATGTTTTCTCTCGTTTGGCTAAACGTGAAGCATCTTATACTTGTTTGCCACATGATTATGATTGGGAGGTAGCCAAAGATATTTGTGGGAGGTTGGAGTTGTTTTATAGTGTGACTGAGTTTTTCTCTGGTTGTAAGTACCCTACAAATAATATGTATTTTACTTTGGTGTGTGAGTTGAAAATAGCATTGAATGAATGGAGTTTGTCTTCAAATGAGATGATAAGTAGGATGACAGAAACCATGCTTGCCAAATTTAATTCTTATTGGGCTAATGTTAATGTTGTTATGGCTATTGCAGCTATCTTGGATCCAAGATATAAGATGAAGTTGTTATAGTTTTATTATCCTAACATTTATGGTAATAATTCTGATTTGGAGATTGAAAAAATTAAGAATCTTTGTTATGATTTGCTTGATGAGTATGGAGATGTAGATGAGTCTCCTGTAGATAATGAAGAAAGTTCTCAAATGCCTGCAAGTACTTCAAATTATGTGGCACAAATGAAATGAGGTTGAGTGGGGCAATGTCATCCTTTGATTTGTTTTTAAACAATAGTTCAAGTAGTTCAAAGAAACATGGGAGTGCTAGAATGGAATTTGATCATTTCATTGAAGAGGAAGTGTTGAAGAGGAGTGAAGACTTTGATATTTTGCCATGGTGAAAAAGTAATGGTCTTAAGTATCCCACTTTACAAAGGATTGCAAGAGATATTTTAGCCATTCCTGTCACAACTGTTACTTTAGAATTTGCCTTTAGCACTAGTGGGAGACTGTTAAGTCCACATCGTAGTAGGCTTCATCCCAAGACTATAAAGGCAATGATGTGTGCTTAGAATTGGTAATGCAGTGAAATCAAAGGTTAGCAATTGACTAATTTGTATTTATAAAATGAAATCAAAATTGTATTTTTATATTTTCTAGTTATAATTTGATGAAGTTTATTCCATTTTTTAATTCATTGTTGTTGTAGGTTCTTCAACTATGTCGGGAGATTGTACATTTCAATCAATTCTTGATGATGGGGAGCTTAATGAAGAGGATGGGAGTTGTGTCATAGCTATGGAGGATTAGACTTTTGTATTAATTTAGTAGCTTTTTAATTTCTTAGACTTGTTGGATTAACTTGTTGGTTTGTAATTATTTTAAACTTGTGAGATTTATTTTGTAGCTTTTTAATTTCTTGGACTTGTAGGACTTGTGATACTTATTTCTTGAACTTGTTGGATTTATTTTATTTTTATGTTTAGTAGGTGATTTTAGCTATGATTTATTGATTTATTATTAAATGGTTATCTTAGCTAGGTGATTTATTGATTTATGATATTAGCGATTTATGGATTAACAGGTGATTTATTAATTTATGATTAATAGCCTATGATTTGGACTGATTTGGCATTTGGACCACATTATATGGACTTGAATTTAGACGTCGTAGGGCTTGAATTGAGGCAAAAATGAATTTAGGCTTCAATTCAATCTTCTTTTTTTTTGGTTGGGCCACGGATTGGGCCTAAATTTGGCAGGGCTAAACAGGGCCCGCAAGGCCCGATAGGGCGGGTCTGGGCAAGCATAAAAAAACTCGTTTATTAAATGGGCCGGGTCCGACTAACGGGTTTGGGTCCACGCGGTGGCTCCGGGTATGAAAAAACCCGGCCCGTTGCTATTCCTAATCTCCACATTTTATTTAGTTAGTAGGTGATGTGGCAGTTTCTCATTAAAACAAAAGAAGATTCCAGTTTAAAAAGTACTGGAGGTAAGCCAAACCCTTTATATTTTATGGTTTCAGTGAACAGATGTCGTTAGAAAATTTCTTAATATACTATTTTAAAAAAAAATTAATTATATTTTTATAGAAAATATAAAAAATTAAAAAAAATTAAGTAATTATTTTTTTCATTTTCCATAAAAATTTTTAAAAAATATTTCATAATCTAATGTCCTTAGAGTATCCGTTAATCTTTCCCATATTTTATTAGATTGTTGCCCTAATGACGCAACAACTTTGTTAATTAGTGACCAAAAAAAAAAAAAATCAAAACTAGCTGCAACTACAACGCTATTAGGGCTTGGTTTCTTTATTTTTGTGTTTGGCTGGTGAGAAACTATGAGAAAATGAAGTTCCTCTTTGGAAAGTTGTAGAACCAAGATTACATAAAATTGTAATGAGTAATGACCAATTATTTTGTGCCACATGTCCTTTTTTTTTTTTAATGATATGTTCCACATCAAATCTTTAAATACTAAAAATATATCAACTTTGCATTCTGTCAGGACACATAGTGTAAAGGTTAATGGTGGTTGACAAAAGGACATAAACTAAAGTGTTTTCAAAATTTTAGGGATGAAAAATAAATTTTTTAAAATTTAAGAACCAAAAATAAACTTTTAAAAATTTATGGACGAAAAAAATGAACTTCATGCAAAGTTTAGGGATGAAAGCAATAATTTAGTCAAATTCCTTTTATATAATAATTAATACACCATTTATGAATAATTAATACATTAAAATCAATACATTTACCCTATTTAATGCATGGCAATTAATTAATGTATTGACATAAATGTAAAGTTTTTTTTTTTTTTTTGACTGAAAGAGGTAGAGATTTTTTTTTTTTTTTTGAGAATCCATTCCGTGGGAAATTTCATTAATCAAGAAAGTGGCTTTTCCGCCAATACAAGACAACTAATGTCTGGAGGAACAGACTCCATCCAAACCGTTAAAGATGAGCAATATCTAGCTTTTTTTGCCAAAGCATCCGCTACACAGTTACCTTGCCTATGAGTATGAGAGAAATTAAAACTCTGCAAAGCTTTAACATACAATAAAGTATCTCGACAAATATGACCAAAAGCATTCTGAAACTTATCACCATTTTGAAGGGCTTTGATGACAGTTTCCGAATCTCCTTCCAAGACGGAATTGCGGAGACCTACTTCATGGACGAAAATGGCAGCTCGCCTAGCTGCTAGCAGTTCCAACATCGTAACAGAAGCAGGCTGTGGTATTTTTTCAGATAGGGCCGCCATTACTTCACCATCTCTGTTCCGAATCACCACCCCAATACCAGCTTCCCCTGTATCAGAAAACATTGCGCCATCGAAATTTGTTTTATATTCACACCGGTTTGGAGGTCGCCAATTCACAGTAGTGGTGGGCCTGGGTAGTTTCAGCTTTGGCATCCTTCCTGGATTGTGAAGCGATAAAAACCTCTTTGCTTCAAGTACTACCTGGTTTAGAGGAATAACATCCTCCTTCACTCTGAGTTTGTTTCGTCGCATCCACAAAAACCAGGCCGTGACTGCAAATACCTCCAATTGGTGCGGCTTCTCGTATACAACCTCCAGTAAGTTTTCAAACGAACCAGTAGCCATAATTTGTCTATTTATCTAGCTGAAATCCGTGTCCCAGACTTGGCGGAACACCTCACATTCCCAAAGAGCATGAAGAGAGGATTCGGCCTTTAAAGAACATTGGAAGCAGGTATCATCATTCACAACCCTCCTTTTCTTCAAATTCTCCAAAGTCGGCAACGCATTGGAAAAAGCTTTCCACAAAAATTGTTTTATCTTCCCAGGCATAGTAGCTTTCCAGATTTTTTTCCAGAAATTCCTATGCCTCTCCGGGTTTGATACCGACGCTGCATCAGAATTTTCTTCACTACACAGCCATTGATAACCTGAGCTAACCGTATAGAGACCATCATTGCTCTTTGGCCAGTACAAACAGTCAGGTTGATTAGTGATGCACAGCGGGATAGCTTTTATTTTTTGGGCTTCAAAGGGCAGGAAGATGCTGTCAACTAGATTGTCGTTCCAGGTGTGTGATTGTGGATCAATGAGGGCTGATACAGTGGCTGACCTGAAGGCAGGGGAGGGTGGAGATAAGATTCGGCCTTGAGAGTCTCCAGGTAGCCAGTTTGACCCGTATATCATGATTTGGGAGCCATCTCCAATTCTCCATTTTGAACCCTGTGATATAATTCGCCTAGCATGAAGAATGCTCCTCCATGCAAACGAACCCGAGGAAGCCTTTGCATCGAATATAGATCCATTCGGAAAGTATTTCGCTTTGAATACTTTATAGAAGAGGGAATTTGTGTCATGAACTAACCTCCAAACTTGCTTGGCCAACATGGCTTCATTGAACTTGCATAGATCTTTGAAGCCCATACCTCCCTCCAATTTTGGCTTGCATAAAATATCCCATTTCTTCCAATGTATTTTCCGTCTATCACCACGTTGCCCCCACCAAAATTTCCGAATCATCATCTCTATATCTTTACAAAGGCCCACCGGTAGACAGAAACAACTCATGGCGAAGGTGGGTATTGCTTGTGCCACGGCCTTAATGAGGACTTCCTTCCCTGCTTGTGATAACAATTTTTCCTTCCACCCCTGAATCTTTCCCCACACCCTTTCCTTTATAAAGTTTAAGCTTGCCCTTCTATTTCGTCCCACCACGGCTGGAAGGCCTAAGTATTTCTCATATTCTTTTATCTCGGGCACCCCAAGGTAGTTCTTTATGGAATTTTTAACCTCCAATGAGATCGACTTGCTGAAAAACAAGGTGGTTTTTTCCTTGTTTATCCGCTGCCCTGAAGCCTCTCCATACACCTCTAAGATTTCTTGGAGATAAATGTAAAGTCTTGATTTTGATAAGGTGGAAAGATAAACGTGTAGGATTATTAGTCCTCTTAAGGAACCCGCAACTCTGCAAAACCTTATACTACTATGGTTAAGGTTAATGGTTATATAGGCAAAAATACCTTTTGGTCCATCTTCTTTTGCTTTTACTATCATTTTAAGATATGGGTATATGCTTCATTATATGTGATAGCCCAAGAGGACCAAAACAGTAGTGGGTCCATGTACTTGTAGAACAAATATACTAATCTTGGATTACTAGGTTTCTCTATTATATAAATTGAATACAAATATTTTCTTTCACTTCTTGTGTTCTATTTTATGCACCACTAATCACAATTTGTCATGTATTTTTTTTTTTTTTTTTGTCTTTCTTTATAAAATAACCAAAATTTAAAATTGAAAAAAAAAAAAATTAAACATGTGATATACCATGATTGGTGGAGTATAAAGTGAAATACAAAAAGTAGAATAGAGAATTTGTATTCTATATAAACCATACTTTGGATTCTCTGTAAAAGCCAGTGCTTGTAGCAAAGATATACTAAAAAATTTATCCGTAATTGTTGGTCATTGGACAAACCACATCATTCATGTTCTCTCTCTCTTGCTTCTCCTTTTCAATCTCTATAATCTCCTACATTTCTTTCAGTCTATCACATTTCTAACCTGATATCAGAGCAAATTGATTTTGGCTTATAGAAAATTCTCAGCTTTTTTCTTCCACCAATTACTAATTTAGTGTCTGTTTGGAATTGGATTATAAGTTAGCTTATTGCTTATTTTTCTTACTATTTGCTAGTTTCACGTGAGTCACTTATTTATTTTATTTAACTTTTGTATATTTTTCTACTATTTGTGGGTCTCATGTGAGTCATCTACATACTTTATTTAATTTTTACCTTTTATCTATAGTATTTTAAGAAAAAAATTTAGTAGAAAGCTAGGTAAGTTGTTCTCAAACAGACACTAAGTTGTTCTCAAACAAACACTAAGCCTCAAAACCCATCTATTGTTTAATGGAGATGTCTATCGTTTTAAATTTCACTCTCCAACTATCGAATTATCAAAAAAAGGAAAAAAATTTAATGCAAATTTGAATTTTCCCATAAATAATTAATTGAAAATATATTTATGGTTTGGTGCTTAGTATCCATTTAGGAACAACTTATCTAAATTTTTGCTGAAAAGTGCTAAAGTATACTTGTTTTTTTTTTTTTTCTTTAATATTTTAAAAGTAAGAAAATGTAAAGTTTTAAAAAACTATATATAAAAATTAAAAGCTAAAAGCTGAGCAAGCTCAAGCCAAACAGACTATTAGTAATTATTAAGGATAAGAGCCCAGTTATGATAACGTGATACGAAATACAAATTGCAGATTATGATAGGATGGAGTTATTTGTATTTTCAAACTCAAAATAGGATAGAGCTGTTTGTATTTGAAACTGTGTTATATTTCAAATTCTAGTAATCTGTTCAACTCTATATAAAGGAAAGGCCTTAGCTGTATCAGGTAAGGCTGAAAATATTCAGCAGTTCATTGAGTTTACATGGTATCAGAGTAAGAGATAGCATCGGTAGATTCGGCAAGAAGTGCACTTGGAAGAGGATACCGAATAGTGCCATCAGTAAACTTCTTGGGCTTGATGATATGGTTCTTGGATCGAGTAACCATAGGATGAGAGGGTGGTTGGTCGGTGGCTAGAGAAGGATTAGGTACAGCTGGGATAATGTGGGTAGAAGCAGAGACTGTTTGATCATATGTATTAGTTTAGAAGTCCTTGCAAATTCTACCGGGCTTATCCTCTCTCAGACGATATACATTATTGATCTCTTAAAAAAAACCAAGATGTTGGAAGCTAAGACTATTAGCTCTTCTATGGCTCAATCCACAAGTTTGTCTGCATTTGAAGGGGATTCTCTTGATGATGTCACTTTATATAGAAGCACTGTTGGGGCTCCAAAGTATCTCTCTCTTTCTCGTCCTGACATCAGTTTCACTGTTAACAAGCTATCACAGTTTATGCATCGCCCCACATCACTTCACTGGCAATTTGTCAAACGCCTCCTGCGTTACCTTAAACAAACAATTCATCTTGGTCTTCAGCTCAAACGCTCTAAGTTTAATACCCTCCAAGCCTTTTCTGACGCCGATTGGGCTCGTTGTTGTGATGATCGGCGCTCCACTGGGGGATTCTATGTTTTTCTTGGTGATAATCTTATTTTCTGGGGCTGTAAAAAGCAAAAGACCGTGACTCGGTCTAGCACTGAGGCTGAATACAAAGCCGTTGCAAATGCAGCTGCTGAAGTGAAATGGTTGCGTGCTTTTTTATATGAGCTTGGAACTCTTGTCCCTAGGTCTCCAGTTCTCTGGTGTGACAACATTGACACTACATATTTATCTTCCAATCCAGTCTTCCATGCTCGTACAAAGCATGTTGAGATTGATTTTCACTTTGTCAGGGACATGGTTGCTGATGGCTCACTTGTCATTCGTTTTCTATCTAGTTGAGATCAACTAGCTGACATCTTTACGAAGCCCGTCTTCATCTAGATTTGCACTTCTTCGGTCCAACGTCAACATTCTTCCAGTACAGTTGAGCTTGCCGGGGCGTGTTAAGGATAAGAGCAAATCAATATCCAAACCAGCTGTATCCTAGTTATGGTAATGTGATACGAAATACAAATTGCAGATTATGATAGGATAGAGTTATTTGTATTTTCAAACTCAAAATAGGATAGAGCTGTTTGTATTTGAAACTCTGTTATATTTCAAATTCTTGTAATAAAGGAAAGGCCTGAGCCGTATTAGGTAAGGCTGAAAATATTTAGTAGTTCATTGAGTTTACAGTAATTGATTTTTTTTTTTTTTTTTTTTTTTTTTGAGGTGCTTAGTAATTTATTTAAAGAGTTCATAATACTTATTTTCTCCCAAAAAGAACATAAAAATGAATATATTAAATAGACCGAGAAGGCAGAAATTGAAAAACTTTGAACTGAATCCTTCAAATTTTTTTTTTTTTTCAATTGGTTCCAAAATAAGATATACAAAACCCGTTTTACAATCTTGCTAAAATATGAAACAACCTGAACAAAAGAACATTCATCCTCACATGAAGAAAAAAAAAGGTCTTCTAAGCTTACTACAGGGGTCTCACACCCCTATAGGACGACTCGCATAAGGTGGTGGACCCATGTAATTGTTGTTGCTGGCCCGGTTCCGCCACTCTCTTGCAGAAATAGGCCAGAAGAATGAACAGAGCATAAGTGCACCTGAAGCTATAGCCAAACCAAAATAGATCCAATAACTTCGTTGCCTCAAGCTTGGACAGTTTTCCTTACTGATCTTAGTGAAGCTTTCTCGAACATTGGTGCAGTCTATTAGCTTAGAAAGGATGGAGTTGGCATTATATGCTTTATAGCTAACAGCGGCAGCTAATGTTATCTGGCTGTAATAACTAGGGGTCAATCGTCCCTTGTTGTTGCATTTACCTCTTAGTGAGACCCCGCAAACATGCTTCTCCCATTCCCATATGAAAACAAAATCCAATAGTTTTAGAAGGTTAAAGTTGTTGTGTGATTGTGTGCAATGATTGAATGATAAGCAGAAACATAAAAGAGAGAGCAACAGAATTGTTGAACTAAAATGTTAATGGAATTATGCTTTTCAAGCTCAACAATGAAACAAATTTAACAAATTTCATAATTTTTTCATGATTTATTGAGGTGAAAATTTGTGATTAGTATAACATCACTTTTATGGGAACTACCACTAACATTCCTCTTATTGTATACCAATCACAACTTGCCACCTCAATAGTTATCAAAAATGTTATGAAAATTGTTGTGTAATAAGACTTATTGTTTAAGTTTAACTAAAATGTTAAATAAAAACTAAATATCTAATTAGAAATTTTAATATCTTTTCGTAAAGCTTTCTCTTAGCTTTTGAAAAAGAGGAAATAGAATGTATGTACATGTCTGTAATTTAAACATACCGCATCTGCATTGCTGAAGTCCACTTCACCAGTAATGCATTTGCGGTCAGTCATATCAGAGTGATAAGGATTACAGAGGGCAGGCACCAATGGCCAGATTGACTGAACGAATTAGGTCCAGTGCCATTCTTGTGGGCCACGTTGGTGATGAACTTGTTAACATTACTGACCGTTTGGAAGGTCACACCTTTGCTAGTAGACAAGGTTCCATAGGCTGTTGCATTGTCCACACACGGAAGAATTTGGCTAATTGCTGTATGAGCTGTGGGATTTTGGAGCCAGTCATCCATTGCAACACAAGTGTCTGCTATCCCACTGAAATGTGGAGAAAATTGGATGAGATGCACAGTCCTAGCAAGAATATGCAATCTAAAAACAAAATTTATATATACCTTTGTAAAAAGAAAAAGATAAATTTCAAATGTAAGAAATGTTTGTCCCTCTTCTTGCATTTGAGTTCCCCAATTTAACATATATGTACCCATGCTCACTAATTTTGTCAAAACTTCCATGCATCCTAATGTGAAGTTTGCGCTCCACAAATTAATTTTTGACAACAAATATAAGCGCTTAAAATTTTTTCCCAATATAATAGAATATTAAACAAGTGTAAGTCGCTCACCTTTTCCTAACTTACTTATATCACCCATCAAACATACTTCATCCGTTGACGACTATTAAAAGAACCTTCTGTCTTTGTTTTTTGACAATAAATATTATTTTGGCAACTATTTTGTAAGGTTGAATTTATTCAACCATCTAATTGGCTTTATTCCGTGCCAAATTTGCTTGTATTTCAGCATTTAGTAACCCTGTATTTAGGTGGGCTTGTTGTAAGGGTAGTGAGTGAGATAGAGTGAAGATTGCTCAAGAGTGTGCAAGAAAACAGAGACTCGCGGCTTGATCTCGCGGGTGACTCGCGGCTGCAAGCCGCCAGACGCAGCACACGTGCCAAGCATGCCAGAAGGTGAACAGCCATGCTAGCTGGAGCACTACAGGATAAAACAGGACAACTGGCCATACGGTTATCTTGCGACTGGATCTCGCGACTCAGTCAAGTCGCGAGGCCAAGCCACGAGCCAGCCCTGTTTTGAAAAACCTGACGTTTCACATTCTCCTCTCACCTCAGTATAAATACCCCTTATACCCACAAATGAGAGAGAGCTTCCAAAGAGAAATTTTGAGAGAGAAACCCTAGAGTAAAACAAGATTGATTCATTCACAATCTTTACATAAGTGTCTTCAAATTCCTCAACTCTCTTCCTCTCCATTGCTAAATCCTTGAGAGGCTTTTTACCAAAACCTTGTTCTCACCATATCCATTACTGTGAGAGGGTTGTTTGGTGTTTTGGGAAACAGTTAGGAAGGAACCAATCTTCATTGGTTGATGCTATGATCTAGTAGCGGAATCCGAGAAGCTAGAAAAGAAAAAGGTTCGGCGCAACCTCGTTGGAGTAAGAAGCTTGGAGGGCTTAGGTGCACTGGGTAGATTAGGCTTGGAGGGTCTATTGCTGTCCATGTATCTCAACTACATTTTCTAGTGGATTGTTTACCGCTTGGAGGGCGGCGGAGAGGTTTTACGCCGAGGGCTTCGGTTTCCTCTTCGATAACACATCGCGTGTTGTCCTTGTGTTTGCATCTTCCTTCCCTTTATCTTTGCCTTTTATTTTCTGCTGTGGATGTGATTTTAATTGGCTTAGATTGTTTACCAATTCTGTGTTATGCTTTAGTTCATGTTCCGCACATTAATTGTTTGATATAAAGCTTGAATTGGTAATTTGTTAATTGGGGGTCTAAACGTTCAAGGGTGTTTTACACTATTTGAACTTTCATATTTCATAAAGCCCAAATGCTATTTTGGCTCATATTTACAAAATTCAAATATTATTTTGACACTTGTTTTACATATACTAAATCCCACACTCTTGGGAAATATAATTATTCATCCCTCAAGAAATACCTCTCTTACAAGATTTATAAAAGCCCATGAATATCACCCACGGCAAAACTATTCATTTTGTGTAGGGACAACCAAGCCCAAGGAAGCTTAACTACAAAGCCCAGCTGGACTAGCCCAGCTCACACACAAATTCCAGCAGCAAGAGGTCACGTGAGCTGACCAGCCAAAATCCAGCACAACTAAACAGCTGGAGCCCATTCCCATCAAGTCCCAACTTGTCTAATCAGATTAGAAGAGGACATGTGTCCATCAGGGGTTAAACCCTTCCTCTAGAAGCTGAAATTCCATTATTTCTTATGTGACATAAAGCTAAAAGTGATGTGATAGAAAGCTGGGAAGTTTCAGCCAGCTGTCACTTCTTTCTTCTCTAACCCATTTAGTCAAGAACCAAGAGCAGCCATGACCAGGCCATCAAAGCTCCTAAAACAACTTGAAATCAATTCATTTTCATACTAAAAACGTGTATTCTCTGGTTCATGGACCAAGCACATGAACCCCAAATGGGGAAACTTAGAGAAATGTGGTTTGGAGGACACCAAGGGGATCCCAGCAGAGTTCCCAGCAAGAGCTTTAAGATTGACACCTGGCTTGGGGTGATCCAATCTGCCCTAAGGAGCTCTGATTCTAGCTGCAACATAACCAAGATCATTACCCTAAAGCATGCTCTAATCCCTTCAGCTAAGGCCAATCAGCATTCAATGCTAAGTTAGAATCCCAGCTGTTATTACCCAAAACAGCAACAACCTTCTAAAAGTTGAGCTTACCACTATTAGCTAAAATCCTAGGAACGATTCTCTAAGGATTTTCTGAGGATTGGGAAAGATTTAGCAGAGATTATTTGCTAATCACCTCCTAAAAATCCAGATATAAATGACACTCTCCATTAATGCTTAATAGGGAGGGGAGACCAAGATACACTAAGACATACACCAAGAAAGATTTTTCCTTAACCTCACTGTTTAAACCTTCTCTAAGCTCTGAAAAAAGCACGAGTTCTTAGTTTCAAACCTAGAAACTAAGTCCCAAGCCTAGAAACTAAGTCCCAAGCTCCTAGCTCAAAAACACTTCTCATAGTTCTACTCATAAACACTTATAGCCTGTTTGGATGAAGGGGGAAGGAGGAGGAGTAGAGTAGAGTAGGCTAAAAATAAGCTAATTTTGTGCTAAATCTACTCTACTCCCCCTTTCTCTCCCTCCATCCAAACGGACCATTATCTACCCCTAGCAGAAAGCTCCAACAACCTTACTATACTCTCTCACTCATGACTCATACTACTCACAAATGACTCTCTCTACTCATTACTCACTATATATTCACGAGCATGTCTTGACACCATAATGATCTTACTGCGCTAACTGGGATCTCTCTCTCTCCCTTCATCTCACACTAAGTTTTCCTCATTATTTGTCATAATGGAACCCATGACATTTACTTATTCATTTACTATTAATGGTTATGATGTAACTGTTACTATAGAATTTTTTCCTCATATTGTTGTATTAGAAGACTCCTCTCCAAAGCTAACGGATGATGAGTCTAAAAGTGTAGATATTTTCCTTAATTTGTGAAGTAGCTAACAGCTGGAGGTTTTATCCTGTTTTATCTTCCGTTACCGTTGGGCTATTTTCTGCAGAAACACCTTACCGCTGGGTCATTTTCTGCAGAAACATTTTACTGCTGGGTTATTTCTTACAGTATGCTTTTTAACCGTGATGACGTGTCCGCTATAGGGATTGTTTATGGGCTACTCTTGTCAGTTCCAATCTAGGCCCAAGGCATAAAATATAGTGGATTCCTTGGATCTTCACCGATAGCCTTTGGGTCGTGCATTAAGCCCATTGTCGAGTTTCGGCTTAGACCCCCCAACCCATCATAAATCTCATTTGTCGGAAAGGAAACTTTTTTGCCCCCGACAATCTTAAAAACCTAAAACACTATTCAACTCACCTCACCCCAAAACCCTATTCATACCAGTAGCTCCACTACTACTATAGCTATCTTCACCTACAACCATCGGCTTCTCTCCTATAGATCATGTTAGTTTGCAATATTATATTTCAATAGTTATAGCCATATATTATTCTTTGAGGTAAATCGTCTTTCATTTTTTATTTTTTATTTTTCTGTTGTCTAGTAAAATAATTTTTGTCTTGTTTCAATAATTCCTAGGTATTGAATCTTCTAATTATTTGTTTCAATATATTTCTTTGTTATATAGTCACATATTTTTCTGTTGTATAGTAATATTTTTCTTTGTTGTGTAGTAATATATTTTTCTTTGTTGTATAGTCAAATATTTTTTGTTTTGTTGTATAGCCACAATTGTAAAAAGTTCATTCAGATGGGTCGCATTGGGTCTATAAAAAGCCGAATCAAGAAAACAAATCCGGGCTAGCAAACAAGAATAGGTAATGATTTGCTTGTGGCTCGGTTAAATTTTTGTTTTGCTATGTTGGTTTGGTCATTTTTTAAGTAGTGTGTGGAATTAGTGGCTTATTGTTGGAATTGTGTAAAGCCGATGAAGGTGAGTTGCAAGAAGCCGGTTGGAAGGCTTAGAGAGGTAGTTCAAATTCCTAAGAGGGTAAATTTGATTGAGTTAATGTTGTTTTTGTGAAATATTTTTGTTGGTTTTTTTATAGTGGCTATTGTTGAGGTAGTGTTCAATTTTTTGTATGTGTTTATTGGGTTGGAATTATATGACTGAGATTTGTTCTGCTTTAAAATTTATGGGTTTTGTAGATTGGATATTGTTCTATTAAGCAAGGTTTTCAGAACCAGACCGGACCGGAAGGTCGAACCGTGAAAACCGGGAACCAGGATGAAAACCGATTTTTTAAGCCTAAAGAACCGGATTTTTTGTTAATTCCATGAACCCCTAAAACCGGAGTTGGACCGCACGAACCGGTGAGAACCGTGCGGTCCAACCCCTTAGCAATTTATAAAAAAAAAAAAAAAAAAAAAAAAAAAAACAACTTAACACAATTTTATTCTACTTAATTAAATTATCCATCTCTTATAAGGAATAAAAAAAATTATAATTAAAATCTTTCAAAGATATTTAACTTTACTTCAAAAATAATCATAAATTTTAATGTTTTCATAGTTATTATTTTATTTTATTAACTTTCTTATTTAATTATTAAATATATGCTTGAAAATCATTAAATTTCTCTCACATATATAGATATATTGTCAATTTTGCTAGTTTTTATAAATTTAATATCTATATTTAGGCTTTAATTAATTATTAAATTAATTATGACATCATCACGATTCGACCCCGGTTCGACCTCGGTTCGACCTCAAAAACTTTAAACCTCTCCCTTTTACGGTTCAATGAATGGTCCGAGTTTGAAAACCTTGCTATTAAGTGCTCGTGGGAAAAATGAATGGAAAAATGAATGTTTCTTAAATTGCAAATTGACCATGGATTTCTAATTAATTAGAATTAAATGCTTTTAGGGATTCTAGCCATTGATTTTTTTTGAAGCACTAGCCATTGATTTTACTTTTAAGAGTAACCTATCTTTCTGGCATTGAATCTTATGATTTTTTAATTCTTTTTGGCCTTTAGAATGTTTTAACATATGAATTTTTGTTTATTTTTTGCTATATTCGAAATTGTCTTGCAAATTTTAATGGTTATAGTCATGGATTATTTTTTTAAGGGTAAATCATATTTCTTTTAGATTTCTCCGTTGAATACTATATATATATGTTTTGAATCTTCTAATTCTTTAATTTTTTAAAGTTAAGATTTTAACTTTCTTTTCTTTGAAATAAACAAAAAAAGTAATTTGAATATATAAGTTGTGAGTAGAACCAAGGGTAAAGTTATGGTCCTTATGGAGGGTACAATTCTTTTTATTTGTTAATAAAACATTTTGCCATTTGAAATAATGTTTGTCTTTTTCTATTTCTATTGCTCGGAACTATTATTATTTAATTTTGTACGTTAACCACTGTGAATCCTCTTAAATGCTCACCAGTTTTTCTGTTGATGTAAATAATGAATATCATTTCATCCAAAAAGAAAAAGAAGAAAAAAGTAGTGAAGATCATAAGACTAGAAGAATGAAATTTATTTTTTTCATAATATTGTAAGATAAAATTTAGAGTTGCAGCGGAAACTAAATACACATAAACATATTTTCAGTCATAGTTGTTTAAGTGTTTAGAGGAAAAAAAAAAAAAAAGACTCAATATATGATAGTGTATATATAAAAGGTGTCTTTTAGTCTATGACCTTTAGGACAAAATTGGCCTTTACCCTTTTAAAAAAAACAATCCAATATTTTGCCCCCTTTCCCAAACTAATTAGGGAAATACTACTCTTTTGAAACTCGACTTTCTCAAAATTGAGTTTAAAAAAAAAAAAAATTCTGGAGGCCTATAGGGGTGTTTTAAGGAGCCTATAGTGACGTTTTAAGGACCTATAGTGGCGTTTTGTAACTCGATCTTCATGAACTCGAGTTCAATGCAAGTTTTTCCTCTCTTTTTTTACCTATAACTCGAGTTCATAGAGCTCGAGTTACAAAATGCCACTATAGGCTCATTAAAACGTCACTATAGGCTCCTTAAAACGCCACTATAGGACTTAACTCGATTTTGAGAAAGTCGAGTTTCAAAAGAGGGGCATTTCCTTAACTAGGTTGGAAAAGGGGGCAAAATGCTGGATTGTTTTTTTAAAAAGGGCAAAGGCCAATTTTTTCCATGGCCTTTACCACACATATTTCCTTTTGATGGAGACCGGCTATATATATATATATATATATATATATAGAGAGAGAGAGAGAGAGAGAGAGAGAGAGAGAGAGAGAGAGAGAGAGAGAGAGAGAGAGAGAGAGAGAGAGAGAGAGAGAGGCTAGACTAGGGACCCTTTTAAATTAAGATTTGTTCCATAACCTCTTTCTATCAAGGAGTTTAAATCTTGTAACTTCAAAGTGTTTATTAATCAAAGGAGTAATACCAATTGAAAGTTACTTAGAAATTATTATTCACCATAATGTCTTTCACAAATAAAATCCTTAAGACATGAGTTTTCATTTATCATTTAAATGTGGGTCACATAAAGTTTTCATAAAATCTTACATTCTCCCACTTGGCCCACTTGACATTTAAATTACTTGATAAATGATATTAACTTTAACATGGCCATGATATTACTCATGTCAACTAATTGTGAAATGCTCTCACTCAAATAAAGAATCCAATACATGAATCATGGCGGTAATACCCTTAATTATAATGAGTACTTCCTTCCATGTATTATAATGTATAGTAATCCTTACATGAGTACTTTGTGAGCCATTAATTCTTTACGAATGGACTACCTATTAGCCATTCGGGTCCTCTTTTATACATCCCCATGGATATATCATCCTTATATATCTCCATAGATATATCTAACTTAATACATATACTTTACGTGCACAAAATAAAAATCAAATATTTTCTTCTCCAAAACTAACCAAATATGTGTCCAAAACATAGAATAATTAGAAAGAAATTAAACACCAAATGAGCTAACAAGTTCCATATGTTCAAAAGACTTTTATACTGCTTTGCCAGAAAATATTTAGTTATGAAATTAACATATATTAGCTCAATGGACAATTTCAGTTTCTTAAAATTCTCTCTTAGACTGAGTTACTTTATGTTGATATGTTTATTTCGACTTTCACAATCATTGTTCTTAGAGAAGAAAATTATAGCAAAGTTATCTTTAAAAAATCTTTAAAGGTCTCATCATAAGATCAACAACCTTAAGACCTATCCATAATGCCTGTCTTATAGCTTCGTAGCATATAGGATATCTTACATGACAAAATAAAATCACTACTTCCAATTAGTATGTCATTCATATTTAGGCGTAAAAACAATACATTTATTCCCACTGATCTTAAGGTGTATACACCAATCAACAATGTGCCCAACAAAACCAAATGGCGCAACAAAGTTGGTGAGCCTTTATATACCATTAGTGGGATACCTATATGCCTAACTTTTGCAATATAAAAATTTTATTGGGAGCCAAACCTAATGGATCTTGTAAAATAACATTAATAGCTTTCACAAAACCTTTAACCTTATAGGAATAAATTTCCAAGTTCTTACTCTCGAGTAATCAAATCACTCCCATCCTTGTACTTAGTTTCTCATTTGACATTTTTTATTCAATAAGATGGGTGATTCATCCACATGAGTACCAAAACATAGATCCACAAACCCAAAGAAAATAAAATTTAATGCTAAGAAACTTAAACTTTAATTCTAAATTAACCAATGTCAATTTAGTAGTAAATTCAACCTTCCTATGGGTAGAGGCGCATCATGCATGAATTTACTATAAACCTTTATTCATAAAACTAGTAAATAGAAACACTAAGAATCAAATTTTCCATACCTATGGGCCTAGGAAAAATCTCATCTTAATGCTACATTCACCATCTTATTCCAATTAAATGATAACAATAATAACATCCCCATGGGGCCAAGTCATTATCTTCATGAATTAATTGCCACTTAGATGCCTTTGTTCCAAATGAAGTCTTATAGAACTTTCTTGATGTGATTATCATCATGGCTTTAGATGCTATGGCCACTCCTAAGTCATTTTGAAATTCACTACTTCATATGGCATCATAAAGATCAACTAATCCTAATATTGATCATGTCAATTAAAATAAACCATAATATGATATTTAAAGACAAGTGTAAGAAATTGTAAATACACTAAAAATATCAAATATTTTAACTATGTAATGATCAAATTTTCATATATAGTCACAAACTTTATAAAATCATTGCACACTCTATGCAAGTCAGACAAAATAAGGTTGCTAGCCCAAACCATGTTTTATTTCTATCAAAGAAACATAATAATCTATATGCAAGAAGTTATCATGACAAATGTCCCCTTTCATGAGAAACTTAAATTTGAAAAACCAATCATGATCTTCATAGAAACATTCGGCCAATGCTAAATACAAAAGGAATAATTTTCCATAGATAGTCTCCTATGTCCTAAAACTATCCCATATTAAAGCCATCTAGCCCAAATGATGGTATATGCTATTTTAGTGATAAGCTTCAACACTATATGCTATGATCCATACATGAGATACATGGCATAAAACTTAACATTATTCCATACCTCTTAAAACTGAGTTTGCTAACATTGGTTAAAAGGCCAGATTTTGATCGCATAGCTAATTTAGCTGAAAGGTCCTACCACAAAAGAATATACAATGCAAATACTTTATATTCTTAAATCCATATGTGCATTGGAAATTTAGCCAAATAAAAATATATGAATTAAAAAATTACTAAACAACATAGCATGAAGGATGGCTTTGATACCATAAATATACTTTCGACCATAGTTGTTTAAGTGTTTAGAGAAAAAAAAAAAAGACTCACTATACGATAGTGTATATATAAAAGATGTCTTCTAGTCTATGACCTTTAACTCACATATTTCCTTTTGATGAAGACAGGTTATATATATAGTCTAGACTATGGACCCTTTTAAATTAAGATTTGTTCCATATCCTCTTTCCATCAAGGAGTTTAAAACTTGTAACTTCAAAGTGTTTATTAATCAAAGGGGTTATACCAATTGAGAGTTACTTAGAAATTTTTATTCACCATAACGTCTTTTACAAATAAAATCTTTAAGACATGAGTTTTCATTTATCATTTAAATGTGGGTCACATAAAGTTTTCTTAAAATCTTACAAATACATTATACATTTTTGCAAAGTTTTCCCGTACATTGCACGGGTTAGCGACTAGTAGTATCATAAATAGAACAACCCAACATGTTTTATTCGAAGAGTACCTATCCTTGAGACTTTGCACGTTATGTAAAGAAAATAGAGTTTTTCTGAGAGAGAGTAATATAATGATTGAATGCAATATATGGACGCGTTCAAGAAACTCACATAAATGTAATGTTTATTTGTAATATTCCAACCACCCTTGTAGAATTTATAATTATCAAAAGGGTCCACCCTGCGTGTTCTTTCTGTAGCTAATTTCAGGGATGTGTCCAGTACAGCTTCATCATTTGCCTTCGCAACAAGAAACCTCTGAATTTCCCATGAACCAATACCATAATCACGCTTCTCAATTGTTCCTACAACAAATGAAAGCATTTTTTTTTTTTTTTTGAAAAACATAGTTAATGTGTAGAAGCTTTTTGTTAATATCAATTAATATATGAAAATAAAGCAACCCATTTTACAGCTTTGATTCTTTCACACTCCCTTTATGCACTTTCCACTCATCATTTGTCATCATGGATCAAATATGGACATTCTTAAAAAATGTGGACACCTAATATGAAAGTGTGTACATTATATATATACATCAGGTATGTGAAACAATAATTTTCCTTTTATTAAAAAACAAGATAATGAAGTACCTTGAACGTGTTTGGTTCGCAGGTGTTGAAACTAAGGAGCTCCATGAGAAAACAAAAAGAAGGTTGAAAAAATGAAGAGCAAAGTTGGTAGCTAGAAGAAAGAATGGCTTTGATTTGAAGTATGGCATTGTGCAATCTGCCATATTTCCTCTTTGTATGTCTCTGAAAACAAGAGGGTTATGGTTCATCCATGAAAGCTACGATCTTTATGAATGTGCGAAAGAGAAAAGATATGAAATCAAATGTAAGTTTGAATACATAACCATTTGATAAATTACTATTTTTGGGCATCCTTGGGTTCACAGAGTTGGTAGAAGAAAGAATGGCTCTGATTTGAAGTATGGCATTGTGCAGTCTGCCATATTTCTTCTTTGTATGTCTCTGAAAACAAGAGGGTTATGGTTCATCCATGAAAGCTACGATCTTTATGAATGTCTGAAAGAGAAAAGATATGAAATGTAAGTTTGAATACATTACCATTTGATAAATTACTATTTTTGGGCATCCATGGGTTCGTAGGGTCAGGGCCGGCCCTTCCACTAGGCCAATTAGGCAATTATCTAAGGCCCCCAATTGGAAGGGAGGTCCCAAAATTTTAGAAAAAAAGGGATAGTAGGGGAAAAAAAAATTGGTTTTAGATGAGTCAAAAAAAATCTGGCACATCCTTTGGACCCAAAAAAAAAAAAAAAAAAAAAATCCAGCACATTCTTTAGATTTGTTAAAGACTTAAGTTTTCTCTGAGTGGTGGGCTGGACATTTCACCACATTTGGGCCTTCAAGCGTTTTGTTTTTATTTATTATTTATTATTTTTTTTGTGTGTGTGTTATAGGTGCAATTGGATTTGTTTTTATGTTTTTTGTGGGTGCCATCTTGGCAGGCATCTTCTTGGCTGGGCTGGGGTGCTGATCTTGTACAGTGTTGTGTTTAATTTTTTTTTTAATCTTGTGTTTATATATATATATATATATATTTTTTTTAATTATTGGTAATATAATGAATAAATCTTTATTTATGCAGGTTGAGATTGCTAAAAACTTGTTATTATTCGGCGAAACTACAACAATACTTTTTATATAAATCGGGTTCTATTTCTCATTTGCTCTACACTTGAAAGTTATTTTTTATTTTAGTCTTTATAAATATATTTTTTGATTAGAAATGTCTACTAGAAAATATGCATCTAGATATGAAAAGCTTAAAAAAAGAAAAAAAGAAAAAGAAAAATTAATTGAGTGTCAAAAGGATCAATGGATAAATTTGTTATTAGTAATAACAAAATATAACACAAAATTTAGATGAAAGTATCACAAATGAGCAAGAAATTCACCAAAAAGAGTTAGAAGATAATGAAATGATACAATTGCAAGATAACAATGATGTTCAATTTTGCAATACAACAAATCTTGATAATGAACTTCAAAAGAATTTAGAAGAAAATGAAAATAATGATGAAAATGTCACAAATGAACAAGTTCACCATAATGATATTCAACTAGAAGAAAATGAAAATAATAATGCCATGTTGAATTATATTCCTTCAAATATTTATGATTCAGGTAATTGGAAAAATATTGACACAAAATTAAGAGATTTATTTATAGAAAGAAAAATAGATTTTAAATGAAATATATTATAATATACAAATATTAAATAAATATTAATTTAATTAATACATAAATATAAAAAAAGCCCAATTTAGTTCTCGCCTTAGGCCTCAAAATGTCTAGGGCCGGCCCTACGTAGAGTTCCTACATTTCTGTTAGTGTTGCATAAGTTTAGAAAAACAACTACAAAATTTGAACCAATACACTGTTTTTTTTTTTTTTTTTCTTTTTTAGAATAATATGAAAGTATATCAACTTCATGAAGTATTTTAAATTTATTTTTAATAATGATAAACTTCAAAACTGAAGTGTGAGAAATTTTTGTGATAGAGATAAGCTCCTAAATTTAAGAGATAGAAGAGTTTGGGCATATATGTAGGGTCTATTATTTTCAATTTATTTACAACTATGCCATTAAAAATATATTTTGTATCTTAAAAACATCGTCTCAACCATTTTCAAAATTCTGTTTTGAATAGTGAAATAGGAAATGGTTTTCTTGAAATAGTATTTAGAAAACATCGGTCAAACAATATATTCAAGTGTGGACCCAACCTTTTTTATTTCCATAAAAAAAAAAAAAAAAAAAATCGTATTTAAATCCTCTTACAAACATGTTCTAAATAACTTTTAAAGGTATTTTCAAAACTTATATAAGAAGCACCGATACTCTTGGCGATATGGTCATTTCACAAGTATAAATATTTGTGGAGTGTGGGGGTAAGGGCCATGATTTAAGTCTCTAGGAGGGAGTTTCACCTGCATATACATTTAGATTAGGTTAGAGAAAAATTTCTATCTTGTATTTAAAAAAAAACAAAAACTTATATAAGAAGAATAGAAATAATAAAAAATAAAAAATAAAAAAACATTAAAATATAAGTAATCATTCTAGTACAAAGCATAAACACAAACAAACAAATCTTTTTGAAGTTTAACATTCAATTATATCAAGTACATTCTTTTAGTTATTTATATTAAAGTTATTTTTGGCCCTTAAAATTTGGGGTTGTTTCCTTTTTGACCCTTTATGTTTCAAAATTTTCATTTTTGTTCTTCATATTTGATTTATTTTTGTTAGAAATACTGAATGCAATAGTATTGTATTTCTCAAAATGAAAGAATATATATGAATGTCTTTATATAGGAGGCATATGAGTGCAGTACAAGTAAGAGTGTAGTAGAAGAATATGTGCTATACAAGTAATCTAGTTGGGCCTAAAGCCCATAACACTATACATGTTAACAGCCCCCCTCAAACTCAAGGTGGATGTGAGACCAACTTGAGGTTGTCAACCAAAGTACAAAGGCATTCTTTAGGATGTGATTTGGTGAAGATATTTGCAAGTTGATCTTTAGAGGAGACTAAGAGCAGCTTGAGAGCATCATGGACAAGATGATAACGGATAAAATGACAATCGATCTCGATGTATTTAGGCCGTTCATGGAAGACATCATTGTGAGCAATATGAATGGCACTCTGGTTGTCACAATAAAGAGGAGTAGCAGAGGATGTAGACACACCTAAGTCTTTGAGAAGCCATCGTAGCCAAAGGAGTTCAGATGTGGTATCAGCAAGGGCACGGTATTCTGCTTCAGTACTGGAGTGGGTCACATGAGTTTGTTTCTTACTTCGCCAAGAAATCAGAGAAGAACCAAGAAGAAAGCAATAACTAGTGGTGGACTTGCGATCAGTGGGATCTCCTGCTCAATCAGCATCAGAAAATGCACGGAGAATAAGAGGAGATTGAGCAGAGTAGAAAAGACCATAGAAGAGAGTGCCCTTTAGGTATCAAAGAATGCGCAGAATAGCAGCATAGTGAGTCGATTGTGGAGCAGACAAATACTGGCTCACCTGGTGAACAACATAGGAAATGTCTGGATGAGTGACAGTGAGATAAACTAGGTTGCCAACCAAGCGTCTGTAAAGAGAGGAGGGAGTCAGATGCGCATTAAGCTCAACTGGAGTGTCAATAGTCTTGCTATCAGTGAGTCCAACTCGAGACAAGAGTTCAGAGGTATACTTGGCTTAAGTAATATAAAGTTCATCTGTAGAATGAGTGATTTCAAGACCCAAGAAGTAGTTGAGATGTCCAAGATCTTTCATCTCAAATTGCTAACTGAGAAAATCCTTGAGTTCTTGAATGCCACTGAGGTTGTCACTAGTTATGATTATATCATCCACATACAGGAGAAGTAAAATAGTGCCTTTGTTAGTGCGACGAAGAAATAAGACAAAATCATAATGATTGGCCATGTAACCTAAGCGAGAGATGGTAGAGCTGAATTTGGCAAACCAAGCTCGTGGAGCTTGTTTAAGGTCATAAAATGCACGTCGAAGGTGACAAATCTTGTTGGAGTCAACAGAGAGACCAGAAGGAGGTTGTAAATAAAGTTCTTCACTTAAATCCCCATTAAGGAATGCATTTTTGACATCCATCTGAAAAAGGTCCTATTTACAGGCAGCAGCAACAACGAAGAGGGCACGAATAGATGAGATACGAGCAATCAGAGCAAATGTCTCTTCATAATCAATCCCATACTCCTGTGTAAAACCTTTTGCAACGAAACGAGTTTTGTAGCGCCTAATGGACCCATTAGAGCGAGTCTTAATCTTGTAGATCCACTTACAACCAACCACAGATTTCCCAAGGGGGAGTGTCACCAAATCCCAAGTATGGTTTTTAGATAATGCATCAAGTTCCTTTTTCATTGTAAGGGCAGTGTAACAATGATAGTGTAGTGTAGCAAGGGCAGTGTAACAATGATAGTCAAGTAAATGTGCAGGAATGGATCTTACCCGAGTTGAGTGACGAGGTGGAATGTCTTGCACATGTCTTGTGCAAGATCTTTAGGCGGAGCAGGAGCAGGGGACCCAAGCTCAAGGTTGGGGTTAGGTAGCTCGTCTTCGACCTGTTCATCTTCCACCTGTTCATTAAATGGTGAACTAGGAAAGTGATCAATGATATCTGGTGGCTAGACAGAGAAGTCTACAGGAGAATCAAGAGCAACTATAGGAGGATCAGGAGTAGCTATAAAAGGAATATGTGCCTCATCTGGAAAAATATCTAAGACAGAGGAGGAAGATAGGGAGGCACGAAAGTGAGAGAGCTCGACAAAGAGGCGATGTTCCCAAAAGACAACATTGCAGGAGATACGAAGACGATGAGAGACAAGCTCATAACACCGATAGCCCTTTTGAGTTTCGCTATAGCCAAGAAAACAACAAAGCCTTGTTTGAGGCTCAAGTTTGTTATGCTCATGTGGCTGAAAAAGAACGAAACAAGCAGAACCGAAGAAGTGAAGGTGGTGATAGTCTGGAGGTGACCCAAAAAGGCGCTTATATGGAGTTTGATTTTGGATAACAAGACTTGGAATACGATTAATAGCATGAAGAGCAGCTTCGCCCCAAAAAGGAGCAAAAACTTTGGTAGAGAGAAGGAGAGTACAAACAGTGTCAAGAATATTACGAAGTTTTCATTCGGCTCTTTCATTTTGCTGAGAGATACTTGGACAAGTTAGTTGATGAACAGTGCCATAGGAATGCAAAACAGCTTTGAAAGCATATTGAGTGTACTCAAGAGCATTATCAGATAGAAAAATTTTGATGCGTTTGGAAAACTGAGTTTCAACCATTTTTGCAAAATTAGAATATACTTGCAATAATTCAAAACGATGTTTCATATTAAAAATCCAGCTATAGCGAGAGTAATCATCAATAAAGACAACAAAATATCGAGACCCACCAATACTAGAGACAAAGGAAGGCCCCCAAACATCAGAATGAATAAGGTCAAAGATATTAGTGGATATTGATTCACTAGTATTGAAAGGAAAAACTGGTTATTTTCCTAACTGACATGAGACACAATCAAAATTTTCGGTAGACACTGAACCTGACAAACCTTTAGAAGCCAATTGTTGTACTCGAGAGGAAGATGCGTGACCAAGTCGAGCATGCCAAAGTGCAAGGGAAGGAACAGAAGAAACCGCAGCAGCTGCAGCAACAGAAACATGAGCAACAAGTGGAAGACGAAGGTTGTCCATGGGAAACATACGCCCAACTATGGGACCGATCCCAAGCTCCTGTCCCATCCTTAGATCCTTGATAATGCCTTAAAATGTATACTTGTTATATATTTATGTGGGCGTTATCTCCTTATTACTATGCTTAATTTGTATAATTAAGTCATGATTTGCATTAGTCCCTATTATTTATTTTTACATAATTTCTTGAATAAGATGCTATTCATTGTGTGTAATTTTCTACTTTCAGGAAATCATGTAAGAAAGATGAGTTTACAGGAATTTGTGAGAGAATGGAGGCCAAACTAGAATTAAAGTGGAGCTAAAGGACCATACTTAAATGTTTAAGGAGGTGCAGCTGGAGTGCTTTGATCATCTACCATGATTGGAAGCTTCAAATATGGAAAGAAATCAAAGAGGCAGAATCTGAAAAGGAAAAATCTGATTTGAGCATTGATCAGTATTTTGGGCATAACTCTCTTCTCAAAAATCCAATTGACACAAGGCTAGATGGGTTGAAATCGTGACTTAAATATCTACAACTTTCCAGTTTTGAGTTTTTCAAAATTATCAATTTTTGAAGGCTAAAATTAACTCACAAGTTACTGCTGTAAACCTGGACGGAAATTAAAATAGAAAAAGTTTTATTTTCTTGGGACACTTAGTCATTAGGGTTTTGAAGGGAGGCTGGTGAGAACGAAATTTGGGCAGAGAAAACCTTGTATTTTCCTTTCTCTAATGGCAGCCTAAACTCTTTGCTAGGGCTAGGGGTTATGTTTCTTCTATACGGTATGAATATTCAATGTAATTCTTTCTAGAATTTTATCAACAACATATTTGATTGTTCAATTAGATTTCTTCTGATGTATTAGTTCTTCCATGCTTTCAATAAGTTCAATCATGTTTTTCTTATTGTTTAGATGAATTTCTAATAGTTTCAAATAGAAATCAGGTTTTAAAGTGAATGGGTTTTTCTGAAAACTTTTCTAACCGTATTATTAATTGAGGTTATCATGCGTTCTTGAATTGTCTCAGTTCAACCGAATCATAAATTTTTAATTGTATAAGAACAATCAATTATGAAATAGATATTTTCTTAGATCACAAAGAATTTCATATCGATATAGGGAAACACCCCGATGCCCTAATATTTACATTATTGATTTAAATCAGTTTTTATTATTATTCTTGTTAACAATCACCAAGCAAAAGTATTTTTCTTCTTTACCCAAATTTTTGTTTAATTATATTGTCTTCGAATTTACCCTGCTCCTTGTGGTTCGATCTCAGTACTCCAAGAATTATATTTCTACGATCTCCTGCACTTGGGAGTGAGCAAGCAATCCTGCACAATACACCCATAATAATCAAAGATAATACGATAACCCAACTCAGCTAATTGTCCCTCAAAGAATAAATTGTAAGAAAGGCCAGGAGCATTAAAGACCACAGGAACCGAGAGGTTGGAGGTCGAAACGGAACCTATATTATGACCAAACATTGTGGAACCATTTGCTGTGTGAATATTAAGAAGGTGTGGTGCAGGTTTAAGTTCAAAAAATAAAGACGAGTGAAGTGTCATGTGATTGCAACAAGCAAAATCCATAAGCTAAGAGGTAGGAGACATACCAGATAAAGTTGAGAGAGAAGAGAAATAAGATGCATTACCAACCATACGAATGACATTAGCAATGATGTTTATACGGTCATCTCTGAAAATGGTGAAAATGGATCCAGAAGACTGAGACTGTGCAGAGACGGGAGCCATTGGTTGGATACTCTCAGTGTTAGCAACAATAGCAGCAGAAATTGAAACAGCTGATTTGTTGCGATGATAGTAAGTCTCAATACTATGGCCAAAACGTTTAAAAAAATTGCAAAAACGTTTGCTAGATCGTTGGCGACGATTGTTGCAAAAGGAAGAAGACTTGTCCTTATTCTTCATTTAGAAGCAAAATATGCAAAAATGGATTGCAAAAATGAAATCTACGCGAAAAATTGGGTAATGAGCACCTGGACTGCAAAAGACAACTTTGGCAAAAAAGTCAACGGTCAACCCTGGTTAAAGTCACTGGAAGTCAACGGTCAACGCTATCAAATCAACAGATGATGTCAACAGGCTAATTGGGAGATGACGTTAGCAGATGACAAGACGATGACGTCAGCTAGGGCTGACGTGGTAGAGCTATTGGCGCGTGTGGCGTGTGTCGCGCATGAGATAGCAGAGACGACGTGTGAGGCGTGTGAAAACTGTGCAGTGTATACCAGCGGCGTGTGGAAGCGCGTGAGCTACCTATTGAAGCCAATTCTTTTCCGAAAATGTAGATCGGAGAAAGACGAGTTCGATGGTGGCAGAGGCAACAAGATCAGAGCAACCCTTGGTGGCACGTGAAGCGCATGGAAAACTTGGCCGTAACTTTGACTGGTGTGTGGCAATGTGTGGATGGTCAGATGAGGATTTATCTGGCAGTGTTGTGTAGAGGGATTGAAAAGCTACATGGTGATGGGTCTTATGTCCTAATCGGAGGTCAAAGGTGACAGATCCGATGATGGCAGTGGTTTTGGCGGTGGAGGAGGGGCTTCTGGCGGCAGAGATTCAACCCTGAGGACTTCTGACGGCAGTGGGGTAGTCGGGAGAGGGCACTGAAAGGGTTTACTGGCCACAGAAGTTGAGACAGCAGAAAATACCGACAAAACAAGACTGCAAGATACAAGAAAATTAGAGCAGTGGCTCTAATACCATGTTAGAAATACTGAATGTAATAGTATTGTATTTCTCAAAATGAAAGAATATACATGAGTGTCTTTATATAGGAGGCATATGAGTGCAGTACAAGTAAGAGTATAGTACAAGAATGTGTGCTATACAAGTAATCTCGTTGGGCCTAAAGCCCACAACACTATACACGTTAACAATTTTAATATTGGCTTTTTATGTTTCAAAATTTTTATTTTAACCCTTCATATTTGATTTATTTTTTTATTTAAAAATTTTTCATCTTCCTAAACCGCTAAAATGAAGATTTTAGTTCACACAACCAACTTTCTTTCTCACCATTAACATTGTGGACTGTTACAGTGTTACCTCTTCGTTGAGCTTGAATTATTCAAACGTGAATTGAAATTGGTTTCTTTTCGCTCTTGATTTATATAACACACATACACCTTTTGGATTATGATAGTAATTAGGATCATCAAGATAGATTCTAACGATGCGAAAGATCCCAATGGGCTACTAGCTCAATCAAAATAATTGATTAATTAGCCAAGTTATTAATTAATCAAATTAACATGCAAACGCGTGGTAGCACAAACAAATCACCAATAAACTAATTATGCAGCGGAAAATAAATGACACGGTGATTTGTTTACGAATGGGGAAAACCTAACGGCAAAAATCCCACCGGGTGATTTTCAGGTCACCACTCTCGAAACTCCACTATTATCACAACAAACGGTTACAAGTAAAGGAATCCCAAGTACCTTACCAATCTACAGTTGAAACCTTACCCCAATACCCAATTGGACTTGTTCTGTAGTGACAGTTCCCCCTTTTGATGCACGGCTCCCAAGTAATGACTAACAAATTACACGGATCTCAATACGCGACTTCAATCACCAACTAAGAAGGTTGTTGGCTGCAAAGTTCTTCAGTTCATCCACACGATGAAGATCAAGAAGATGCTTGGTTACAAAACCCTACGGTGCACATACACAGCAACTTCTTCAAAAGAAAGAGATGAACTATGGCAAGAACTTCGTCTCCGGTCACAATTTGCTTGAACAGAGTTTGCTCAATACTTGTGCAACTTGTGAACTCCTTGACGGCCCTTAAAATAATCATTTTATATGTTTAGGGTTAGGAGAAAAGAAGACCTAAACACATAATCACGGATTCCAAGAAATCATATTAGAATTCTGAATTTTTGAAATCTTGACAGATAAGCTGTCGAACAGGTGTCGAGCCACAGGCTGAACAGCTTCCTTAAACCTCGATAGATGCAGCTGTTGAGACAGCTGTCGAGACTTAATGAATTTGCACTTCTCAGCTTCTTTCTTGGACAGACTTGATGACTTCAACACTTGATCTTGAAACCTTGTTTCTTGAAGTATTTGAACGCATCCTAGAACTACCCAATTACAAGTAAAGTGCGTTTTGTCAAAGGATTAGCCAATTACATAAAATCATGACATAAGTTCTTAACATGTGAACCACATATGTCCTAACAGGAAGATCAAAAAGATGAAAATCACTTAATCGGAGGGCACTAATGTAGAACTGACCTAAGCTTTCTGAGCCTTAAGTCAGAATTCACCAAACCCAAAAATATTGAAAACAAAAGAGTTTCTAAGGTGTTTATAAAGGAGTTAAGTTTGACCACTGCTTCCACAATTCTCTCCACTTTCCATAGTGATGGCGTTGTCATTAATCATGGGCATTGATATTGAGATACATCTCCCAAAATGGCATCTCTAGATGGTACTATATTTGCGCTTCCATTCTCAAGAATCTCCCTCATTATGATTTTAAAGGATCATGTTTCTCGTTCTTGTCCATAGGTTCAACTGACCCAATTACAAGGTTATTTTTTTTAGAATAAATTGGGTCAGGAGTTGGCGTAAAAGGTGGTTTTATGCTAGCCAATCCTGACCTACCATGTCATCAAAACAAATTAAATCAAACACACTTAACACAAAATTATAACCCAATTAAAACCCTTCAACTCCTTTCAAACACAACACAATACAATCAGAGTCTTCAAACCAAATCAGACATGGAACATGGCAAAACCCAAATCTCATGTCCTCCTCCTCCTCACAGCGGAGCTCTACCCCGTCACATATTCCATTGCCCACGTTGTTTCTGGATCTGGCAAAATTTGTTGAAGCTGTTGCAAGTATGGTGTTATTTGTTATTTCCCCAAATTTTGGATCTTGAAATATTGATGGATTTTGGGTAATTTTTTGGAAATCAATCACTTGATTTGGTATGGATTTTTTTTTTTTTTTTGGTATTTTCATGGGGTTTGATTGGATTCAAGTGTTAGGTTCAAAACCTAAAAACCCTTCTCTTGCTAAATCCTGACCTTTGAGTTCATTGATTTTGTGTTTGAATTGGATGGGCAAGACGAGTGGTGAGTCAGGAACTGCTTGTTGAATGACTCTGGATGTGGGTTTGGGGTTGATCCTCTGCCTCTTGGGTTTAGGTAGGGAAGACTTTTCTATAGATAGCACTATTGCAGAGTAGTTAGGAATTGTAATGGGTGAAGCAGAAGAGCTTCCCAAATGATGGGGTTTCTTTGGTGGAATGATTTTGAGCCGCAGGACTATCTTGGGTGTAGCAAAAGCCTCTATTTCTGGTTCTTCTTGTATTAGAGAGGCTTTCAATTCCGGACCCGCAATGGCAAAGGAGTTTGATCTGATGTGTTTGCAAGGCAATGAGTGTATTTGATTTAATTTGTTTTATTGACGTGACGGGTCAAGATTGGCTGGCGTAAAACACACCTTTTACGCCAGCTTCTGACCCAATGACCCAATTTATTCTCTATTTTTTTTACTTTAGGACAACTAATGGAATGTCAAAGTTTAGGAGTTCTTTCGTAGTATTGGGCTGCTTCAATTTCAATGCATTGTCATTAATTGCAATGTGAAGGTTGTGGTGACTTTTTTCCATATGTTGATCTCTAATCGGGCACTTTGAATGATGCATCCTTTCACATCATCAAGGAGACGTTTGGGGAAAACCCAAAATTGGTTATTATTTTCTTTCTCAAGTTTGCGTCTCAACAATTTCCTTTCACTCAGGCATTACTCTTCGTCGGCATGCTTATTTGGTGAGTTTTCTATATCTCAACTATTACTTCATTATGGATCCTTTTGAGTTCATCCTTAGCGTTCTCTTTCGTTAGATTGTGTTATTTTATCAAAAAATATCATAGATGTCCCTTTGTAAGTCCGATCTTAGGGGCTTTATTAGAGTTTAGGAGAATGCCATTTGAGGGGGTGAATGGTCCCTTCTAGGGTATGATGAGTTACTAATGGCGTTTTGTGTTGTATCAGGCTCATCTTCTTCTTCTTTGTCCATTCCCACTCCTTCTACGTTTGTCACCTTGACCTTAAACCTACTAACTCTCTCTTCAATTCACTATACATTCCTTACACCCTCTAAGATAAAAACCTTAATCAGATTAGGAAGAAGTACCGAATTCCTCTGTCCCTCGTTCTCAAGCTTCCTGTAAGGACCAATAGGCTAGCTTGTTTGTACACGGGGATGTTTGTTTTGACTAGGCCATTTTCGTTGGCTTGCAATTTTCGTTGTGGCTTTTTATCTCTAAGCTTTTGCATTGTCTAGACTTGGCCCCTGATCAGCTTTTTCATATACATAATTCTTTTTACAATTTTTTCATAACTATTGTGTAGGCAAGTTATCAATAGTAGACAATAAAATGGTGTTAGTGTTGAACTCATGTGAAATCAATAACAACTTGTTGAGTCGATAGGACTAGTTTGGCAAACCATGACCTTGTGCAACCAAACTAGGAATCTTGATGGGCATTTGAAGTAAAGTTCAACTTCCAAACAAGTAAAGGTTCAAGTAGCAAGACAACACCCAAAGTTTTTGGAATCTCAACTCCAACTCGATTCTAGCTTGACCCATTGAGATTCACTAGTCTTAACCCATCGAGCCAAAATCTCGGCCCATTGAGATTTGTGTAGAATTAGTTTTCTGGTTTTATTTTTTTAATCGTTTAATCTAGAATTTCGTGGTTTTCAAGTCAAGTATAAAAGTAATCCTAGGGCATGTTTTCAATACTTTTAAGAGAGTCGTTTTATGTACAAAAGCATGGGAGATCTTTCAAGTTCTCTTGAAGCATCAGTCAAAGATCCAATTCAAAGTTCTGAAGATCTAGTGATCAAAGTGAAGTTGTTGCAGTTAAGTTATAGAAAAGTTTTTTAAGTAAATCTTCAGGTGGGTGTGCTTGAAGTCATGAGTGGGAAGTTCACATTCAATAAAGTCCAAAATAGAAGAGTTCGTTGATTCGGAGCTGTGTGGGGTTACATTTGTAAGTACTATATGAGGTAGTAGTAGATTTATGGTTAAATCTATTGCATAAACTTCGATTCTATTCATAGCAAATTTTATTTCCTTACAACAGATAATTTAAGCCCTTTCGGCAGTTTTTACTTTGGGACAGTTGTTCTTTTGATTTCCCTTAATTACCATATTGCATGTTATTGTGCTTTTAACTTTATATGTTATTATGAATGACTGTACCAATTGAGACAAGCATAATTGAACTGATATTTAACTTGGTTCTAATATTAATTGGTAATTTGGTACAACTGAGGCCTAACTTCCTAACACAACTTACCACCTAAATTAAGAAAAAAAAATTGTAAAAGAAGAAATTTACATATTTAAAGGGCTTTTCCATCATTTGTTCAAAAGCTGTGGACATTCAACCCCCCAACAACAACAACAAAAAAGGAAAAAAGAGAAAGAAGTAATCTTTTAATCTCACTAAAAGCCTCATACTCCTTGAGAATAAATTTTTGGAGTAAATTTTTTGGCATAGACTCGATGCCGTCTCTCTCTTGCATAGACTAGCCAGAAGATCATAGAAAGCATAACTGCAGCTGAGACCATAACCAAGCCAACATAGATCCTATAACTATAGCGCCTTAGTCCCGGACAGTGATCCTCACTTATGTCACTGAAAGTTTTTCTAACAAAGTTGCAGTCTACAAGGTCAACAAGGAAGGGCCCATAATGATACAATGTATAACTCACATTTACAGCGGCTTGCATCTGGCCGTAAGATGTAGGCGTCAATCGGCCCATGCTGGTGCACATACCAGATGGTAACACATTGCAAACATAATTCCCCCACACCTGCAATGGGTAAGAATAAAATGATTACAATTCTTCAAACATTGAACTTTGCAGTTTTTTCATTATGAAGCAGAAGGGACTTCTTGGAAGCAACAATAAGGATGAATGGAGTATAATGGTACCTACAACAATAAAAGCCTTTGTCCCAAAATTTAGGGACTATGTATCCTCAACAGATTTGTTACGTTTGGCCACATGTATTAATGGTACCTAGAAGCTATAATTTTATAATACGGTTTCTCTTTTTAGAAAATATAGTTAGAATGTTATCCGCAGACAAAGTGGGTGAGACTTCTTATTCAGTAACAATTATCTTATGCATGTGATATATGCATTACTACTGAGATGTAACTTCTTAAACTCTTAGGTGTCCTTAATGGGAATTCCTTAGCATTACTGCTGTGGTTTAGCCGGACAAAAAAGTAGAAGACAATCTTTCTAAATGTGCTTGAAAATGTATCAAGAATGTTTTGAATTTAGGTGTAGGAAATCTAAATATGCACCAAAAAAACTAAAGATAATTTGGGCAAAAAGTGATACTAGGAATACCACAAAGTGTACTACATAAGTTTTACAAACTGACATGCTAACAATCACAAAAAGTACTTTAGATATTCATATTTTCAATTTGTAAACCTTAGAAAGTAAACTTTGTAGTAGGTTTAGCATTTTCATTGGGGAAATGACCATAGTCAATTTTCCAAAAAAGAAACTCTAACCCCACTCCTCTCCCTTCTATCCCAAAAAAGCAACAAGCTTTCAAATGCTTTTTTAATGTGCTTATAAGGTTTACCTGGGTTGCATTACTCAAGTCCATTTCACCAGCAGTGCATCTCCGATCAGTGTTATCAAAATTTAATGGATTACAAAGGATGGGCACCAAAGGACCAGACTGATTGTAATAAAAAGGTCCAGCATTTGGGGGTACATCATTGTTGGCCACATTAGTTATGAACTGGTTCACGATACCAACCATTAGGAAGGTGACATGTTTGCTTATAGACAAGATGTCATTTGCTGTTGCATTGTCCATGCAAGGGAGAACTTCACTTAGGGCTGAATGAGCTGTGGGGTTTTCGACCCATTGATCCATTGAAACACACGTGTCTGCTACAATGCTGGAATGTGAATATAAATGAATTAAATGTTATCACAATTTAATATTGCAAGGCATACTATAAAATAAAGTTCTACATTCTGTAATTAATACAAAAGAAAGGAGATTTCGATGAGAAAAATTAAGTCAGAATTTAGGGGAACCTATGTTCTGTAATCCTCCATGATTGATTCACTGATCTATAAGTAGCATGCGGAATTTGTTCAAGTTTCATTTGCAGGCAACATTTCTTATTTATCTGCTAAAGAGGAGCAGCAGCAGTTTGAGTTATCCATGTTAAGAACAAATTAAAGAAGCCACAGAAGATGCAGTTCCTTTTGAAAATGAAGGGATGCACTTATAACATGATAAACATTATATATGTTAAGCTAAACATGAGCATGTGCCTGAATTAGTCTAACATAAACTAAAACTCACACAGAAAAACAGTAATATGCATGGATACTTACAGCTGCCAAAATTTTAAACAAAGAAAAGAAGGTATTCACTATATGATATTTTGAAATTAAATAACTCAGTAGAACTTACTTATGGAGGACAAGAGATATGCCACACAAAATAAATGTGCCCGTCACAAGAATCCACCCTATGATCATTAATCTGCAATAATTGATTTAATCTAAGTTAAAGCAAATTTAATAAAGAAACATTACAAAGTTATAATGCAAAACTTTTAGAAATAGACGGCCTACAGACAGCATATAAGAGGGAAATGATTGGTAGAAAGTCACTCACATGTACACGAAACACTGCAGACCGAAAACTGAAAATACTGCAAACAATATTGACAACAACAGTGTTATAAAATAAATAAAAAACTTGCAATAACAGTGTAACATTAGTGGTTTGAAAATGGTAAACAACAAGCATCTAATAGAGGGTGTTAATAAATGCTTACTGAAACCAAGAAGGGCTAATAGTAGCATTGAAGCGGCAATAATGTTAAGAACCTGCCTCCTGTAAAAAAAACCAGTAAATCAATTGCAGGATAAAACTAAACCGAAAACTATACCAAATCAAAAGGAAGAAAGAATCAAAGCAATCTACTTACACAGGAAGCAAGACATTTTGTATTTGTTTTGGACTCTGCTGTGTCTTAATTTTAGGAATCATAGCAGAAATATTTGTCATATTTCCCAGTATGTCAATATTACTCTGGATATCAGGAGGTAGAAAATTTTGACCAACTCCGACTTCTTTAGCTGCAACAAGATTAACCAATACATCCTTTAACTTCTCAACAGTGGTATCTGCTTGGTTGAGAAGATATTCCAATATATTTGTTGTACTGACTTGAAACTTTCCCTGCGCAGTGTACAGAAAACCACTTCCTGTTCTGAAAACACAGCAGTTTTATACTTAGAACTGAAATCAGAAAGATTTAACCAAATATAAATTCAACACTGATAAGGAGGGGCAAGGCAGGGAACATACATAGCAGTGATGGTGAAAAGTATAAGGAGGATAAGAGAAAGTGCATAAGCAATTCGAGAATAGCCATAAGACTTCTTCTGTCTGCGGCAACAGCAGCAGCAGCAGAGGATTAACGAGCATAGGCCGAATATCAAAAACCATGTTGCAGCAGTGGCAAGAAGAGGAACACCTGTATATGCAACTGACTGCATGGAAACCAAACTTAGAGAGAGAGTGAGAGAGAGATAGAAGTTGATATGAAAAAACAACTAGAAAAAAATATAAATGAATAGACAAGAGCCTTATAGATCAATGGCATTATCTGGTTCTTACATGGAGGAGAACTTGGGTTCGAATACCTCTCCCCTACTTAATTAACATTGTAAGACAATAAGATTTTAGGAAATATGCAAAATGCATGTGATCTAGGCAATTGCATGAGGTTAAAAGTTCTCAAGTCAGTACATAGAACTTTTAGCAGAACCTGAATAAGAAAAGTAAAATTACAGGTTGTAGAAGACCTTCAATTGTTAAAATTTAATTCCATCATAAAGAAGGAAAACTTAGATGAACTCAACAGTTACAAAAACAATCGCTTCTATAAACTACAAATCCACCAAAAATCCCACAGGCTGCACAAATTAAATATAAAAAGATCCCTTTTTGGGTCCTAACATACATAACTGGCAAAACTTAGATGAGGAAATCAATTCATAGTCCTAAAATTTATCCACTCCAATAACAAAAGAATGACATGCCAAAATATAGAGACTTATTGCGTGGCAATAAAAAAGATTAGGCAACATATGGAACAATGAATGAAAAGAACTCACATAAAGATAATGTTCATTAGTAATATTCCATCCACCCTCGTAGTAAGTAAAATTGGCAAAAGGGTCTATCCTGTGTGTTTTGTTAGCAGCTAATATCAGGGTAGCATTAGGTGCAACTTCAGTATTGCTTTCCTCGAGAAAAGACCTCCTCATTCGCCCTGAAATGTCAGCAACACCGTTTTCACCTCCATATATGCAAATTAGATCCATTAATGTTTTATTATTAGCATGGAAAACAAAAGGTAATGTGAAATTTATTTTTAAAAAAGTTGTTGATGAAAATAGGAAACTAAATAAATCCCATTTAGCTAGAGAGGGAGAGAGACAAGCGGAAAAACAACAAAAAAGAGGTAGTAATTACCATGAACATGTTTGGTAGGTAGGTGCTGAAATTGAGGAGCTCCATGACAAAGTGGAAAGAAGGTTGAAGATACGAAGACAAAAGTTGTAAAGAGAAGAAATTGCTGTGATTTGAGACATAGCATTTTATTCTTTGCTCAGGATTTTTTGTTGGGTTTCTCTTTGAGAAAAAAGTCGGCTAATGCATGCATGAATCTATGATTTATTTAGGAATATATTCTCATAGAGAGAGAGAGAGAGAGAGAGATGGAGAGAGAGTCCGTTGGATATATAACTATTTTTAGGTTGACATAGTTTATTTAAAAGGCTAAAATTTATTACACGTGTAATCAAACACATGTGTGTTTATACACACATGTATGTAACAAATAGCTCTTATTATAACAACTTATGTGAAATTTGAGCTCTACAAGACGCGCTTATTGTTTTCACTCTTCACACATAAATAGGATTTTATTTGTTTTTCTCTTACACTTGTAACATAAATAGTATTTTATTTGTTTTTCTTTTCCTAATTAAGTTTTTTTCATTTCCCTAATTAATAGAAGTAGGATTTTGTTATTTATTTTTCTTAAAGGACTAGAAAAATATCTCTTCCTATAAGGACTATTTAGAAGGAGGTAGTGATTATTAAGTTCCTTATTTAGAAGGAGGTAGTGATTATTAAGTTGTTATTAGAAAGGGCTTTCTCTACTCTTAGTATATAAGCCTAATGTTCTCGTACGTAGAACTTAGGATTTGTGGAAATGTTATTATTGTGTATTTCAAATTATGCTTTCACAGGCCTATGCTACAACAATAGCAATCAAAGCAATGCTATGCTGCAATTGTTGGTATTAGAACCACACTAAGCAAGGTTATGTTCCTGTCATGGCACCAAAAATAGCTCGTGGGGGAAGGTATGTTGTAGTAGATGATGTGTGTGAACACGATGCACAACTAGAGGCATTCTTTTAGCTCACCTCCTTAATCATTAGAAATAACAGCCTCAAAACTGCCATCCTAATCCGCATTATATGTGGAAGAGGAGGAAGAGGACGATTGCGATGTCAAAGAGCTGGATAAACATATATATTAAAAGAGTTGGTGTAGTAGACAAGAATTCTTCACCAATTAATTATTGATGACTATCTTCAAAAGCATAGTCAAGGAGACAAAATGTTGCTTGATGAGGATAAAGTCACATGCATACAAGATGAGCCCATAACCCACACCATTGATGTGGCTTTCTTTGTTCAAGCAAAAGAGGTTGTTGATTATATAAAAGGTAATCATTTAGTGGTACTGTTAGTAATACTGGAAGATTGTATTGTATTTCGTAATGAGAGAATATACATCAGAGCCTTATATAGGAGGCGTAAGTGTGCGGTACAAGTAAAGTGTAGTACAAGTACAAGTGTGCTATACAAGTAAAGTAATTGGGCCTAAAGCCCATAATATAATATAATATACATTAACAGCCCCCCTCAAACTCAAGGTGGATGTGAGACCAGCTTGAGGTTGTCAACCAAATCACGAGTGCGTCCCTTAGGAAGTGACTTGGTGAAGATATCTGCAAGTTGATCTTTGGAGGAGACGAAGAAGAGCTTGAGAGCACCATGGACAAGATGATAACAGATAAAATGACAATCAATCTCGATGTGTTTAGTCCGTTCATGGAAGACATCATTGTGAGCAATATGAATGGCACTCTGGTTGTCACAATAAAGGGGAGTAGCAGAGGATGTGGGCACACCTAAATCCTTAAGAAGCCATCGTAGCCAAAGGAGCTCAGATGTGGTATCAGCAAGGGCACGATATTCTGCTTCAGTACTGGAGCGGGCCACAAAGGTTTGTTTCTTACTTCGCCAAGAAATTAAAGAAGAACCAAGGAGAAAGCAATAACCTGTAGTGGACCTGCGATCAGTGGGATCCCCTGCCCAATCAGCATCAGAAAATGCACGAAGTACAAGAGGAGACTGAGCTGAGTAGAAAAGGCCATGGAAGAGAGTGCCCTTCAGGTATCGAAGAATGCGTAGAACAGCAGCATAGTGAGTAGATCGTGGAGCAGACAGATACTGGCTCACCTGATGAACAGCATAGGAGATGTCTGGACAAGAAACTGTGAGATAAACTAGGCTGCCAACCAATCGTCTGTAAAGAGAAGGATTAGACAATGGTTTCCCCCCCGAGGGTGTCAAATGCGCATTAAGTTCAACCGGAGTGTCAACAGTCTTGCTGTCAGTGAGTCCAGCTCGAGATAAAAGGTCAGAAGCATACTTGGCTTGAGTAATATAAAGACCATCTGTGGAATGAGTAATTTCAAGACCCAAGAAATAACTGAGATGTCCAAGATCTTTCATCTCAAATTGCTGACTGAGAAAATCCTTGAGTTCTTGAATGCCACTGAGGTCATCACCAGTTATGATCATATCATCCACATATAGAAGAAGCAAAATGGTGCCTTTATCAGTATGACGAAGAAATAAGGCAGAATCATACGGACTGGCAGTGTAACCCAAGCGAAAGATAGTGGAGCTGAACTTGGCAAACCAAGCTCGTGGAGCTTGTTTAAGACCATAAAGTACACGTCGAAGATGACAAACCTTATTTGAGTCAACAGAGAGACCAGGAGGAGGTTGCATATAGACTACTTCACTCAAATCCCCATTAAGGAAAGCATTTTTAACATCCATCTGAAAAAGATCCCATTTACTAGCAGCAACAGCAACAGCAACAGCTAAGAGGGCACGAACAGATGAGATACGAGCAACTGGAGCAAAGGTCTCTTCATAATCAATCCTATACTCCTGTGTAAAACCTTTTGCAACAAGACGAGCCTTGTAGCGCTCCATGGACCCATCAGAGTGAGTCTTGATCTTACAGATCCACTTACAACCAACCACAGACTGTCCAGGAGGGAGAGTGACCAGATCCCAGGTATGGTTTTTGGTTAATGCATCAAGTTTCTCTTTCATTGCAATCTGCCATAAAGGGTCAGTGGAGGCCTCACGATAGGTTTGAGGCTCGTGAAGTGTAGCAAGGGCAGTGTAACAATGATAGTCAAGTAAATATGTAGGAATGGATCTTACCCGGGATGAGTGGCGATGTGGAATGTCTTGTGGAGGATCTTCAGGCGGAGCAGGAGCAGGGGACCCAGGCTCTAGGTGGGGTAGCTCGTCATCAACCTGTTCATCTTCAACCTGTCTAGGAGTAGCATCAAAAATATCTGGAGAAGGGTCTAAAGGAGGATCAAAAGTATTTGTAGAAGGAACAAGAGACTCATCTGGAAAAATTTCTAAAACAGAGGAGGTAGTTAGGGAAGAACGAAAGTGAGAGAGTTCAACAAACAATCGATGTTCCCAAAAGACAACATTACGAGAAACACGAAGACGATGAGAGACAAGATCATAACACCTATACCCTTTTTGAGTTTCGCCATAACCAAGGAAACAACAAAGTCTAGATCGAGGCTCAAGTTTGTTGTGTTCATGAGGCTGAAGAAGAACGAAACAAGCAGATCCAAAGGATCGAAGGTGATGATAATCAGGAGGTGACCCAAAGAGACGCTCATACGGAGTCTGATTATGGATGACAGCACTTGGAATGCGATTAATCGCATGAACAGCATTAAGAGCAGCTTCACCCCAAAATGGGGCAGGAACTTTGGCAGAAAGAAGAAGAGCACGAACAATGTCAAGAATATGACGAAGTTTTCTTTCGGCTCGACCATTTTGCTGAGAGGTACCTGGACAAGTTAGATGATGCACAGTGCCATAGGAATGTAACAAAGCTTGAAACGCATATTGAGTATATTCAAGAGCATTATCAAAACGAAAAGGTTTGATACGTTTGGAGAATTGGGTTTCAACCATTTTTGCAAAGTTGCTGTATATTGGTAAAATTTCAGAACGAGATTTCATAGGAAAGATCCAACTATAACGAGAATAATCATCAATAAAGACAACAAAATATCGAGATCCACCAATACTAGCAACAGGAGAAGGTCCCCAAACATCAGAATGAATTAACTCAAAAATACTATTAGAAATGGATTCACTGTTATTAAAAAACAAAGCTGATTGTTTTCCTAACTGACATGAAGTACAATCAAAATTGTCTTTGGACACAGAACCCAACAGACCCCTGGAAGCTAACTGTTGTACCCGAGGAGATGATGCATGACCAAGACGAAAATGCCAAAGTGCAAGAGATGGTAAGGAAGAAACTGCAACAGCTGCAGCAGCAACAGAAACAGGAGCAACAGGTGGAAGATGAAGATTGTCCACGGGAAACATACGCCCAACTCTAGGGCCGGTCCCAAGCTCTTGTTCCGTCCTCGGATCCTGCACAATACACCCAGAATAGTAAAAAATAAGGCGATAACCTAGTTCAGCTAATTGTCCCACAGAGCACAAATTATAGGATAGGTCAGGTACATGGAAGACTCCAGGAACAGAAAGGTTGGAGGTCGAAACAAAACCTAGACTATTCCCATGCATGGTGGAACCATCAGCTATATGAATATTTAGAGGGTGTGGTGCAGGGTCAAGTTTGGAGAATAAGGAGGAGTGAGGTGTCATGTGATTGCAACAGGCAGAGTCAAAGAGCCAAGTTTGAGACTTACCGGGTAGAACTGAGAGAGCAGTGGAAAGAGATGCATTACCAGCCATACGAACAGCCTGAGCTATGATCTCCTGTAGTTCAGTGGGAGAGAGGTTGATAGTGGATCCAGAAGACTGGGACTCAGCTGAAATGGAAGCCATCGGCGGAGTAGGCTCAGTATTAGCAACGGCAGCAGTAGATTTGCTGCGACGATAACAAGTCTCAATGGTGTGGCCAGGACGCTTGCAATAGTTGCAGAACTTTTTGTTGGTCTGCTTGCGACGATTGCTAGAGCTAGAGGAATCACCTGATTGTTGAGGTTGCTCTATGGGTGGAGCAGAAGGTGTAATAGCCAAAACATTGAGCTTATTCTGAGCTTGAAGGGTTGCAAGACGAGCTTCTTCTCTAACCAACTCATTCACAGCAGTATCAAGAGAGGGAGCAAGACTGCGATTTAGCAGCTGGCCTCGAATGGGCTCAAAATCCTTGTGAAGGGACATTAGGAATTCATAGAGGCGAAATTCATCTCTGATGGAAGCATATTGTTGAGCATCCTTTGAGCATGCCCAAGTTGGATCAGAAAGGTCAATTTGGTCCCAAATGAAGTGAAGCTGATCATAGTAGTCATTGATGGATTGCCCTGGTTCTTCTCTGAGTTGATGCAATTCAACCACTAACTGATATTTCATGGAGCCATGAGTAGTGGAGTACCTTTTGGCCAACATATCCCACGCTGACTTGGCATCATCATAGCTGCCCAACAGGTTGGAAATGGAGGGAATGGAAGTGTTCCGAATCCATGTGAGAATCATGTGGTTGTGACTATCCCATTCAATCATACGACCAAGGAAGGCAGTATCTTCTTCACTTGCTCCTTTGACAGGAATGGCGACTGCACCAGTACAGTAATGCCAGAGCATGCGACCCTTAAGAAAACTGCGCATAGCTTGAGACCAAGATAAGTAATTCTTGTTCCCCTCCAATACAGTATTGATGGGGCGAGGAAGAAAAACATTCCTTTTATCCATTTAGAGACACAATATGCAAAAACAGAATGCAAAAATGAAATCTACGCGAAAAACTGGGTAAGGAGAACCTGGACTGCAAAAGTCAACCCTGGAGAAAAGTCAACGGTCAAATTCAACGGCCGGTCAAAGTCATCGGTCAACGGTCAACGGTCAGTAACGGTCAACGATCAGCAGATGACAACACAGGATGAGTGGCGCTGACGTCAGCAGATGAGTGGATGCTGACGCAGCTAGGGCTGACGTGGCACTGATGACGTCACAGGTGACGTCAGCTGGAACTGATGACGGCGCGTGTGGCGCGTGGATCTCTGACGCGGAAACTTCAAGCCGCGCGTGACGGCGCGTGCAGTCTCTGATGACTGCGAGGCTTTCACCGCCGGGTAGATCGGTTCAAGACGAACACAGTGATATCTCCAGAAATTTGATCGGAGCAATATTCGTGGCGGCGATGACACGTGCAGTGTTCTGTGCGGTGTTGGACTCCTCAACGACAGCGGCTGCAGGTCCGGAACCCAAGGACGACGGCTGGAAGACGTCGGAGTTTCAACGGCGAGAGGCTGCGGCGACTGTTGTGATAGCGGAAGTGATGTTGAGAGTGGAGTAACACCAATACAGAAAAGACTGCTAAGAAAAGGTCAGAGCAGTGGCTCTGATACCATGTTAGTAATACTGGAAGATTGTATTGTATTTCGTAATGAGAGAATATACATCAGAGCCTTATATAGGAGGCGTAAGTGTGCGGTACAAGTAAAGTGTAGTACAAGTACAAGTGTGCTATACAAGTAAAGTAATTGGGCCTAAAGCCCATAATATAATATAATATACATTAACAAATTAGTTTGTTTGGCAAAAGAAAGATTCTCTGTTAATGAATGGAGTTTCAATCTCCCAAAGCTTGAACACATTCAATACTATGATGTTATTAGAGTTGATGGGTTTCTATCAAATCTTCCTAGTGATAACGCTAAACTTACTTTGGAGAGATTAATGGTTATCATTCTTGATTCTTTTTGGGAAGACTTTGTTAAACAAGAATAAGTAGAGATAAACAGGAGGCATGAAAGAGTGATGTTGGATAAACTTTGTGGAGGCATGAAAGAGAGAATAATATATATATATATATATATATATATATATATATATATATATATATATATATATATGAGACAGAAAGATACATTTTGAGTGAGAAAAAATTGATAAGTAGTATATTTGCTTGTCTTGTCTTGTCTTGTAGAGAAGAATAGGATGGAGAGGAGTTGATATCTGCCTCTATTTTTCAGCCTATACAAATCTCACTGCAGCAAAATTCCTTGTTTGACATGATGAATGAATTTCTTGTACTTCCCTTGTCATCCATTTTTTAGTTTTTCCCCCGTGCATGCTCAAAAGATTAATTGATGAAAATGGATTTTAATTAGAAAAATAGAAAATAGATGGAGGAATGGATGAATTAATAAAAAAGATAATGGAATTACAAGAAAAGCGTGTATCAGTTCACGGGCGGCTCTACAGCCAGCCTAGGGGGTTCAAATGAACCCCCTGGCTTGGCCCAAATATATATATATAAATATATATATATATATATATATATATATATATATAAATATTTTGACCCATAAAATAAAATTTTGAACACCCTGACTTTAAATTTGTTTAAACCCAATTGAAATAAACTTGAAATATGATCATATTAGTGTTATTTTCACAATATTTTTACAATAAAAGTTAAGTGACAAGTTGTAATTGATTTTTTTATCTAAACCTATAACTGACATCACTTTTTTACATACTTCTAACAATTTGCCATCTAGATTTTATTGCGTAAATGTTTTGTCAGTAGCACTACTCTTAAAATTGCTCCTTTGTTAAAAAATAAATAAACCTTCTCTCTAAACTCTGGCTTACTTTACTATTGATGGTAGAATGAAACTCTTTTTTCCTGCACTTTTCTTCTTCATCAACAAAAAATTACACCACTTGTACAATCAATTGATCTGTATTTAAATCTATGATTATTTTCTCATTCTCTCTTTCTCCCTTATATATTTCTTTATATCTAATAAAGTAGTTTGATAAGTATTCTACAGTTTTTTGAGTCCAAAAAGTCTTTTAGTACTTGCTCCAATTCCAAGAGAATGACCACACGTGTCGCTAAAAATCCATACACTTCAAAAGCAAAATCTTATATAAGTTACTATTTATTTTCCTTAGTTTAACGTTTATTTTCAGACCTACTCTTAGGTGTGTTACTACTCTTCTTTATCATATACTTTTATTTAATTGATATTACATATGATTATAATAAATTATTATTAATTTGACAAATATTATGATTAGTTATTTATTTATATGCATTCTATCGTTGTTTTCTGACCGATCTTTAAACTATTAATAATATTTTTTTGACTATTTTACAATATAGTTGTATTGAATACTATTTAGAATACTATGTTAGATTATTGTATGTAATATGACAATTGTTTATACAAAAATAAATAAATAATCATTTTATTTTTACTCCCCCACAACAAAATCCTAGCTCAAGAGACTTTTGACCCCCCTAAAAGAAAATCCTGGAGTCGCCACTATATCAGTTAGGACAAGGGAGCTCTTGTATTGTTACCAACTACTAATTACTGCAAAAGTCTGGATGGGAATAAGTTGGGAACATTATTGAAGGATGGCACAGAATAAGATACGTCCAATGGCTAAAGAATAATCCACTAACACAGAAAAATGCACATCAATAACTCAGTTTCTTTTTTGAATTAATCAGTTAATTTACTAGTTTTAGTGTAATCTTTATGTAAAACTAGTCGCAAACACTCAATGCAAGGTAAAAATATTATGATATAATTATTTTATAATCGAGAATAATATAAATTTTTTAGGTTATATATTATTTAAAAATATTAACTATTTTTATAAGTTTCATGTAAAAGAACATATATATTCATTAAGTAGGTTATATTTTGTAGGTTATATTAACTATTTTTCATTAAGTAGCTAGATAGTAATTTAAAAGAAATATTTAAATTTCTTAATTATAATAAGACAAAATTTAGCTACAAAATTAGTTATAGTTTTAGGCTACAACCTTATTCAATATTTTTTTATTAGAGATGTGAATGTTAACAAATCTATTATTGAATTATATATTTTCCTTATATCCTCTGTGTTTACAAAATTTCAAGATTAATAACTATGTTGTAAAGAAAAGAAAAGCTCTCTCTAAATAGATTTTTCTTATTGATGAAAAAATGAGAGGGTAGAATCATAAATATCTACTGCTCTGCTATTTATACACCATAGCAGACTCGGTTCCAAGCAAAAGAAAAAGGCGCCAAGAAAAATAACTAACTATAACAAACTTATTATCCTCTAATAAAACAACGACACCTGTCAAAGCCTAATAACAGATTCTGAGCTTAAGTCTGTCACGTGCACAGTCCATGTTTTCATTAAGTTGTACGCGTGTCTTCATTAATCTGAACGGTGCCGTTTTCCTTTAATTCAGCTTTTATTCCTTCAGTCAAAATGATGTCGTGTGAACTCTCCTTATTCTTCCAATTTTGCTTCTTGGCCAGAACTTTAACATATATCATCAATAAATTATTTAAATTGCAAGTTTTTATAGTTTAAAATTATACATGAAATATAAATTTATAATCAAACAGTAAATAAATTTGATTGACAAAAGATTTAACATGTGTATTAAAAGCGTAAAGAACATGCAATTCAACGGTTGTAAGATTGTAATGTTTATTTTATATAGCAATATTTATTTTATTGGATAAAGTTGTAATCTTAGTTTTGTAGCTAAACTTTATCCATTATAATATTCTTTTTTCATATTTAGTATCACCATAATTGGTCAACTTATTTGAACATTTTCAAGAATATAAAATTTTTTATAAAAAAAAATTTACATCTCCAAGTCCATGGAACACATATTACATGTTACTTTAAGTTTAAATATTATATAAGATTAGAATTGTAGTAGATATTTGTTTTCAATGTTATATATATAAGAATAGTGTATATACTATTGAAACTTGAATTCTAAGAAAATATTTTCAAAATTTATAACTTTTGTTGTTGCCTATCCCTCCAAATGATGGGGAATGAATTAAATTAGGTTGATATTTTGGAGGGATAAATTCACTAATGGTCTGTTTGGTGGGGGGGAGTAGAGTAGAATTGGTCCCAAATTAGTCTATTTTCAATTAACTCTACTTTATTCCCCTCCAATCTCAGCCCCTCCCTCCTCCCTTAATCCAAACAGGCCCTAAAGGCATAAGTAGACAGTAATATGGGACAGCCACCATAACAAGTATGAAAAAAATAATCCTTTGACTTTCCTCCTAAAATTTGGTGTACTAACCCAAATATATATTGGAGATTTTCCTTTTTTTTTTGGTAGGCATTTGTGGACCAAGTTGAACTGTCGATCAAATGCATCATCAACAAAGAAAGAAAATCTTTGAACGCATGCAGAACGTGTGAAAAGACTAGTGTTAATAGTCGACCTTAACTTGTCCGTTACCAAATTAGTATGAATCACATCTCAAGCCTAAAAGATTCTATGATTTTTTTTTTTTTTTTTTTTTCCTGAGAGATAACTACAAATTCTATGAAAGCTGAAAAGGAAGTGAGAATACGCATACTTTGTTTTCTTAATTGAATAATGTCATGCAAATAGATAATAGCTTTTTTTTTTTTTTTTTTTTGGTTGAAAAAAAAGACAATAGTTATTACAGGATCACAACCAATTACATACTTATTTTCATAGCTATCCTATGTGGCAGATTGTGATGGATTGTGATGATGCCGAAAAAGTCACTAGTGAGTCGAAGGCACTTGCACACTCGAAGTAGCACCTGCGCAACACAAAAGAGGAGACCTTGCAGAGAGCACCGGTGTGGTGCCGGCCAAGTACCCTCCGAAGGTCAAGTTACAACTTCTTACAACTCTAGAATGCTAGAGAGGGGTCAGTTATACGTACCTTGGCTAGCGAGGGTACTGGGGCTTTTATAGTAGTATAGGGTTGACATCTCTTCCTTGGTGCGGAAGTCTTTTCCTTATAGGAGTCTTCTTGGGCGTATTTGGCGGGATCCTTTCCTTATGAGAATCCTTTGAGTAGTATCAAACGTGGAGGGCAAGGCATTTCCTTATATATGCAATCGTGGATAGCAAGTAAACTTGTATTAGGGACGTCAGCTTATTTGTTCCCTTTAGCCTTACTGGCGTCAGTTTATTGATGTCGTCAGCCTTTAGGCGTGGCTCGCAGACTTCCCTCATTTCCCCTATCTAGAACATCATTTGCTGACTTCAACATGAGGAAGCTGACGGTTGAAACTGTATCCGTCAGCTTGTGCCTGATGGCTTTATCTCAAACCGTCAGCTTTATGCCTTGTATGAATAAGTACTATTTTTATCCTTATCAGTTGCCCCCTACTCTACATCCTCGTCGTTTTAAACTGACAGGATGTGGAGTTTTAATTGTCTTTTGGTTCAGAGGAGCGGGAAAATCATTTATGAGTGATTCCTCGAGCCGCCAGCCATTTAATGCTTGGACACGTGGCGCGCTCTTGTTGGCCTCGTTTCTGGACAAGGGCGTCGCCTCGCTTCCCGCGCATTTTTCTTCCTATATATAATGCGCATACTTCTCCTCATCCCTCTATTTCAACCTTTCTGATATTTCAAGAGAGAGCTCGTTGCTTTTGCTTTTGTTGATCCGTCATCCGTTGCCAACACCGTCACTATCAAGGCCGTCTTCTACTCTAAGACTCATTTTCTTGTAAGTTCTCTTTCCTTCTTTATATTTGCATTTTTGCTCTAGCTGAACAATTTCTTAGTGAAGACGTCAGTTTAGGTACTTAGAATGGATCCGTCACTTGTAGGTAGTCAGATGTCAAGTGACGCGTCGAGTGACCAGTCGTCAGTCCGCGATGGAGCAGGCTACGACGAAGTTTTTGGCTCAGGTCAAGAGTCCATCGTCTTTTCCGAGTCGTCAGGAAGGAAACTTCAGCCCAGTCTCCTAACGACGACGTAGAAGACTATGTTGAGGGAGTTGGAGAGAAAGTATTAGGTGAGGTTAAAGAGAAGCGAGAAAATGACGGAAATGAGGAAGAGGATGACAGTGACGAGGAGTCCTATGAAGAGGCTTCAGTAAGTCCCGGAGGAAACCGTCCCTTCATCCTTCCCGAGGATTGGGCCGTCAACAAGTTTTTGCCAAAAATGAGTAAGAAGATTTTCAAAGAATTACGTACCCGTTTCCAAATCCCAGACCACATTTCATTCCGTCTCCCTAGGAAAAAGGAAAAGTGTTATACAGGGAGGACTACAGACGTCGGCATGTATGATGCCATGCTTTCTGCCGGATTGAGGCTGCCACTGATGGCTTTACACCGTCAGCTTGTGGATTTTATGGGGATATCCGTCAGCCAGATTGCCCCCAATTCTTGGAGGACTTTCATTGGGGCTGAGGTCTTGTAGGGCCGTCTGAGCGGCGGGAACCGTCAGCTTTCTCTAGACGAGTTCTTCTATTGCTACAAGCCTCGCCAGATTGTTTCGTCCAAAGGGACTTACCATTTCTCTATCAAGGAAAAGGACTTAAGGCTTGTATCTGACATGCCAGATTCCAACAGGAGTTGGAAAAGTAGATATTTTTTCCTTGAGGGATCTAACTGGGTATGCCGTCCAGAAGAGTGGGCTACCATGCCTCGCGGTTTTGATAATACCTAGGCATTAGTTAAACCTTCAGGTTTTGACAACTTTTGATTTACCGTCAGCTTTTTATCCTTTTAATACTCCATTTAATTTTTAATCGTCTTTACTTTTGTCTCTTCAGCCTATAGCCGTCCACCTATAACCGCCGAGCAAGAGGCATTCATCCGTCGGGTTCTTGAAATCCCTTTGGAGGAACGAAAGTGTAGGGACTTGATTACCCTAGACACTCTTCATTTATACTGCGGGGGTCCAGAGCCGTCAGCTGAAGCTAGGAGATTAGACGATTTCTCTCGCCGTCGTGAGTAAAACTCTTTACTGCCTCCGTCGGTTTACCCCTCTCGTCTGTTGTAATAATTGTTAGTTACTTTGTGCAGAGATGGAGTCCGCTAGGCAAAGGGTGAGGGCTGTTGCAGCCTGCAAAAAAGAGGAAAGAAAGCAAAGGAGGCAGAGGGGGGAACCTCGTCAACCCCTAAGACCGTCACCAAGGCTTCAAAAAGAAAACCCGACGGGAGTGACGACCGTCCGTCCAAGAAGGCTGCGGTCACTCCTGGGGATATTTCTCCGAAGGGAAAATCTCCCCTTAAGCCAAGCCACGGTGCGGGCAAGGGGGTAATGACTTCCTCAGGTCCCATCATCGAGGACCCTTGCTGCCTCTTAACCCACAAGGATTATGCCATCAGGGAGGTTGGGTCCTTCATAAAGCTGACGAATATAGGGCCTTGCGACTTGTTGGGGACGGAGGACTTAGGGGCGTCGGCTCTTTTTGATCTTACTAGGGTATGCTTGCTGCCTTTCGATCAAGTTGGTTTCATTCCGTTTTAATTTACTTTGACTGACGCCTATGTTCTTTTCTCAGGCCTTGGTGCGTGTCAAGGCCCTTCAGGATCGTTGTGTTGCCAAAAAGGGGGTCGTTACCCGGGTCCGGAAACATAATACAAATTTGATGAATGAATAGGGGCAATAAAGGATGTTGTCCACACGCTAAACAGTGAGCTGAAGGAAGTCAGGGAGAAACTGGAGGAAGCTGACCGTCAGAGGGAAAAGCTTCAGCGGGATGTGACAGATCTGAGCAAAAGGGTGGAGACGGCTGGGACTGACGCCGTCCGAGATTTTAAAGCGTCGCAATCATTCATTGACTCTTGTTCTGAGTATTATGGCACTGGGTTTGATGATTACCTCAAACAAGTTGCGTTAGTTTTCCCAGAGCTGGACCTATCTGGGATGATCCTGTACCGACGTCTCCTGTTGCTAACGACGTTGTTGATGAAGGTGACGGCTCTCTTGAGTCCAATCTTCCTCCCAGGAATGACGGCGTCGTCGTTCTCGCCCAACCTGCTGCTAATCCTCCTCATACCCCTACTTCTAATTCTCAGATGGTTTTTGTAGATGTTGAAAATCAGTCTTAGAAAGATGACGGGAACCCTGCTGACGCTCCTGCTGCCTAAAATTTTCAACATGTGTACTTCATTCATTTTGTAAACAATTAATTGTTAAAGTGCCCTTTTGGTTTTTTGGGCTTTTGTTTGTAGACAATTTATTTTTGTTATGTGGCATGTTATTCTCGTTGCTTCTTACTTTTTTAATGAATGATTTGTGTTGGATGAATTCGTTGGTCTTGTAATCCCGTCTGTTTTGGGAAACCCGTCAGCTTTTGAGGGTGGACTTGTTCAATGAAAAAATCTGTTGATATGGGCTTCGTATAACTTATGTTCCTTTTTGAGCCCGTCCATCTCAACCTTTCGAGTTGGATAGACCCATCGGTTTCATGAGCTTTACCTCTGGGCGTTTGATTGTGTTGTTAATCCTTATGACTTTGTCCGTTCTGTAAGGAACGTTTATTTTTTCTAGGCCTGTCAGCTTTGTAGCTTTATCCATGTTAAGTGTTTAATGAGTTGATCATTTTTGTGAGCCTGTCGGCTTTACAACTTTGTCCATGTTATGGACTCAATGACTTTGTCATTTTTATATTTTCATCTATTTGTTGAGGCCATCAGCTTTATAGCTCTAACCATGCCATGGACTTAATGGGCTTGTCTTCTTTTAAGAGCCCGTCGGCTTTATAGCCTCGTCCATTTTATGGACTTTTATTATTTTTATAATCTCACTTACTTTAATGAGATCGTCGGCTTCCAGCCATTTTATGGACTTAATGACCTTGTCATTTGTTAAGCCCGTTGGTTTTATGACCTCGTTTATATGATGATAGTCTCATCCATTTGGTGAGACCGTCAGCTTTTTAGCTTCAGTCCACATTATGGACTTGATGAGCTTGTTATTTTTGTAGGCCCGTCGGTTTTATAACCTTGTCCATATAACGATTGTCTCATCCATTTGGTGAGATCGTCAGTTTTTTAGCTTCAGTCCATATTATGGACTTAGCCGTCTACTTTAGTCGTCCATTTTTGTGAACATAATCGTCCACTTTTGTGAACTTTAAATTGTAGATTTGTAAAATAGAAACTTCAGCAATTTTTTGAATAAACTCCTCTTATTGCCATGCATTTGTAAATAAAAGTAGTTCGAAAATCAAATCCTGCCTTTTGGGCTTAAAATGAAAAAGAGGTATTGTTGCAAAAACAAAAGTAAATGATAAAACTGAGGAGTATAACTAAAATTTGCTGTAGTGAATTGTAAATAAAAAAGCTTGGTCTTCATGTTGCCACCTCTACTGGTAATACTTGCGTAAGTGCTCGGTGTTCCATGGATGCGGCAGCTTTTGTCCGTCTAACGTCTCCAGGTGGTAAGTGCCTTTCCTCCGCCATGACGTGACTCGGTAAGGTCCTTCCCAATTGGGGCCGAGCTTCCCTTGGGTAGGGTCTCTAGCGGCGCCCATGACTTTCCTGAGAACGAGATCTCCAACCTGGAAGTCTCTGTGTCGGACCCGGGAGTTGTAATGCTTGGCCATGCGGTCCTGGTACTTTGCGAGCCTTTGTTCTGCCATCGTTCTGACTTCGTCCACTAGGTCAAGCTGTAGTCGCATGGCCTCGTCGTTCTTGCTTTCGTCATGGTTATGTACCCTGTAGCTTGTGAGTCCAATTTCGACTGGGATGACTGCTTCGCTCCCGTATGTTAGTCGGAACGGTGTTTCTCCTGTAGGCGTCCTTGCCGTTGTCCTGTATGCCCAGAGTATGCTTGGTAATTCTTCAGGTCATATGCCCTTTGCCCCCTCGAGCCGAGTCTTGATAATTTTGAGCAAGGATCGGTTCGTGACTTCGACTTGTCCGTTAGCCTGAGGGTGGGCGGGGGAGGAGTAGTGGTTTCGTATTCCTAACTGCAAGCAAAAGTCCCGGAAGGAGTCGTTGTCAAATTGCTCCCCGTTATCTGAGACTAAGACTCTTGGGATGCCATACCTGCAAACGATGCATTTCCAGATGAAACTTCGCACGTTCTTCTCTGTGATGGTGGCCAAGGTTTCAGCTTCCACCCACTTTGTAAAGTAGTCAATGCCTACTACCAGGAACTTTAGCTGTCGTAATGCTGTAGGGAATGGTCCCATAATATCCAATCCCCATTGAGCGAACAGCCATGGGACCGTCATCGGGGTCAACTCTTCGGTTGGTTGTCTAGTAATATTGCTGAACCTCTGGCATTTGTCGCAAATCTTGACATAAGCCTCGGCATCCTTCTATATGGTGGGCCAATAGTACCCTGCTCGCACAAGCTTGTGTACCAGTGACCTTGACCTCGAATGGTTTCCGCAAATCCCCTCGTGTACTTCGTTCATGACGTAGTCTGCCTCTTTCGTACCCAAGCATCTCAGATATGGGCGAGAGAAGCCTCTTTTGTACAGGACATCTTTTATCAAGACGAATCTCGCCGCCTGGACCTTCAGCTTTCTTGCAGCCTCCTTCCCGTTTGGTAAGACCCTGTTTTTTAAGTATAAAACTAACAGTGTGGTCCAGTTATTTTCAGAGCCTATCTCCTGTATGTCGTCGGAATCTATTAGTGGAGAAAGCTGAATAAAAGAGAGTACATTACCAGGGATGATCATATGTTCTGCTGAAGCTGCTTTGGCAAGACGGTCGGCTTGCTCATTTTCTCCTCTGGGGATTTGGATATGATTTTGGCCTTTAGGTTGTCTACTCTTGTCCTTACTTGATCAAGGTATCTCTTCATCCTTTCGCCCTTGCACTCATAGTCTCTATTCACTTGGTTAGCTACAACCTGAGAGTTGCAGTAAATGACTACGCTCGCGGCTCTTGCCGCTTTGGTGAGGTCAAGGCCTGCTACTAACGCTTCGTACTCCGCTTCATTGTTGGTGGTGGGGAAGTCGAGACAGATCATACATTTAACCGTGTCTCCTTCGGGTGTCAGTAGTACGATGCTAGCCCCCCCGGCTTGTCTGTTGGATGATTCGTTCGTATATATGCTCCAATGAGGGGATTTTTCTGCCCCCTTGTCTTCGTCGTGAGTGAATTCTGCTATGAAGTCTGCGATGACCTGTACTTTGATGGCGGTCCGTGGGCGGTACTGGATATCAAACTCGCTCAATTCTTTAGCCCATAACGCCAGTCGACCCGCAACTTCAGGATTGCTCATCGCCCGTCGCAAGGGCTTGTCGGTCAGAACGTTCACTGTATGGGCTTGAAAATATGGCTTGAGCTTGCGAGCTGCCGTAACTAATGCAAAGGAAAGTTTCTCCATAGGTGGGTATTGTTCTTCGGCACCGCAAAGCGCCCGGCTTGAGTAGTATACAGGCCTTTGTATTCTTTCTTCTTCTCTGACTAAGGCAGCGCTGACGGCTGCAGGGGAGACGGCCAGATAGAGGAAAAGCTCTTCTCCTGGCTGCGATGGACTTAGCAGCAATGGGGAGGAGAGATAAGCCTTCAACTCCTCGAATGCTTGCTGACATTCGGCAGTCCATTTGAACGATCTCTTCAGTGTGCGAAAGAAGGGCAAGCACTTGTCCGTTGCCTTCGACACGAACCTATTTAGTGCTGCTATTTTTCTGTTGAGGCTTTGTACCTCCTTCACATTTCTTGGCGGTGCCATCTCCATAATGGCCCGGATCTTGTCCGGGTTGGCCTTGATCCCCCTTTGAGACACCATAAATCCTAGGAATTTTCCCGCCGTCACTTCGAAGGCGCACTTTCCTGGATTGAGCTTCATGTTGTAAGAACGAAGGGTGTCGAATGTTTCCTTAAGGTCCTCCAAGTGATCTTTCTCCCTTCGGCTTTTTACCAGCATGTCGTCAACGTAGACTTGGACATTCCTCCCAATTTGCTGCGTGAACATTTTGTTCATAAGCCTCTGGTACGTTGCGCCCGCATTCTTCAGGCCGAATGGCATTACTTTATAACAGAAGAGGCCTTGACTGGTTATGAACGAAGTTTTCTCCTGATTTGCTTCATGCATTTGGATTTGGTTGTAACCCGAGAAAGCGTCCATAAAACTTAGCAGCTGGTGCCGAGCCGTAGAGTCTACTAGGACGTCGACCCTTGGGAGGGGATAGTTGTCTTTGGGGCAGGCTTTGTTAAGGTCAGTAAAGTCCACGCACATCCGCCACTTCCTGCTAGCTTTCTTAACCATTACTACGTTTGCTAGCCAATCGGGGTAGTAAACTTCCCTAATGAAACTTGCCTCCTGCAGTTTGCGGACTTCCTCCGCTATGGCCTGATCTCGCTCCGGGGCAAACACCCTCTTCTTCTGTCGAATGGGTGGGAAGGAGGGCGACACGTTCAGCCTATGTACCATGACCGAAGGGTCTATTCCTGGCATGTCTTCATGGCTCCAGGCGAATACATCCCGATTACTTCTGAGAAAGGTCGTGAATGCCTGACGGAGCATGGGATCAGTGAGGGTTCCAATTTTGGTTGTTCGGTCGAGATTGGAGTCGTCGAAAAGTATTTCTTCAAGCCTCTCTACGGGCTCTGTCGTCGTGCGGTGTTCTTCTATGTTCATAGCTTGGAGGTGGTCATCCATTTCCATCATGGCTACGTAGCATTCGCGTGTAGCCACTTGATCTCCGCACAGCTCTCCTACCCCATACTTGGTAGAAAACTTAATCATTAGGTGGTAAGTTGAGGTCGCAGCCTTTCACGAGTTGAGGGTGGGTCGTCCGATGATAGCATTGTAGGCGGACGAGCAGTCGACCACTAGGAATGTTACGTCCTTGGTGACTTGCTGAGGGTAGTCACCTACCGTGACAGATAATTTGACCGCGCCTAAAGGGAACACCCTTGTTCCTCCAAAGCCGATGAACGGGGCGTTTGTCGGAATCAATTGTTCTCTGTTGATCCCCATTTGCTGGAATGCTGGGTAGTATAGGATATCTACCGAGCTGCCATTGTCGACCAGCACCCGGTGCATGTTGTAGTCCCCTACTCGAATGCTTACAACAAGCGCATCGTCATGCAGGTGGTGAAGTTGCCGCGCATCCTCTTCCGAAAATTCAATGACGGGGCCTTCTATCCGTGCTATTTTTGGCACGGTGCCCGTCAGCTGGACGCTTTAGACCATCCTGAGGTAAGTCTTACGAGCCTTCTTTGACGACCCAGTAGTTGTTGCTCCCCCTATGATCATCCTAATGTCTGCTATGGGGGGCCTAGGGCGTTCATTATCCCGTTGGCAGGGCTGCTCTTGAGGATGTGGATCCGCTCTCTCCTTTCTAACGAACTTTTGCATTTTCCCTTGCTTGATAAGGGCCTCGATCTGCTGCTTTAGGTCGTAACAATCGGCCATGTCATGACCGTGGTCACGGTGGAAGCAGCAATATTTGTCCCTCGATCACTTGTTGGGATCTCCCTTCAGCTTTCCAGGGTAGGTCAGGGCCTCTTCGTCCTTTATCTGCATTAGGACTTGGTCTATTGGGGCTGTTAATGGGGTGAAGGTTGTGAACCTTCCCCCCGGGGGCCTGGAGCGCCTTTCATCCCTTCGGTCCCCTGGCCTTGCCTTCTTCCGCCCTTGGTCTTGCCGAGTGTTTTCTTGTCTCTCCCTTTTCCTAGGCTTTTCCTCTCCAGCTAGCAGCGCATCTTCAGCATTCATGTACTTTGTGGCCCTGTAAAGTACTTCTGACATGGTCTTCGGGTCATTCTTGTATAGGGAGAACAAAAACTTTCCCTTCCGCAACCCATTCGCGAATGCCGCTACAAGTATCTTGTCGTCGGCTTCGTCGATCGATAGTGCTTCCTTATTGAAATGGGATATGTAGGATCTTAGTGTCTCGTCTTCTCGCTGCTTGATGCTCATCAAGCAAGCCGTAGACTTTTTATATCTATGTCCCCCGATAAAGTGCGCAGTAAACTGAGCGCTTAGCTCCTTGAAAGTGCTGATGGAGCTGGGCGTCAATCAGCTGAACCAAATTCTTGTCGCACCCTTCAGCGTTGTAGGGAAGGCCCTACACATGATTTCATCAGCCACTCTTTGAAGGTGCATCAAGGTCTTGAAGGTCTCTAGGTGATCTAGAGGGTCCTTAACTCCGTCGTAACTATCTATCTGTGGCATGCGAAATTTATGTGGTAGGGGGAAGGAATTGACGGAGGTGGTGAACGGTGAGTCAGTTCGGTTAACGAGGTCGTCAAGATCGCTGGACACCCGTCCCTTGAGGGCATTCATCATAACTTCCATTTGTTCCTTTATCGCCTGTATCTCTGCGGCAACAGGCGGCAGGGTCACATCCGTGAGGGATGGAAGGCTTACATTCTGTCGTTCCGGTCTGCTTGGGGCGTTACGACCCTCCGGTCCCTCTAGGTCCCTTCGCTCGACACTGGTACCCTTTTGGTTCTCTTCCTGAGCACCGTGTCCTGCCTTCCGGCGTAATTGTTCTTCCAAAATCTGGTTTTGCTTAGTGAGGCGTTCAACGGCCGCGGCTAGAGTCTGCACTTGTCTCTCGAGAGCAGATGGTTGCGGCTCGCCTTCTTGGATGTTGTTGATGGTCGCTATTGATTGAGTGAGTACCATGCAACTCTTTGTCCGGGAAGCGTTTGCTATGACTTACAAATCTTACGTTTCCCACAGACGGCGCCAACTGATGATGCCGAAAAAGTCACCAGTGAGTTGAAGGCACTTGCACACTCGAAGTAGCACCTGCGCAACACAAAAGAGGAGACCTTGCAGAGAGCACCGGTGTGGTGCCAGCCAAGTACCCTCCAAAGGTCAAGTTAGAACTTCTTACAACTCTAGAATGCTAGAAAGGGGTCAATTATGCGTACCTTGGCTAGCGAGGGTATTGGGGCTTTTATAGTAGTATAGGGTTGACATCTCTTCCTTGGTGCGAAAGTCTTTTCCTTATAGGAGTCTTCTTGGGCGTATTTGGCGGGATCCTTTCCTTATGAAGATCCTTTGAGTAGTATCAAACGTGGAGGGCAAGGCATTTCCTTATATATGCAATCGTGGATAGCAAGTAAACTTGTATTAGGGACGTCAGCTTATTTGTTCCTTTCAGCCTTACTAGCGTCAGTTTACTGATGTCATCAGCCTTTAGGCGTGGCTTGCAGACTTCCCTCATTTCCCCGATCTTGAACATCATTTGCTGACTTCAACATGAGGAAGCTGACAGTTGAAACTGTATCCGTCAGCTTGTGCCTGATGGCTTTATCTCAAACCGTCAACTTTATGCCTTTTATGAATAAGTACTATTTTTATCCTTATCAGATTGTTTGTTACTTTCATATATATTCATCACTTTATTTCCACTACTCATAATTAGTTGCATCAAATAGTTGTGGAAATGGACGCTAAATTATCTGTTGTCCTGGAATATTTCAATAAAAAAATGTAAATTTCTCTTTTGGTCGAATAGTAGATGAAAGCTCACTTGGTGTGTAAAACACTAGTGAATGTTTAGACCCCCAATTTCAATAATACTAAAACAAGCTTATATTCAAACAATATATGTGCGGAATGATAAATATAAGCTATACCCAAATAAACAAACTACTCTAAGCCATAATTTAATCACAACACAGCAGTAATTAAATGCAAAGAGTAAAGGATAGAGAGAAGCAAACGCAAGATAACACCAATGCGAGTTCCAGTCGCCAAGTAACAAAATGGCCAGACTGTATTTTTTGTCCTGTAGTGATCCGGCTGTACTGACCCTTCAACTTCCTGCATGCTTCGCACGTGTAACACTTCTAGCGAGTCACCACTCGCGAGTCAGTTGTGAGTTCTAGTCGCGAGAATGCTCTTGAATGCACACACTTGATCAATTCTTCACATTCTCTCACACAAAACCCTTACATTATTCCCACCTAAATACAAAGTTTCTAATTGCTAAATTACAAGCAAATTTGGCACGAAATAAAGCCAACGCATGGTTGAATAAATTCAACCTTACAATCTCCCCATTTGGCTATTCCGTGACAAAACCCTAAAATAGATTCTAGACTTAAAATGTGAGTTGGGAACAGTTGCCAAAACTCACTCACACCTAACTGTAGATCTGTGAAGCTCTTGAACCATATGGACAAGTTTTCTTGAAAATAATATCATAAAAAGTTCATTGTAAGCAGAAATCTTGGAATGCATATGGAGCAAGCACAATACGATCAAGCAAGTATGAATATGACAATAAAGCATAGCTTGACCAAACAAGAACAATCACTACAAAAAGTGACCACAATGAACATTCACACGGTGAATGAACATCTGGATATGCAAGCTAATAAGCTCAATGCAAAGTAATATTTGCATGTCTAACACTCAATGGATGCACTACCACTTAAGCAATTGCATCAAGGATACAAGATCCAACAAGGGCATAAAAGTACTAAAGTGAATGCAAAACATAATCTAAAAGTACTAAAATGCTACAAAAGCAAAGGTACAAAATAAGCATTGTCAAGTACACAACATAAGCTTAAACCATGAAAAATAAACATAGACTAGAAGTAGCATCAAAAGAAGAAAATGTAAAGGCTAAAGGCTTGTTGTAGGTTTCTTTTCTTGCTCTTCATTGCATTGCATTTCTCCCTCTTTGATCTAGCTCTCTCTCCCCCTATCATGAACCATCTCCCCCTTTTTGTCATGGAATAGCTAGCCATCATTTTCTTCAAGCTTCCTTTGGATTTGATCCAATTGAGTTTGGAGAGAGGTAAACTTTGTGTCAAATCGGGTATGTTGAGAGTGCATGATAGATGTGAGGCCGGACAACTTGGTACTGATGTCTTGCACGGATGCTATTATGTTGTCCAACTTCTCATCATAGGATTATGAGCTAGAGCTTGAAACACCATGAGGAACATTACTCTCTTGCTTGACATTCTTTTGGCTGTAGCCTATGAAAGCATTGAGAGTGCAAATGTTGATTGGGCTTTGCATAGGATGAGGGTACTCATCTTCCAATGTGTGTACTCCTTTGTGCTTCAATATCTTCGAGATGAGGCAACAAAAAGGAAGACAATTCGTAGATGTCATCCTCTCAGTAGTTTTGCTCAAAGTGTGGAAGATATGTGAACATATATCAATTTCTTCATCGGTAATCAAGTCATGAAGAAATAGCCCGACCAAGATTCATGTATCCGGTGCTTGAGAGAGGATAGAGATTGTGAAACATTATCATAGTGCACAGCCTCAATTCGGGAGATAACGATGACACCCCGATTGCTTTCCCATTTGAGGATATCTCCAAGTTTTCTCCGAGAGCATCTCGAAGCATGTCAACATCCGGTTCCAACTCATCATACACCGGTGGTTTAATAAACACCAGTCGGTTGATGTTAAGAATGATAGCAAGATAGGAAAGTGTGACAGTGAAGTCCTTTCCTCTTACCCAACATTTTAGCTCATCCCCATCGAAGATGGCATTTGCATAGAATTCTTTCACAACCTCTTCATACGGATCTTCAAAGTTGGATAGAAGATAGTTCCAATCTTTGGAGGTGAACCATCTGGGAATGTTCGTATTGAGAAGAGACGCTTGTTCAACAACCCTTTCAATCAACATTGGGGCACCCTTGAAGTGATTCAGATATGCTTGATATGCGGCATATGATCTAAAACGAGTGTCATCATACACTCCAACTGAAAATCGAGTCTTCTTCGACTTAGGGGAGAAGCTGCTGAGATCAATTACCGGTTCCTTTCCTTTGCTACTTCCTCCTTTCACAGCTGACTTCTTGAAGGGAGACATCTTCAAGCAAAAATCATGAAATAGCAAAGGCAAGATGAAAAACACGTGGCAACAAACTTGATTAGCAACAATTTAGTACCAAAACCTAAACTTTGAATTAAAACCCTAAAAACTGGAATTTAAAGACTAATTCAAAAAAGATGACATGAGTAGATGCTAAACATCACAACATGATAGAATCATTGGCATTATTCACTCAACATGTCAAAGATTATGTGTGTGTGCATCATATGCAAAAGTGTGTAACTAAGGCATGAAAACATGCAAGGGGCAATGTGTGAAAACACATAATCATATGATGTTTCAAAGACAAAGAAACATGATTATCCCCACAATTTTTGTACTCAATGGAGTCCAAAAATACACACAAAAACATCTATAAGACATTTTATCATCAACATGATATGCACAACACAACACAAATTATAGCAAAATGCATGTGCATGTAGTATAAACATGCAAAACTAGCATTATACTATGAAACTCAACAAAACCCATATATCAAACTCAACAAAAACATCAAAAACCCATATTCATCAACCATATATCCATATCTCAATATAAACAACAAATCCATGAAAAAGAAGGCTTTAAACTTGAAATAGAGTGAAAACAATTGAAAACCCATACCTTTTCTTGAAGATTGAGAGAGGATTGAAGAGGAAAATGGAGGTTTTGTGAGTGAAAATGGCGGTTTTGGGTGATGAAGAGGCAGAGAAGACAAAGAGGTTTGCACGTGATGTGAGGGAAACTGAAAAGTTTTTAAAAACCTATCTAAAATTTAACCCTATTTGTGCAAAACATGTGTTTTTCGCAACTCATATGCTTCGCGAGCAAATCGCCAAAATCCCTTGTGCAAGATTCTGAAAAATTTCTCTAAGTCTTTTTCACGACTGGGACTTCCACTCACCAGTGAGTTGTGAACCTCTCTGAGTAACCTCGCGACTGGACTTCCACTAGTGCAGTAGTCGCGAAAATGACAAAAACCTAGAATTTTTGAAAAAATTTCTAATTATTTTTCGCGACTGGAAGTCTCATTTGCTAGGGAGTCGTGAAAGCTTCTGTGTAAGCTCGTGACTGGGGCCTCGTGACTCGCATGACTTGCGAGTGAGTCACCAAAAGGCAGAGTTGAAAATTTTTGGATTTTTGAGAAAATTTTTGAAACAAAACACTTTTCAAAAACAACTAAAATACTCAAAAATCTTTTTGTGTTTGATCATCATATGATTATGTACAACACATTTAATCAAGTATAATCACACAAATGAATAAGGCATTTATTGAACATAGACATGTGTGATGTGGGTGGGTATCAAATGTGAGATAGTCCTTAGTCTTACATGAAGCTTCAATGATCAATTCAACCAAGGCATACACAATTAGCACTAAGTAGAGTGACCAATCTCAATTATAGAAATGAGCATATATGACCTCCCACAAAGACTTGATTACATAACTTTGAAACTTTTCATTTGGCTTCTTACATTTCATAACATTTGATCTTTTTAGAACATGACATCTCTTTTTGAGATCGATACTTGAAATTTTTGATATTTCATTTTTGAGAGTAAGCCTTTGGCTTTTTGGGTACCATACATTTTCAATACAAGTTGCTTTCCCTTTTTCCTAGTCAAATACTAGTATGTACGACGGCTTTTGCAGCTCATTATCTCTTTTTAAGATTTGAAATTGGTTGAGCTATAAGCAAAAACATAAAAGAGTGGGAAGATATATAGGCACAAGTCTATGCATGTCTCAAGATCAACAAAACTATTGACTAATCATTCATGACAAGTTTGAAGATCGATTTACAACAATCACATAGATGTCAGGATTTTTCCCACAAAGATATGAGTGCACAAAAGCAAGCTAAGCTCGTAAATGCATAAAGCCATTAGTACGGAGGTACAAAGCTAAGCATGCGTGTGACAATACACAATAATGCCAATCAAACTTTTTGGATTTTCTACATTTTATGTGTTTTTGGATTTTTGACACAAAGCAAGTAAAGATTGATAAAAAAAAAAAAACAAACATTCAAAGCTATTAAACAACAAAAACAGTAAAAACATGTTTAAAAAAAAAAAAAAACCTATAAGCAAACAACCAACAATGTCACAACATATCGAAAGAATTAACGCATGGACATGTTACAATGTTTTTGCATGAGTACCCTTCTTCACCCACACGGCACATGCGTTTAGAGTGATACCTTAGAGGATTGGGTACTTGAGTGACGATTCTCAAATCATAGGGTGAAGTTGGTCAAACAAGAAGTGACTGTGTCTATCATCTTCATCACATCACCAATACCGGGATCTACTTCTTACCCTTTTGATTGCTTGTGGTTCCCCTTGCCCTTTCCTTGTCCTCTTGGCCTTTGAGAACCCGCATTCTTCAATGCTTGAAGCTTGTGGCAATTTGGCCTAGTATGTCCTCGGATTCCACAGTGATGACAAAAGTGTTGAGTTTGAGGACCTCTTTGTGCCTTCGGAAAAGACTTCCCTTTTTCTTTGGGCTTGGCCACAATTAGATTTGGAGGCTTTGTCAAAACCTTTTGAGTAACCACATTTGCCTTTTTCTCAACTTTCACACTTTCAACACGAGGGGTTGTAACCGCAGGTTCTTTGGCTTTAACAAACTTCATCTCCTTAAACACATTAGCGCTTGAGCTACTTTCTCCGGTGTATCCCAAGCCACTTCTATCGGAAGAGGGCTTTTGATATGCAAGCACCTTATCAAGTTTCTTTGAAGCAACACGCTCCACTTTGGCATTAGCTTGAATAACCTCAAGCTCAAGAAACTTGAGCCTAGAATAGGCATTTGTTAGCTTTTCATTCATCGTTTCAACTTCACATTTTGTTTCTTTATACCTCACAAGTATGCTTTTGTAATCCTGTTATGCTTTCTTCATTTTTCTAATGGCTGTGTTAACCACTCTAGTATACTCTTCGGTCTTCTCAAGAAGGGAATTATAGGATTCCTGCAATCCCTTTGCTCCTTCATAGATGCATTCTTCATCTTCATCATCGGATTCCTCTCCAACCTTCATAGACTCCACTTTGGTGTGCTTACTGAGCTCTTCCACTAGAGTGCTCAAATCTTCCTAAGAGTCCACGGGTGCAATGGTCATAAACACGGAATAGTTTCCTTCTCCGTCACAACTTTCTTTTGAATTGGAGTTGGAGCTATCTGAGTCACTTAGGGTTGTAGCAAAGACTTTACCCTTTGCCTTCAAATAAGTAGGGCATTCTTTCTTCACATGGCCATGCCCTTTACACTCATAGTGAGTGACTGCTTAAGATGGAGATGAGTCTTTGGACTCTTTCTTCTTGAAGTCTTTCTTGTCTTTCTTGAAATTTGAGAATTTACCTTTCTCAAAAGACTTCCCATCCTTCTTGAATTTTAAGAACTTTTGAAAGTTCTTTGCAAGGTACGCCACTTTTTTTTCAACCTCATCCTCATCCGAGGAATCTTGAGCTTCAACTCTCTCATTGATCGTCTTAAGAGCAAGAGATTTTCTCTTCCTTTGTGATGGTAGAGATAGCTCATATGTTTGAAGAGAACCGATGAGTTCTTGAATCTTTATCTTATCAAGGAGTTTGCTCTCTTCGATGGCAGTGACCTTGGCTTGGAAGCTCTCTGGCAATGATTGTAGGATCTTCCAAACAACCTTAGAGTCCTTCATCTTCTTGCCCAAGTTAAACTTGCCAATCACCACTTCATTCAATTTTCCATAGAAGGAGTCGAATGCCTCATCTTCGCTCATCTTTAATTCTTCAAAGCGAGTGGTAAGCATTTGCAGCTTTGTATCTTTCACCTTCTTAGTGCCTTCATATGTGGTCTCCAAGATTTCCCATGCCTCCTTAGCAATTGTCACATGAGAGATCCTGTGGAATTCATCTGGTGAGACACCACAAAATATAGCATTTAAAGCTTTACTATTAGCGTTAGCCACTGCAAGGACTGCCTTATCCCAAGTAGATTTTGTAAGGTTGAATTTATTCAATCATGTGTTGACTTTATTCTGTGCCAAATTTGCTTGTATTTTAGCAATTAAATACCCTATATTTAAGTGGGAATCATGTAAGGGTTATGTGTGAGAGAGTGTGAAGAAAACTCAAGATGTGTGCAAATCAAAGGAGTCTCGCGACTGGATCTCGCGATTGACTTGCGACTGGTACATTTGTGAAGCATGTAGGGAACTGAAGGGTCACAACAGCTGGAGCACTACATGACAAAAATATACAGTCTGGGCAGGCAGTTAGCTTGCGACTCATTCTAGTCACGAGTCTAAGTCGCCAGAATGCCCTGTTTGGATGAAACCTGACTTTTCACATTCCTCACATACACTACTATAAATACCCTTATATCCACAAAATGTAGAGAGCTTCTAGAGAGAATTTTGAGAGAGAAACCCTAGAGAAAAACAAGATTGACTCATCCACAATCTTCATTATTTGATTCTCCAAATTCCTCTACCCTCACCCTTTCTATTGACATATCCTTGAGAAGTACATTTTGCCAAATCTTTATCTCACCATACCCATATCTATGAGGAGGTATTTTGGTGCTTGGGAAGCAGTTTCGAGATGACCAATTTACTTGGTTGATGCAATGGGCTTATTGCGGGATCCGGGAAGCTAAAGAAGACAAGGTTAGGCGTCACCCAGTTGGAGCAAGAAGCTTGGAGGGCTTAGGTGCATTGGATAGATTAGGTTTGGAAGGTATTCTGCTATTCATGTATCCCAACTGTATTCTTTAGTGGATCATTTGACCGCTTCGAGGGCGACGGAGAAGTTTTTCGCCTAGTTCTTCGGTTTTCTCTTCGATAACACGTGCCAGTGTTATCTTTGTGTTTGCATCACTCTTCCCTTACTCCTTACCTTTTAATTTCTGCTGTGTTTGTGATTAATTATGGTTTAGAGTATGTTACCTATTTGGTTATAGCTTATATACATCATTCCGCACATATATTGTTTGTATATAAGCTTGTGTTGGTATTGTTAAAATTGGGGGTCTAAACATTCATTAGTGTTTTACACACTAATTGAACTTTCAGATTTGGCAGCCTCCGACCTAGTCCAACCATTCTCAACAGCATCCCAAACGCTCTCATCAATAGAGCACAAAAATGTATGCATACGCACTTTCCAAAAGGCGTAATTACTGCCATCAAAGAGGGAGGTGCATTAAGGGATTGAGACCTATCCATCCTAGGGGTCAAGGATCACACTAAGGATATAGAAATCCATCAAAGTGTACCTGCTCTGATACCAATTGAAAGCTCACTTGGTGTGTAAAATACTAGTAAATGTTTAGACCCCCAATTTCAATAATACCAACACAAGCTTATATTCAAACAATATATGTGCGGAATGATAAATATAAGTTATACCCAAATAAACAAACTACTCTAAGCCATAATTTAATTACAACACAGCAGTAATTAAATGCAAAGAGTAAGGGATAGAGAGAAGCAAATGTAAGATAACACTGGCACTTGTTATTGAAGAGGAAATTGAAGAACTCGGCGAAAAACCTCTCCGCGGCCCTTCAAGCAGTAAAATGATCCACTAGAAAATCAATTGAGATACATGAGTAGCAAAAGACCCTCCAAGCCTAATGTACCCGATGCACCTAAGCCCTCCAAGCTTCTTGCTCCAACAGGGTTAAGCCTAACCTTATCTTCTGTAACTTACCGAATTCCGTAATAAGCCCATTGCATCAGCCAAAATGAATTGGTCATCTCTGAACTGCTTCCCAAGCACCAAATAACCTTCTCACTGATATGAATATGGTAAGGTAAGGATTTGGCTAAAGATCCTTTCAAGGGTATGACAATGGAGAGGGTGAGAGTAGAGGAATTTGAGAATCAAAGGTATAAGATTGTGGATGAATCAATCTTGTTGTTCTCTAGGGTTTATCTCTCAAAATTCTCTTAGGAAGCTCTCTACACTTCTTGAGTATAAGGGTATTTACAGTAGGGTATGAGAAGGAATATGAAAAGTCATTTTTCTACAAAACAGGGGGCTTTGGTGAGTGACTCGCGATTGGGATGAGTCGCGAATTCCAGTCGCCAAGTAACAAAATGGCCAAATTGTACTTTTTGTCCTGTAGTGATCCAACTGTACTAACCCTTCAACTTCCTGCGTGCTTCACATGTGTGACACTTCGGGCGAGTCACCACTCGCGAGTCAGTCGCAAGTTCCAGTGGCGAGAATGCTCTTGAATGCACACACTTGATCAGTTCTTCACACTCTCTCACACACAACTCTTACATTATTCCCACCTAAATACAGGATTTCTAATTGCTAAATTATAAGCAAATTTGGCACGGAATAAAGCCAACACATGGTTAAATAAATTCAACCTTATAGTAGACTTTATAGAGATGATAGCTAATTTTATTATATTACATACTATTATATTATGGTGTACGAATTCCTTTGATCAAAACGCCTGATAGAAAGTCTCACATTAGTTAATTGTGACTTTAGTTTAGTTTGATGACTAGATAGTTAGGCCTCTCCACCAAAAATAAATTAATTTGTGTGTTGGATGTTCTAACATTTTATTAAATTCAGTTTCTTAGCTTGTTAGCCATGTGCTAAACAGCCTAAACTCTTAAGATCTAGACATGAGAGTGGGTGTCACAGGATACAAATTGATTAACTATTGGCTTTGGTATAAATTTAGGACAGAGATTTCTTCCAAGCCAGTTTGGAGGAATCTCCTTCGATTTATTACTGGTAATATATGAAACTCATCAATCTGTATTACTTAAACAAGTTTCTTGACCTTATAAAAAAAAAAAGTCACTTGACTCATTAAATGAGTTATGTAACTAAAAGTAAACATGAACAATTTTACTAATTGTCACAATAGGTTGAAGGGATTTTCTTCCTAACCAGTTTAGAAGTAAATTTTTTTTCATAAGTTTTTTTTTTTTTTTTTTTTTTTTTGGTTGTTGCACTGGTTAAGTTTTATACTCTAATTAAGACCCTCATTTTTTCAACCAAAAAAAAAAAAGATAGAAAAAAGGGTTTTTTCTTCCATGTCAAAATGATTGTGTGAGATACGCCTGGTAAGAAAGCATCAAATTTGTCATTTAGTAATAATAATAAATAAATAAATAAATAAGGTTACCATCAACCTAATCTCTTTCTTAATTGACTCTACCCCATTTTCAAATTTATAATCAACCACATGTGAAGAGACTAGTCTAAAGAAAAGAAATTATGACTAGGCAGAAATGCAACCAATGCTTAATTTAATCGTTCATATCCATTCCTTATTAATTACGTTTTCAATGTGAATTAATTAATATCTTAAATAAAATTAGAATTCAGACCATTAATAGTGACTCATCTAAAGATAACCCTAAACATCATTAATAAAGAGTAAGGGCCAGACACATTGTGCTAATTAATCACATATCCAATACAAAAGAAGGAACAAGTTGTCTTTAATAAAATGAAAAGTCTCTAAACCCATCTTATTAATTAGAGAAGAGAGCAAAAAAATCTGAGCATGCATCAATCGGTAACAAACTATCACTAGTTCACTATAGTCTACAGTCTTATCAACGTGATACAAGAAATGTTATATCCACAACATTTTTGCAATACTTTCATAATAAATCTTAGTTAGCAGATTGTTACAGGTTTAGTAAAATTTGTTGTAAAAATGTTGTGGACATAACATTTATAGCATGATATTCTCCCAAAAAAGAATTTCTCCTTTTAAAGCAACCACCCAACCAACTTTTTCCTTAAACACGCACTGAAACTTATTGAAACTTCCTTTGGTGTCCTAGTGAGAAAGCTTATAGAAACTTTCTCCTATACATCTCAATTCTCAAGCCCCAAAAAGAAAAATGTTACTAATATTTTACAACTGTTAAGGTGACAGATTGTTAATGATAGATAATAATTAATATAAGTAATGAACCCAAATGAGATCTAATAAAAACTTGTTAATTCAATTATTGTGAAATTTATTGTATGTAGCATTACTCTTTATATAAAAGAGAAGCAATGAGATAAATTATTATGTGGTGTTCATACGAAGTATGTGAGTGTGACTATAAACCAAGCAAACTGCATGCATTGCCATCTTGACCAAGAGCAGAATTGCAGCCAGCAATGTGAGAAATTGCCAAGACCGAAAAACGTAAAGCTTCGAGAATTTTCCAATTTTAAAACTCCATCAGTCCATCTCCCATTGTGGTACTTATTCGCATTTTTAATAACTTTGTTAGACATTAGTTAGGTATTAATTAGTTAGGGGATATTGGGCTTTTGCCCTTATTTTGCGAAAATAACTGCAATATGTCCCTGTTTTCAAATTATTTAAGTCTGTGTCCCTGTTTTAGTACTCAATTATCTAACAATCGACTTATCCACTATACTTGACTATACTAAAATCGGGTTCTATGTAACTCGATTTTACTATGGTCGAGTTTAATTTCATGTTTTTACCACGCTGGATTTCCATCGTGGCTTTTCCCAAATTTTTAATTAAGCCAAAACTCGATCCTAATAAAATCGAGTTCTTAAGGAAAATTTACATCACCAAGTTGCACATGAACTTTTTTTGTCATGTATGTAACCCGATTGAAGGAATATCGAGTACACTAAAGCTTACTCGACCTCAAAATAATCGAGTAATGCTACTATACACTTCTCCATTCACAGATTCACAGATTTTCCTCATTTTCCTCACAGCTTCTCCTCACAGATCCACAACTATACATCCTTGGATTCGGTGTTATCTCTCTATCATCTCAGGTAAAAAACTCATATCAGAATTTGATGCATAGGTGAGGAGTAGTTTTAGATATTGCAAAAGTTTATCATCCATAATGCATTTTCATATTAGAGAAAATTTTTTGTTTGATAGGTTGTATTGCTTGTGCTTTGGTATTTTGTTGAATGAGTGTTATGTGAATACATTGGGGTTATATTGGTTCTTTGGTGTTGTAAATTTTAATTACAAAAAATGAAAATTTTTAGATTTGCTAGAAGTAATGAACCGTAAATCTTAATGCATTTCATACTTCATGTTGAAAAATGAAAATTTAAAAAACAGAAATTTGCATTATGCAACCGAAGGTGTACGTAGGTAGTAAGCAGAAGTTCTTATTTTGCAAAAGTTAAACGTACATAATCATCATTGTCAGACATTAACAATAACACTCCGTATTACACACAACGTGTAGATATTAACAACAACGTCTAATATTTGTAGGTAGAAATTTTTAGAAATCATCATTGCTTGAATCTTTTTTTTTTTTTTTGAGAAGCAACATTGCTTGAATCTGAGAAGTCTAAAATATCTTTTTCATCATCTAACGAAGTAATTTCATTAATTTCGTAATTTCATTAATAAACTTGATGGCTCGCCCTTGCGCCTTCCCCTGTAGATGTTTCCTAGCTTTTTGGATTGCATGAAAACGATCTAGTTGCCTTTGCATTTGATTGTTCTCCTATTCAAGACAAGCAAGTATGTTGGTAGGTTCATCTCTAGGTAACTCAGCTAAACATGCCTTAGGAACTCATAACCCATGCCATCGACAATATACCTCTAACTCACACCTCTCCTCGTATAGGGTTGACCATGGTGGTTCTGCTGTGGTGAACTCTATTACGGTGTTATCTATACTCAGTTTTGTAGGTTTGCCGACCATGATGTGTCTGACGCTTCCAAGACTCTTGTACGTGTATATTGGAACATTAACAAAATCTCTTTTCTTTCCAACCCATTTCCCTCTATATTGGTCTGTGTATGTCTGTAGTTGTTGCTCTATTGGAACTTGTGATGATGCATTTGTTGAAGTAGATCCAAACTTGTTTTGCACTATACGATTTGATGTTAAGATGTTGCAACTTATAGCTTAATCAATCTAAGAAGTTAGTGGGGTAGAAATAAATCATTATTGTGGTGTATTTATAACCTCATTTCATGGTCCAAGCATTATAATATATATGAGTTATTAGGGCTTGTCATGCCAATACAGGCTGGAAAAACAATATATGAATAGGATTATCCATGTTCCCAATATTACAGTGATATTTCAACATGTGTGCAATAGTTGTAGTGTACTTAAACAGAGCATCATCTTTAATTGACACAGTTCTATGCATTATGCACCAGGGTGCGAATATTCATATATTTACGTTATGGTCACATGTGAGTGTTAGCATTTAATTTCTAGCATGTAATAGTACATAAATTTATGAATGTCTTTGTCGCATACCATCTTATGCAGCTATACATTATTTACCAATAGTTGATGCACACTGTTAACTCTATCATTTGATGTTATTGTATTCAGCGTCAATGTCTGGTTTTGGCAACCCTTTAACCTACAGGCCTCACGATGTGTTCACCGCGATGGGTCGTTGTTAGGTATTGGAAGATGAGTTCAGCTATCTAATCGATCCAAATTTGCGAAATAGTGCACGGGTTCACAATACCATGAGGCAGGAGTGGGCTTGGTTACTCTGTGAACAGGAAATGTTTTATGATGAGTTGGTCGGTTATAAGTTGCCAGTGCCTCGGCAACTCGCATCGCAGATGCCAAGAGTCACGATAGACGAACTTCGTAGAGCATTGAACCGAATAAGAGAAGAAAATAATTGAATGAAGATATGTCTTAATCGATATCGGACCCAAGTCGAGATTCGAGAATTAGTGGAGTGTAAGTTGTATGAGCAAGCACAATATATGCAATCACTTTTTGCACCAAACATTTATCAGTCAGACGTGGAGATGTCAGATGAAGAGTAATCGTGTAGTGGTCTAATTGGACTTTGTTGTATCACTATTTTCGTTAACTATGTTTTAGATGTATGTGTGCCACTGTTGTTATGTTCGTACTATGTAGAGAACAATGTTTACTTTTAAGGGACAATGTAAACTTTATTATTGTCGATACAAGCATGCACATTATTTGTAATCTTGAATGACTACTTAGGGTGAAAAGGTAGACAATTTATTATACACATAACACATAAAACTTAAAATATTCTCACACAGGATGTTTTTCAATATGCATGTACTGTATATTGAACCAATTTATCATACGCATAACACAGAAAACTTAAATATTCTTACACACGATGCCATCAGTATGCATGCACTGCATATCAAACACTAATGGTACTAACATTATTAACTTAATCCTAGACATAATACACACACCACATAGAACCCAGCTAGCGAGGCCTTACATAGGTATTCATTTTGATAGGTAGTCCTCATAATTGAGGACATTATTACGTTCTGTTGGTGTGAGTTGCTTGTTGGTTGCGGTGGCCAGTTCTTCTACAAGTTGTAGCATGTGATACCTGCACCTACGAAATAACATCAGATTGTTACCTGAACACATGTGCTAAGGGAACCTACGCAGCTAGCACATGTGTGGCATGCTTTGTCATGCAATTTGGCTCCTTCCATCTCGTAAACATACAGTTTTGGACAATGCTCATTAGTTATTTACACAAATCTGAAGCAAAAACTCTACTCTCAAAGAAGATTGAAACATAAATTGAACGAGAAATAGTGGTTTGATAGCACATGGAATTCTTGTAATTTATTGATCAGCCCAATACTTATGCCACTAATTTATTCACTTTCATCATTGTGCAAAGAAGCTGTTAAAATTCATGTGGCATAGAGCCTCAAAACAAATTGATAGACAATGAAAATAAGATGAACATGGCCAACATTATCATTCTATTCCTGCACTGTTGATTTTAATCGGTTTTCATGTTTTTAAATTTCCAGTGTTCTTTCTAAATCTTGAATTTGATGGGGAGGATTAATTTCATAGATCAGATTTACTAGTTTTCTTTTTCAACGACAAGCATCTATGTTTGCAGTATTGTTGCAGAATAAAGCAAAACTGCTTTTCCATATTTTTCTCTACATTTGGCTAATGGAGAATGCAAACATGAAAAAAATTGAAGGGAAATTTCCCTAATGAGGAAACTGAATTATGCTTTTCACTAACACATGCTTAAACTGAATTATGAAAAAAGAAAAAGAAAAAAAGAAAAGAAAAAAGAATGTACCTATTGGTGAGGGGACCTGCCTACACCAACTGTTGTGGCGGCCTTGTAATAGGGCATATCAGTGGGAACCTCGAATATGCCCACAGCTGCACCAATATCACTGCTCCTCCAATCTGCATCGCCTTCATCTCTGATGCCTTACATAGGTGCCTATATAGCCAGGCTAATGCTGCACTACTCCAACTATACTTCTTCGCATCACTGATTAGGTTCAAGAACTGTAGAGGCATCACCAACACCCAGTTTACCGACTTGTACATAAACACTATGGACACCACCCAAACCAGTATGTGATAGTGGGCATGTTGCTGCACTACAGCGTCAGTACCATCCGCAACTAGGGGACCTCTAAACCGTGCCTGAAGCCAGCTAACTCTTATCCTCGCCCCAGCAAGGATAGACTTGTTTTCTTTGGGGTGCGGTATTGGGTCTGAAGGTTGATAACCCAGTAACTGAGTGCACAACGCACTCCAATTCAACTTTGTCTTCCCAACCACAGGCAACCCATCAACGAGAACCCCTAGCATCACCTCAATATCTTGTAAGGTGATACCCATTTCTCCATGAGGAAAGTGGAACATGTGCGTCTCCAGACGCCAACACTAGACCAATGTTGTGATCAACGCATGATCAATTTCCAATTCTGGAACCTTAAATAATCCTTCCAAACCCGCCTCAGTTATGTAACGGGTGATCCGTGGGTCTAGCCTACCTTGGGGTAACGAACAAGATCGACGTCGACACTTTAGCACGCTTGACACTACTTGCACACGAAAGAGCGTTGTGTTAAGATACTGCACACGAAATAACTATAAGAATAGTATATAATAATAATATGCAGGAAACAGTAGGCTAAAGGTTTCTAGAAAGCAGTAAACATTGAGGACTTTTTGTAATATGTTAGTTAGGATGTTAAGTGGTTATTTAGTCTAGTTCAATAGTAGATAACATCAAATCAGGTTGATTTTTTGGCTGCACTCTAATACAGCTTGTATAAATAGGCATTTAACCTTCTGTTGTAAACAGTAAGTTTTGAAGTTAATAAAACTAGCGTTTAACCCGCGCAATGTGCGGGATCATTTTATGAATTAGAAAACAATCAACTTAATATAAGAATACATTAAAATTCAAAATTCGTCAAGGGCATGTTGTACAGCCCCTCATTTGTCATACTTGTAGGAATGCTATCTATAAAATACAATATCACTCTATTTAAAATCAACTCCAATTATCTTTTATAGAATTTAAGAAATACATATCATATGGTAGATAAAAATATGGCTTGCCAAGTAATATAATTCTTAATAAAAACTTGAATTTTTTTTTATATAAAAAGGCAGTAATATATTTGTATCTAAAAAATCTTGGGATTTTATGAGAATGTTCGTAAGCAAATAAGTTAAAAAACTTAAAGTTGAAAGCTAAAAGCTAATCCAAATGGTTATCATGGTAGATAAAAATTTGGCTTGCCAAGTAATATAATTCTTAATAAAAACTTGAATTTTTTTATATTTTGACAGCATTATTTGCCCGTTCGACATATTGTAAGAGTTAGAAAAACTGTAAAACTTTAGTAATAGAGCTACTGCAATATTCAGCTTTAATGTTTTTGTCAAATTACCGTCAATAGTGCTTTGGGGTTCATTTGGTTTCAATTGGCATGACATTTATGTTCCTTATCAGTTAGATTTTATTTAAGGCTTAATCATAACTTCATGTATTTAAAATTGTTTTTTTTTTTTTTTTTTTGGGAATTCAATATCTTACAATGATTTATTTGCATGTGAATCTTATAGCGACGAAATGTTGATTAAAGAGTAATTAACACTGCAAATCTTTGATACCCCTTTGCAGCTTCAGCTTTGTGGTCATGCCACATTGGCTGCTGCACACACAATTTTTGAATGTATTCTACAGTGTGAAACTCAAAGAATAAGAGGTGTCCTCCAACCAAACATGATCTACTAAATGAATTACATACAATTTCTGTCAACTTAATAGCAATCACATTCATTGTTTTATTAAAGAAATTTCACCCACCAGCAACCATAAAGTTACAACAACAAAATACATTTTCTGCAATTATCTTCCATTAAAATAAAAGTTTAAAGTAGCTAACCCTGGTAATTATGCAGATAGAGTGGAATATTAACTAAAATCTAAGAGATAATCAACTTTGTATAAAAAATTTACACTTTCAGATTTCAAAGTTCTACAATTTCAATCACTCTTCAAAAACAGCAGAACAGGTAGGATGGAACTCTGGTTGCACGGCTCTCTTATAGGAGTCTATTTTCTCTGATTTGACTCAGCTTGACTTACTTGACTCAGCGGTTCGCTTTCATACGGCAAGAGTCATTGGTTCAAATCCAATAATATGTAAAACCGGTTGAAACCCCTGTTTTTGCTAGCATGACAGCAAGGAGTCAGCTAAATGACCAAAGCATTGGTAAGTCCTTTGTTATACTGGAGATCCATAAGCAAAAAATATCCACTGCACCACAACCATACACCCCAAAAAATTTAGTTTAGAATTCAGAAAGTTACATGTTAGAGATTATAGTATAGTTCTGAAAAGCATTTAAAAGTCCCCTGTTATCTCAGAGTAGCATTTTTGGCCTCTGAACTTCATTTATATTTACATATATTAATTTATATGTTTTATCCATGTATTTTATTTTTTGGCATCAACCAAGTGGGGCCTTAGTTTCTGAATTGAACCCAGATCAGAAACTACACTACAAATCATATAAAAAACAAAACAAAAACTCTCCCCTTTTACAATCAAACATCCCTCTTCACCCATGTATCAATAGATCAAGGAAATCTCAATCCTGGCATAGAGGCATCAATGTACTTATTCTACTAATAAAATAAGTTTATGTACAAAAAATTCAAAAAGCTTAAAGACACAATAAAATCAGAATGGCCTATTCATTATTAGATGAATGGTAAGGGAGAGTTAAGAGCTCTTGTACTTTACACAATATTCTGTAAATAACTTCCTTAAAATACTAATGGATCAAATCATGAAACTCCATTAACTCATTCTATAACCCACTGGTAGATACTTTTTAAGAAGAAAATCAATCAGACATATAGATCATGATAGCATATTTCAATATCATAATTACAAAATCAAACGGTACCAAAATATTTTGACCAACGAATCCAAAGAAATAAAAAAAGCAATACAAATTCTGTTAGGTTCAAACAGTAACATAATAATTAGTAAGAAGTAAATCACAGCCACAACAGCTGAGCCAAACACTTCATCATTTTTCTCTTTTACGTTAAGATTTTGTCAAAATTAGTACTCTTCTTCTTACTACTAAATCTGAGATCTCTTACTAAATCTAAGATCTTTTAGATAATCCATTCAAGCATTGTATTACTTCTATGCTCATCTGGTCTTTTAAAACTGGATGAAATGCAAAGTACGTAAGGATTTTCATAAATAAATAATAAATAAATAAATAAACAGAAAAAAGGAGCCTTACATAACCAGTCTCGCATTCCTGTAGCAAATTTTAAACATTCTTATAGTATCATGTATTTTTAGATGATACTGTATAGCCTATGCATTCTCTCTTACTCAATCTCTCATCTCAAACACACAATCCTTTTTTATTCTTTTTCTGTCACTCAAACACGCATGACCTGTGTTAGGTGTTAAAAAAAATATTATTTTAATATGGTGTATTGTAAAATAAAGAATGTGATGTAAGGACTCTTGTAAGAGTAGTAATGTAAAATAAATCAAATGGCCTTTTGGTGAGACAATGCATTTTTTTTTTTCATAAGCAGTTGGGTATGCTCTTAACAGAGTATGAACTAAGACAATATATAACAATTATCAATATCATTAAGACTTGACATGTGCACAATATCCAAAATCTTTATCACATAATTAGGTTGTGAATTGTGAAAGATAAAAAAAGAATACAATATCGAAAATAGTTTCACTTAAACAATATTAGGATAACTCTAATAATATTTTAAAACAACTTTTAAAAAAATCAAAACATAATGCAGCAAAAAAACTACTTGGCAATATGGTATTTCTTTCATGGACTAATTGAGAACACTAACATACCATACACAAATGATACATGTTTTTGATAAAGATGTTTACAAAGAACACAATTGAAGGATGATTCTTTCATATCCAAGTGAGAAGCATTTAAGACACAGGGCACCAAATGTCCAGGACAATATTTCCTAACAACTATAGTGGAGTAATGAAACTGGTGCAATCAATCATATAATTTGTACCATGTTTCTCCGCATATTTTCAATGGATTTTAAAAAGGGACCATTCAGAAACAACAGAGACAAATTCAAAATCAAAGAGACCCAAATATGCAAAATCGATTCTAGATACCTAAAACCAATTTATGCCAAGCCAGCTAATCTAAACAAAATTTCTAACCAAAACCCCTTAATCAAAACTAAATCTAACCCATCTATTTACACTAATTAAACAAATCCACAAATATTCACTCTGCAATTTGAAATCATTTCAAAAACATCAAACAAAATCTGTCATAGAACTAATTTAAAATAGATAAAAATTGAATAGAAAATTGTTAACAATTAGTCATATGCAATAGAAAATTTTAAGAACTTAACACAATTATTTTTTCCTATAATTGTAGCAGTAAGTATTTGAAAAATTGACAATCAAAATCAAATTTAAAAAAAAAAAAAAAAATCAAACTTCTTCAACCCCCCTCACGCTCTCGGAGATGTTTGTTTTTCTGTCCTCTAAATTGTATTTAAGATCGTGGTTTAGAGGAAAAAAAAAGTAAAAAAGGAAGATAGATCTTGAATCAAAATCAATTCAATTAAATACCCAAACCTAAGACTAAATTAACTCAAACGTTTAATGCAATATTAAAAAAAAAATTACCGATAAAGGTTTCTGGCGTTCTGATAGGAAGATGTCTGATTTCTCTGGTTACCAATGCTCTTTCTGAATAACGAACTCACGTTCTCTCTTATTTTTGTCTTTGCCTCTCCAAACCTAAATCATATATAACCCCAAATTGCAATAAATCAAAATCAAAACCTAATGTAACCCAAATACCTAAATTAAAATCAATCGAACCAAATTTCTCAAATTTCCCAAATAATCAAAACAGAACCACTTATAACTCAAATAACATAATGAGAACCAAATATAACCTAAAGACCCAAACAAATATCAAAGCCTGATTAAAATGTCAAACTGAAAAGCGAAGAGAAAAACTTAATTTGAATACCAAAATCGAAACCAATCCAAACAAAATATCAAACCCTAATCATAATTAAAAAAAAAAAAAAAAAAAAAACTTAAATCGAAGATAAAAACTCACCGGCAGTGGTTCCAGCCTCTCTCTATCTTCCCCTGCGTGAGACTTTTTTTTAAAAAAAATTATCCTCTAAACAGTAGAAAAAATGGCAGAACGACTGTTTTTTTATTGTTTTTTATAGTTGTTCTAAACGGTATATGACGGCAATGGGATGCTGAAGGAGTGAGAGAGCGGCGATGGGCTATGGTTTAGGGGTTTTAAGAATTGAGAAAGGTAGAGAAAACGGCTTCAACGCGGAGGAAGAGGCAAAGAAGAAGAAAAGGTTTATCGGGAGTGGGCCATTTTGGGTTTTCTGTGTAAATCGGGCTTTCAAACATTGTAATGATCGGGATTTTGGTTGGATTTCACCGTAAACTTGGCAGAATCGATGCAAAGTTCGACGTTCTGCCTCATCCTCTCTCTATTTTTATTGCCCCTCTCTCTCTGCTTCTTTCCTCGTGTGCTCGTCGCCTCCCACTCTTTCATCGCCTCTCTAATTCTATTTCTATGTAACCTTTAATTTTAACCGGTTAAATTTTTATTATTATTTATAATTTATAATGAGAGCCTTTAAACGGTGTGTAGCATTCCCAAACAATATAATGTATCACTTTTTAAAGTGAAACGTGTCTGAATTTTAGATAGGCAGGTATCCTATTTGTCAGCACGGCCTTAATTGTAGGAATCCACTTTCTCTCAGCTTCTTCTATTATATATAGTATATGATATGTAGTCTTGAGTTCTATTTAAGAGAACTAGGTGTTTTTTGCATAGGTGTTATCCACCTATAAACATCTCTAATCAACTTGCATCCTAATTAATCAACCAAGCCAAAATAGCCACCCTACTTATCATTCATTTACTGAAGTATGTTCAATAAACCATGAAAGAACCAAAACTTTAAGAATATTAAGAACAGTAGTTTTACTAGCATCAAGGCTAGTATAAAGCTTCTCATTATATATATATATATATATATATATATATATATATATATATATTTTTTTTTTTTTTTTTTTTTTTTTTTTTTTTTTACTTACTAGAAAAAATCATTAATTGTTTGAGTTTAAGAAAATTAAATAATAATAAGGGCCCATTTAAATCTTGAGGATATATTTTCTAGTGCAAGTTGACATATAGAGATCAGTTTAAATCATGCACATGAGATCAATCAATCCAAATTGGGATATTGTCCCATAAAATGTATGTGGACACTTCATGCTAAATTAAACCTATGCGAAATTTTAATTTGGATTAAATAAAATTCTGCCCAAATCAAAAGAGAAAATGATACCATTTCCGACATCTATTTACAAATAATCAAAGAACCCCACAAATAAAAAAAGATACCATTTCCAAATGTCCGAAGTTCAGTAAAACTACGTACCTGACCGGCGGTGGGCCTCCCCCACAGCGGCGTGGATCGATGATCCAACTGCTACCTCAACAATGTAGCATCCTTAGGTTGAGGATCCACATTTGACAATGGCTGCATATCTGACACGCATGCAATCATGTTAATAAACCATTGATCTCAGGCAGACATTAACAAAATGACACTTAACTATCACAAAATGACATGCATGCAATAATAGTAATATTGCAAATAATAAAAATAATAAAAATGTTAAAGCTGTATAATATAATATAAAATAATAAAAATGCAAATAAAATATCTCTTTACCATAAAAGCCATTAAAAGATACGGGTAAATGTTGAACGGTGAAAATGGAGTTTTTCTTGATACTTTTATGTTGTGATAACCCAGTTTACCATGACATAAAGAAACATATCAATGTAGATGATCATCACTTAGGACAGGATTTTAGCTTAGAAACATACGAGCTTATTCAATATGTCTAATCAATTGTAAAAAGTAGGTGGGCTTTCTGTCCAAGAGCAGTGCACTCACTTCTGAGATGTGAGATGCTATATTGGGACTTCATGGTCTTCGTACTATTTTTGGTCTTTTATGCTGTTTTACTATCCTTTTAAGTTGTACTATCCTTTCTTTCTTATTGTATCCAAAATGGGTCTAGTCAATGTTTCATATCGAGCACTAGTAGCTAGTCGTTTAAAAATGTAATAGATGCATAGCCTACCTCAATTCCCACAAGTCTAACTAGGTCAAGTTTTGTATTACATCTTGCTCCACTTCGGTTAGAGAATGGGCTAGAACCAGCAAATTAAAAAAAAAAAATTAGCCTAAAATGTTCGATTGTAGGCTGTTTATGATCAAACCTTAGCCTAATTTTTTTCCATATGTATACAATTTGGGCTCTAGAAGTTAAAGCAATGCATTTGAAAAAATGTAGATTTCCATAGAAAAGCATGTGATACAATTTGTAGAAATATTGCTAACCACAATGTCAAGATCCTTCTTACATTATTTCTTCATTTCTTTTGTAGCAAGGCTACTACATCAGGCTAACAACTGACAGTCACTACAACAAAAATGTATTTTCAATAACGAAAATATTCGTCACTAAAAGTCCAGTTTTCGTTGCCAAGGACCTTTAGCAACGAAATCTACTAATTAGCAACGAAACTCATTTCGTTGCTGAAACCCCGTCGCTAAAAGTCTTGGCGACGAAAAATTTCGTCACTAAAAGTCCGATTTGTTTAAAAAAAAAAAAAAACTTTTAGCGACGAAAACGTTTCGTCAATAAATGTTTTCCTCGCTAAAAACACTATTCAGCGAAGAAAATATTTCGTCACCAAAAACACTTTAGTTTATTAAATCATATTTAGTGACAAACAATTTCGTCACTAAAACTATTTTCGGGTACATATAGTGACAAAAAAGTTCATCACTAAAACTATTTTTAAGAAAATCCAAGCACATATAGTGACGAAAATTTTCGTCACTAAAACTATTTCTTACAAAATTTTGCTACATTTATGGCCTGTTTGGAAGTTTAGAGAGGGAGGAGAGTATAAGGGAGTAGAGGGGAGGAGAGTAGAGGGGAATGGTTATCCTCCACCTTGTTTGGACGTTTTTAATATTAGTAAGGGGGAAGGGAGTAATTAGCCCTTCCCCTTGTTTGGATGTTTTAAAAATTAGGATAGAAAGGAGAGGAAATGATTTAAATAGACAAATTTACCCCTATTTGAAAATGGACTTGCAACATTGGCCTATGATTAATTTGTTAGATTAAATAATTATGACTATAGCATGCAATATTTTTTTTTGATAATTTTTTTCTGATGTGAATTAAATAATCAACATTGGTCTATGATTAAATATTTTTTCTGCTTTTTTATTATACTAAAAAAAAACCATCCTTAATTGGTAATAATTAAAATAAGAAAAAAATGTTTGGTTTGTTTGTTTACTGAAAAAATTAACAAAATATTGAATTTTGAGTGTTTCTTTCATTTATTATTATTATTTTTAATTTTTTTTTCTTAGTATGTGAATTTAATTTTTTGAGGACTCGGAGAAGAATTGAGACCCAAAAAAACAAAAACATTAGGGAGAGTGACTCTAACTATCCGTTTAGGAACCAATGCCACTTTGAATCATGACATGCGATACTGGAATTTGCCAAACATAGAGCCCATTGAGAATGCCTTGTCCATCTAATTAATAAAGCAAAATCTTTTTTCTTTTTTTTTTTAATAGAACAGGGTCTAAAACTTTCAATAAAAAATATCAAGATTCAAGTGGTCTAGCAACTAAGGCAAGTCCAGACCAAGCCAAAAAAGAGAGCCTAATCATTTACAAACAAGATTAAACCAGGGGCTGATATACAAGTTTTACTCAAAATTCTCTAGCTTTCTTCCTTCTGTTCTTTCACTTTCATTCTTCCACTATTGTTTAGCTTGAGAAATACAAAAAAGTTTTCAATGTGCACAAGGATAAAATTGTTTTAGATGATGAAATTGTCTATATTAACCTGAAATACTTTTAAAGTCTAAACTTCATTATCACTGAACATTATTTGAGAAAAAAAAAGCATAAACAACTAGTCTTATAAGACCTCCGCAACATGAGGAAATGGAATAGTGGGGTGCACGAACATAAGTTTGTCCCTTGGAATTCTATATAAATAAATCTGATACGTATTAATCATCATTGACCATACCTTCATATTTCTTTTCTTCATTCTATATCACATAACAAAGATGTCTGAGACCATTGTAAAGTTCAATTTCATGTAAAGTTCAATTTCAACAAAGCCACATGGGAGGAGCATAGTATGACCCACAGGCTACAGTAGCATTGGCAGTACAGCCAATTTTTGAATCAAAGGCCTCATATGATCATATCACAAGATTGAAAGATTCTGTCACACAGATTTCATGGATCCCACCACCACTACCCCAACTAAGGCACCTATACCAGTAAACAGTATTGAACAACCAAGGACATAACACAAGACCTAAGAAGTCAGCTCGTGGAGTCAACGACATTGTATCATGCCAGACAACTAAGAAGTGAAAAGCATAAATATGAATGTAAGCAAACAAAGTTTTCAAGCCACTGAAAAAAGGATAGTGTTATAATGAGCTATGACCATATCTGTAATTGCTAACAAACTTGTTTCAGAAAGCAAAACTAAAAATAAACACAAGCTGGTACCAAAGAAAAATTAATCCCAAGAGTTTACAATTCAATGATCAATTGAAAAGGTTTTTAGAAGCTGAAATTGTCTTGGAACATTTACTTATCTAACTGTTAGAGAAATTTAAGGATCAAACATCATTGTGAACAATAGCTCCTTGCGCTCCTCCACTGGATAGCCAATAAAAGCTCTCAACATATCTAGATTCTTAATAAGATAGAGATAAGCCCTCATTTGCAATCTAGAATCAATTCCTATCTCATCCAAGAGATGGAACATGTCTTGCTCAGGAATGGGAAGACGTGCCAAGCTTCTCTTAAAAATTAAATGTCCTTCTCTAAGTGCTGAATTTCCTTCTCTCATTGCTAAAGCAACATCTTGAATTGCTCCCATAATTTGTTCCATGTCCTCATTTTTTGATGTTTTTCTCTTTTTGGCTTTTGAGAAGGCTTCACCCACATTATTATCACCCACATTATCACAGCTCTCCAAAGTATCTTCATTTTGAGCAACTAAATGATCAATATCTTCAATGTTCTCCATAGAGCCCTCTCCGGTTGAAGTAGCCCACTGTTGCCTCATCTCCGATGCAGTTTCAGATTGTTCCCCAGTTGCTCTATCTTTTCCATAAAGCTCAACCAATTTGTTGTAGTTTGGAATTGGTTTGTTCTTAAGCTCTTTTGCTTTAGGTTTAGCCTGTTAAAAAATGACAACAAAATAAACCCATTACACACAAAGCTATTAATTCTATTAATCCTTAGAAATATCTTTCTACAAAGTAACATATATATAGCCCATTACACACAAAGCTAAAGTCACAATATCAAAGGTGCCAAGATGTAACCATTTATATATCATGGGTTATATATATATATATATCAAGGTTCGATCCTCTTTTACACCTTCTGTGTTATATAACACATGAGTTTCAAGGTATTATATAACACTTGATATTTAAGGAATAGTTCAGGTATTATATAACACATGCCAATAGGTGGACTACACCTTGGACCTTGGGTTGAATATCATTCAATGAGCCTAAAGTATTAAGAGGAGTAAACCTTAATCTTAAGGTTATGGATTCACTTGAGGATTAAAAATTGATCTTAAGTTTGAGAATTCAAAGAATAAATGTTCATAGTATATAAGGGTTCATACTTGCAAAGGCAAAATCATCAAGAGCATCCATAACCACTTTATTACTCCACATTAAAAGCTATGAGCTCTGTCAAGGATAATGTACCCAACTTTTCTCGTTATGGAATTACAGTGCATTAGTTAGATATAAGTGTTTAGTAGGAATAGGATTAGACTTACCTCAACTATTCCTTAAATATGTAATATACTGGAAATGAAACTTACACGTTCATATTTCTTGGATAATACTTGATTAAATTGCCTTGAACTTTTATGCACATAATTTTTAGTTTACAAAGTTACACTTAATACATCACTATATCCAAACCAGATGCATCACCATCATTAAGCCAATACCATAACAAACTCACAATAATGTAATGCTAGTCCACACTTAGTATGAAGAACAGAGTCTAGCATTGGACAGAGGATAGTCACTAACAAAAACCTCCTTCTCAATTATTTTATAATAGGTAAAGAGGAAGCTTCACATAAGATTAGGACAAAAGGGACCTCATCTACGCAGCAGCCTATAAAATGTACCACAAGAAACAATATGAACTCCTAGAGTATAAGTGACAAACTTGGATTAGACTTTCCCAAACTTCCAGTTCAACACTCCACATTTTGGTGATTGGACTCCAAGCAAAACCACTAAATCCATTCTTAAACACATCATAGCAGTCTGACCAATTATACTTGATGGTTTTAATGCGATTTTTCACCTTTTGCTTGTCTATTGGTTTTTCAAATTTTTCTTGCAATTCCTTCACAATATTGTCATAGGCATGTGTGGTGAAGACTGAACCATTTCTATTACCAAGATGATGTTGATGCAAGAGTGCATCAATAAGCACATCATCCATAACAGTTGTCCAATATTCTCTATCTTTCTTAACCACATCATCAATAGTCCTTTTTTCTAACATATTTGAACCTATAAAAAAAATATTTGAGCAAATAAATATACAAAACCATCAGATTTAGCTTGTTGTCATGTGCCAGCCCATTGAATGAAAAAACTTAACAAACAAACTTGCAAAATTTAAGACAAGCTATTTTGGAAACAGAGATAATTCATTTTGCATACTAAAGAGGAAAGTCTCACACAAACCTCACAAGAAGAAACACGTTCTCAAGTCACAATCAAAACTCATTCAATAGTTTATCCCAAGAAAATTAAATGTATCATATAAAAAATGATAAGTCCATAAAAAGAAAATTAAATAATAAAACAATTCTAATGAGAATCAACCCATTAAAACAAAGACATAATTCTAAATCCACTAGAAGCATTTGTCTATAAATATAAATTTAGAATAACATCAAGTTGGATTGGATGTATAATCCCTCCACATATTAGTTGCTATTAAGTTTCTTAAAATCTCTCCTTAGGCAGCATCATCATTATTTCTCTCTCTTTGTGCACCAAGCTGTTCATGGGGTTCAAGATTTTTTAAAATTTCTTCGTCCACCTCATGAAGAATTCTACCATTCGGATTTGCACCAATCAAGTAATTGTGCAAAATGCAACATGCTAAAATTATTTTTTTCTGGGTTGGAACTCCTTAAGATGGCTCATTTGAGCTTGCTATTATAGGAAACCTTTTCTTCAAGACTCCAAATGCTCTTTCAATCGCATTGCGTAAGGATGCATGTCAAAGGTTGAATAACTCTTTAGGATTTTGTGGTGGATTTCTTGAATACTCTTTTAAGTGATAACGAACTCCTCTATAAAGTGCAAGAAGTGTACTCCTCAACATGAATCCAACATCAACAAGGTAATATTTACCTATAGGAATGACATGTATCATTATGTTGTTATACACTAATGGCTAATTTTCTTTCTTTTTTTTTTCAAACAAAATTATCACGTCTACTTAATGCATTTTTTAAAATTCTTGAGTCTGACGCAGTTCCTTCCCATCCAGGCAAAACATATGTAAATTTTAAATCAAATGTACATGCCGCTAGCACATTTTGTGTTGGGTAGTCCTTTCTACCACAATATCTTGGTGCAACTTCAATAGGAACTTTTGCCCGAACGTGTGTTCCATCAATTGCCCCAATGCAATCCTGACATGGGAAGAACTAAAACTGTTGAGTACTTACTTCTATATATTAAAATATTTATATATACCACAATTAAGCTATTAGAGTATAATAATTTTTTTTTTTTTTTTACCTTAAAATATGGGAAGAACCTAGAACTGTTGAGTATTTCTGCTAAAGTTTGAGATCCATCAGGTTGTTTCAGAAACTTCTCTTCTAGTTGTGTCACAGATCTTAATACTTGATGGAAATGACGGTTTATAGTCTCACCAGAGCAACGAAAAAAAAAAAAAAAAAAAAAGATATTTCTCGATGCTTTACACCATGTGATAATATGTAAAGCAATTTGGCAACTTGTTCTTCAATCATTGCTCTTTGTGTTGGTTGGAGGCCACCTTCTTTACATAGCATGTCACACAAATCTAAAAAAGCTCCAGGCCCCATGCATATAATATCATGGCACTTTTTATTTCCAATTATCTCTCTCATTAGTTCATCGCGAATGCTTCGTCTTTCTAAACTCAAACTACTAATTGAGTAAGTTACTTGTCTCCTTTGAGGCCTCCTTCGAAGTATTAACCAATAGGCAACAAGACAAACTACATAAGGAACTGCCATTCGACGTCTCCATTCCCAATCCCATAATCCACGTCTCCATTCGCAAATTTGCAATACACTTCTCCTTTTATTCTCTTGTCTATCTATCTAATAAAATTATCCCATGATAGCAAAGCTATTACAATCCATGATATGCATAAATACACTAAGCTATTACAATTCAGTGTGTTTTGTGTAATCTATTATATAAGAATATAAAACTTACAAAGTATTTGGCTTGCTAGTGAAATGCCACTTCATGGTTATAGTAATGACTAAAACTAAAATCAAATAAAAGAAACAACTTCATAGCCAGCATCAACAACTTTACAAGACAAATAAAAGTATCACCATAATATAACTTAATGAACATCATTGCTACAGTAGAAATTGCGAGGACTAGTCAACTAAAGATTTGGGCAGTTGTCTGCAACATAATATAACTTAATGAACAAGGTTTTAAGGTAAAGAAGAAAATTTCATTAAAGAAAAGGGTAAAGCAGAAAGTGGTCACATTAAAAAAAGGAAAGAGAAAAGGTATGTTTTAATATTAAAATTAAATCAGATAGAAAAGGATGCAATGACAGCTGAAATTGGAATGGGGAGACAATGGACACATGAATTTTGCAATCAAAGATCTATTGATAAGTGACCCATTTTCTTGTATGGGAACACTCCTACAAAATACCAGACTAGCTAAGATCAAATATCACTTTCAAGAACTTGGATCAAAGTCCCATTTCAGTGTATATTACTTTTCCTTGTCTTTTCTTTTCCCTGAAAAATATGCATGAATACACTAGAAGTTTTCTCAGTAAAACAAGTCAACAAATATTTTGAAACAACAAGTGAAGTCCACAGCCACAAAATATAAGATCTAGATCGACTCAGAAAATCACCCATAAATATAAGAACATACCCATTATAAAAAACAAAAAATGTAAGGCAATAAATGAGCAAATCTCAAAATGTTAATTGAGAGACATAAGACACAAAACTGAAAGAAGCATAAAAAAGAGGTGCAATGAGAGCATAGATGGAGGGAGGGACACTGACCTGACCAAGAGGAATTGAGAGAGAGAGAGAGAGGTGGTAGTAGTGATGACAATGCAATGAAGATTGAAATGTGATGAGTCTATATAAAGATGGATTAATTATTAGTAAAGATAAAAGACAATGGGAATGGTGGTGGTACCAACTGGTGCTGAACAATTACAAATATAAAGAGTAGGTACAAGTACAAAGTAAAATGAGATGAGATGAGGGGAGAGGGCTACTTTTGTAGTAAATACCCCAAAACAAAACAAAACAAAACATATGAAGGGATGGTTTTGGTTTTGGTTTGTTCTACTCCTCGAAGATACTAAAATATTTAATTAGTAGACTTTATTGGAAGGACTCTCTCATGTAAAGTAAAAGAGAATGACATAATTCAGAAACAATAGGAATGATATTAGTGTGTGTGCTAACATAGTCTTAACAAAACTATTTCCCTAATATGTTAGCATCTACCAGTAAAACAAATTGGAGAAACATGACTAACTTTTGATTTGAAAATTGCTCCTATTAGAACAACACCATATACTGACAAATGACCAGCAAATAATCAAAATGTGTATATGCACCAAAACAGTACCAATATCCAAACAAGAACTCTCACAAACAAAAATAGTAGTTGCAAAACAATAGTACCAATATATAAAATTTAAAAATAAAAAAAATAAAAAAATAAAAAAAAGCAAAGAGAGAGACAACTACACAGTGAAATGCTGCACAAACTCATGTGAGTTTGATCATACACAATCAAAAAAGCAATTTATCAAACACATTGTGAGCAACTCTTTGAAACTTTAAAATTCTAGTAAAAAAAAAAACCCAAATCAGAAACCCATTCACAAAAAACAAGAAATTACCCAATAAAAATAAACAAGAAACACAGATCCATATATAGCTACAATGTACAAATTCATGCAAGTTCACAATCTAGACTTACTCAAGAACTTTGTCAAACACGTTATGAGCAATACTTTGAAACTTTAAAATTTAAGTAAAAAAAGCAATCAGATCCGAAACCCCCCCACAAATAACATGTTATTACCCCATAAAATCACAATTAATAAGAAATTACCCAATAAAATCACAATTTTAAGAACATAGTTATTTGATCCAACTCAAAAGAAACCCATGAAACAAAAAGAAAAACATAGTTTACTTCTAAAAGAAAAACCCAGGCATGAGAGACGATTGAGAGTGAAGAAGTTGTGTGAGAGCAAGACAATGTGAAGAGTGGAAGAAATTGTGTGAGAAAGAGGCGGCGAAGTCTTCAAGGCTGAGAGAATTGAGAGAAGTTTGAGATGGATGAGAGAAATAACATAAATTTATTTTATATAATCGGTTTGTAATTTTGTTAATTTAGAAAGGTTAAATTTGGAAATTCATTTGGTCAATAATTTATCTACTCTACTCTCCCTCCAAATCTCTCCAATTTGAGGGAATTAAAAATGAGGGGTTAGAGGTAGTTGAAACCCCTCCAAACCCCTCCCCCTCCTTCTTTAAAAAACTTCCAAACAAGGTAATTGAATTACTCTCCCTCCCTTTACTCTACTCCCCCTCCTTTTTTAAACATCCAAACAAACCATTAGTGACTAAATATTTCGTCACTAAAACAATTTTTTGTTGCTATATTTGGTGACGGAAAAATTTGTCGCTAAAACTTATTTTCTATTTTTATTTTTTCATGGCTTTGATATTAACCTGTAACCTATCATTACATTATTAAAACCTCACATTTGAATAACACATTTATTTCAACAAACACATTTAAAAAAAAAAAATGATCTATACATTCCACAAGTAAAAAATAAAATAAGTATCTAATTCAAACTCCTTCCATACAATAATTGTTTGCAACACATACAATAACACAAGATGTTTTATACCAATACAAAAAGTGTAGCGTAATGTAATTAGAACCAACAGAAGATGTCCTCAAATGTCTTCAAGTAATGCCAAAAGTAAATGCCCTAAAAGCCACCAATAAGAAATCTGCACAAATATAAAAACAATACTACATTAAAATCGTAAAGTAAAAACATTAACTATGTTATAAGAAATATTTCTAATAATGCATTAAGATTAGCCACACCAATGAATTAAAATCACAACTCCTAATATATAAGTTGTAGAAAGCAAATATAGATTTTTAAGTGTAATATAATACAATTAGTTTCAAAACATTAAAAAAAGTAGTCACACCATGTAGTGCAAGTCAATTGCTAAAATAAAGTACTAACCAATAAGTATTTTAGCTTGAAGATGAACCATCCCCATAGGTAAGAGTGTCATCGTAAGCCTTACTCCTCAAAAAGTTAAGAATATTCTTTTAGACCTCTTCTTGCTTAGCTTGCGCCTCTTGGTCCCTAGCTCTTGCCTCTGAGCTCAATTGTCTCATTTTCTAGACGATGGATATATTCCACCTAGGAACTAGATGAGGCGGTGGTTACTAGAGAAGAGGAAGGTCTCATGCCAAGTCCTTTCACAATACCGGACTTCTTCTTAAAAACCAATTCTACCCAATTACAAGTAAAATGCGTTTTGTCAAAAAATTAGCCAACTCTATATTGACATATGTTCCAACATAATTCACATATGTCCTAACAATCTCTCCCTTTGGCAATCCGTGAAAAAACCACAACAAACAAATGAACATATGAGAGAAGTCATAAATCACTCAACTCATACTCACTTATTGAATACAATAAAATCTATCCTAACACAAACTCTTGAAAAACTTTGCAAGAAGAGAGTTCATGGCAATAAGACTTTGACAACCTATATTTCTGAAACACTTTAAACAAAACTCATCACAGCATCTTAGTGTGAAACAGAAATAAAAGATTGCATACAATATATAAGAAGCATATGCATAAAGAGAGAAAAGAAACAACACATGTAAAGATAGGTGAAAGAACTGTAATAACAACCTCATCATATATATATAACATCATAAGTACAAGGATTGCTATCACAAAGTAAGAACAATGTATCTAAAACATAAGAAAAGAAAGAATACATAAGTCCTCACTATATCCCTCAAAAAGAAAACACCTCCCCCTAACAAAAAACTCCTATGCTAACTCTCCCCCTATGTACATGACTACTCTCATATCCAAAACTACTCCATTTTTTTTGTCACGAATGACAAAGGGTAAGTAAATCAAGCAATCATCGTGTCGTCACCGGAAGAGCTAGCATCCTCATCCTCATCATCATCACCGTTGGAGTCACCATCATCGTCCTCGTCCTCAGATGCCTCTGGAGACGGAGAGGGAGACTCTACGAAGCCACTAAGGCGAGCCTACTGTCGAGCAATACGGCCGACATGGGTGTTCACCTGACACAACTCATCACTAAGTGTGTCAAGGCGAGCATCCATGCGCTGTAGCTGCACCATGACCGCCTTGAGGGTCACACCACCCGCTGATAAAGAAGGTGCATATGTGGAAGGAGCGGAAGAAGCTGGAGGAGTCGTTGTCTCTGTTCGTGGCTGCTTTGGTAGAAGCTAGGCCTCGCTCCATTTGACAGTAGCAACGTTTATGGCACATAACCGAAAAATGAGGAGACTCGAGATAGGAGACAGAAAAATGGCGAAGAATCTGCGTGATAGTCGAAGGAAAAATGAGCTTATCACGGGTTGTCGTATCCCTATAGACATTTATAAGGGATAGAATGAAGTGAAAGGGAAAAATCAATGGTAAGCCTCCCAAGGAGGGATAACAAAAATCGAGCGCAAGGCTCTATGATAGAGTTATAGTGAGACAACCATGTTAAGGAACCTTGGACCTTTTGCAAAGCCCGAGCAAGGGGTGTTTTGATGGTCACCCCAAGAAGAAGGTGTTTCACAGAAAAGAGACGAGATTTCGTCTTTGGACACAATCCTCAAACGATCGCAGCCAGGGTAGTCAGGATGTGTTACTCATCACAAACACGAGCCACAAAGCTCACTTGCTCAGTTGTGCATAGAGATGCTCATCTAAGCTACAAAATATACAAAGTTTAGAAAACTTTGTTTCAATGGCCATCCAAGGTACACAAGTACCAATGTACACAAAACACACTGTTTTTGTATTTTTCTAATTTTTCAATTTTTTTATTTTTATGAAATGCAAAAAAAAAAAAAAAAAAAAAAAAAAAAAAAAAAAACTGAAAATAGACAAACAAAAACATGTTAAACAAAGCAAAGCAAAAACTAAACTGACTCAAAACAAGAAAGCAAAACACGCAAGTAATGCAAACTCAAAAACAAGAAAGGGAGAGAGAGAAAAAGTGACCCAATCACTTGGAGCCTTTTTCCTTCCACACCTTGGAGGAACCTTTCCGTTTTGCAAACCCTTGATCCGGCAGTGAGGGGGGAGAATTGAAACCGTTCAAGTTCGAAAGGAACATGAGGGCTTTGAGTAGATCTCCAAGAGGAGCAAAGGAGGATGAAAACAGATTCTGGTTTCCCGGTGAGATCATATTGTTGCTCTGTTGAGTGGCTAACCACTTGTAGCAATTAGGTTGAGTATGTCCAGCTGCTCCACAATGATGACAAAGATGCTACTTCTTCTGTTTAGGCTTTTGAGTATTTCCCTTCTTAGCCTAGGGTTCTTAATCTCTTTCTTATCAAGCTTAGGGGGTGATCCTAAGATAGATTTACCCTTGTCTATGTTCTCACTAGCTAACACATTTTTCACATCATTGTTTTCAGATTCAACATTATTAGTAGGAGAAACAAAAACAGTAGTACTAGTAGAAGCAATACTAGGAGAAGAGAAATCATACCCTAAACCGGTTCAACCGGAGGCAGATTTTTGAAGACTAAGCATCTTGTCAAGCTTTGCACTTAAAGTCCTCTCCAGTTGAGCTCTGACTTGGAACAATTCTGCCTCAAGCTTCTTGGTCTTCTCAACCAAGAAATTATTCTCAAATCTCAGTGCTCCAATGGTCTGATTGGCTTCATCAAACTTCGTGGATATTTCTTCTCATTCAAGCTCCACTTCACTGAGCTTCTTGGTGGCCAACCTATACAACTTCTCATGTTTTTCCAAGACCTTGTATAATTTTGCATAGGCTGTATGGATGTCATCTTGTTCATCCATCTTCTCAAATTTAGACTCCACCAAGTCCTCTTCTTCATCCACATCTTCAATAATCCCCTCAGTAGGATTTACAGTGGCAATGAAGGCATTTAGGATTCCATCATCCTCATTATCAGAATCATCTTCAGGCTTGATGTCGCTTAAAATAGCAGCAAGTGCCTTACTCTTCCCAATGGTCTTGAGATACATAAGGCACTCTTGTTTCATGTGACCGAAGCCTTGACACCCAAAGCATTTTGGTCCTGAAGGAACAGTGTACTGACTGCCATCCCTAGCATCCTTCTTTCCTTTGTCTTGGTTCTTGAACTGAGATGAACTGGACTGCTCGCGGTTTTTATCAAATCCTTTAGCATTGGCATTCTTCATAAACTTTTTGAATTGCCTGGTGATATAGGATTTCATCTTAGAATCTTAGCACCATCCCAATCGGCCGGCACTTCCTTCAGCTTGGTCTAGCCTATCTCCACAGCTTGCCACACATTTTCATCTAATGACTGCAAGAAAGCTCTCATGCGTACTTTCCAGTATGCATAGTTAGTGTTATCAAATAAGGAGGTATAATAAGAGACTGTCCTCTATCCATGACAAACAGGGGTCAATGGATCACACAGCAAAGATTAAAATCTAATCAGAGTATGTCTGCTTTGATACCACTTGATAAGCCAAGAATGTATTGACCCCTTGTGATGAATTAACTAATTAATTAGCCAAGTTAATTAATTAATTCAATTAGCATGCAATAAGCGTGGTAGCACAAACAAGTTACCAACTAAGTTAAAATTTCAGCAGAAAATAAATTGACACGGTGATTTGTTTACGAATAAGGAAAACCTACGCGGCAAAAACCCCATCGGGTGATTTTAAGGTCAACACTCCCGAGAATTCACTATTATCACAACAAGCGATTACAAGTAAAGGAATCCTAGTACCTTATACCGACCTACAGTTGAACTCTTACCTCAATACCCAATTGGACTTAATCTGTAGTGACAATCTCTCCTTTCAATGCACGGCTCCCAGTATGTGACTAACCAATTCGATGCGCGGATCCTAGTATGCGACTTACACACCAACTTGAGAAGGATGTTGGCTACAAAGTTCTTCAGTTCATCACACGATGAAGATCACGAAGCTCCTTGGTTACAAAACCCTACGATGTACAAACACAGCAGCTTCTTGAATAGAAAGATGAACTAGGGCATATGTCTCTGGTTCACAATATGTGAGAGAGTGAAGAAAAGCTCAAGAGTGTGCACTCAAGCAAGGCCTCATGACTGGATCTCGCGACTGGCGAGTCGCCAAAGGAGGCACACGTGTGAAGCATGCAGGGGAGTTGAAGAGTCATGTCAGTTGTTACACTACAGGACAAAACTTCCAGTTTGTCCAGGCAGTTAGCTTGTGACTCAAACTCGCGACTCATTCCAATCGCGAGCCCGAGTCGCTAAATAGCTCTGTTTGTTACAAACCTGACTTTTCGCATTCCAAACACACACCAGTATAAATACCCTTATACCCACATATTGTAGAGAGCTTCCAGAGAGAATTTTGAGAGAGAAACCGTAGAGAAAAACAAGATTGACTCATCCACAATCTTTACACTTTGATTCTCCAAATTCCTCTACTCTCATCCTCTCCATTGATACATCCTTAAAAGGTACATTAGACAAATCCTTATCTCACCATACCCATATCTGTGAGAAGGTTATTTGGTGCTTGGGAAGCAATTAGGAAGAGACCAATTGATATTGATTGATGCTATGGGCTATAGCAGAATCCGGTAAGCTAGAGAAGACAAAGGTTCGGCATAACCTCATTGGAGCAAGAAGCTTGGAGGGCTTAGGTACACTGGGTAGATTAGGCTTGAAGGGTCTTCTGCTGTTCATATATCCCAACTTTATTCTCTAGTGGATTATTGACCGCTTGGAGGGCGGCGGAGAGGTTTTACGCCGAGGACTTTGGTTTCCTCTTCGATAACACATCATTGTGTTGTCTTTGTGTTTGCATCTCTCTTCCTTTAATTTTTGCCATTTAATTATTGCTATGGTTGTGATTATTTTCGGTTTAGATTGTTTTATCAATTCCGTTTTAGCTTATTTTCATATTCCGCACATACATTGTTTGATAATAAGCTTGAATTGGTATTTTGTAATTTGGGGGTCTAAACATCCGTAGATGTTTTACACACTATTTGAACATTTAATATGCTTGTGAAAAACTTTTGCATTGAGGTGCATCAGCTGTGACGACCTTTAAAACAATCCTTATATATGTTTAGGGTTGTGAGAAAAGAAAGCCCAAACATCTATACACGGATTGGATGAAAATCAAAACTGAAAATCTGATTTTCTTAAATCTCGATAGGTACCATATCTATCGAGTAGTTGTCGAGCATCGGGTTTAAATAGCCTTTTAAACCTCGATAGATACTAGCTATCGAGCTACCTGTCGAGATTTAAAATCCAACACTTCTTCACTTGATTCTTGGACAAACTTGCATGACTTTAACACTTGAACTTGAAACCTTGTTCCTTGAAGTATTAAACACATCCTAGATCTATCCAATTACAAGTAAAGTGCGTTTTGTCAAAGGATTAGTAAATTCTATATTGACATATATTCCTAACATGATTCACATATTTCCTAACAAAATAGTATCCATTACATATAAATCAACAATATTCATTCACAATTCAAAAAAAAAAAAAAAAAAAAAAAAACTCCCAAATGAATTTAAACCACCTTATAACTCCATGCAAGCCACCCGCTTGCTCCAACACAACAACCCACCACAAAAACAATAATCAACATCACGATATATAATGCTTACAAGTATTAAAAACAATTAAATAGTATCCATCACATATAAATCAACAATATTCATTCACAATTTTAAAAAATAAGACACTCCCAATATAAATTTAAACCACCTTATAACACCATACAAGCAACCCACTTGCTCCAATACAACAACCCATTACAAAACCAATCATCAACATCACAAGTATAGAGTTTTTTTAAGTATTTAAACAAATTTTACTTACTATGCTCAAGCCAAGTGTACACCTTTAAGAAAAAATTCAAAATTATCACAAATAATGAATATTTAACCAGCAAAAGAAAAGTCTAATTTATAAAGAGTTTATCAATACACTTACTAGCTATCATAGCATAACGCTCAACATCTCAAAAAAAAAAAAAAAATACACACCCCTTTTTCAACAAATAGAGAACAAGTCAGTAGCTTCACCAAAAAAACAAAAACAAAAACAAAAACAAAAAAAAAAATATACATGACCAAGAACTGTTAAAATCAAAGAATCCCAAGAGAAAATAAAATTACACACACCCAAAAGCCTCTTTCAACAAATGATAACAAATTTTAAAATTATAATGCTCTATAGTTTCACCACAAAACAAAAATATACTTGACCAAGAATAGTTAGAAACTTAAATTTACCACAAAACCACTCTTTATCATCATCCAAACCTGACAAAACCAACAATAGAGAACTTAAATTTACAAAATTTAACAGATGCACTCTAAAATCACACAAAAACCAATTACAAGTAACTAACAAAAAACCCATTACAAGAAACTAACACAAAAACCCATTACAAGTAACTAAATACTATAAATTCATACTTACACTTACAAATCTTAAAATTACTCAAAACCCATATCATTTAAACAAATCCAAACCAAATTTTACCAAAAAAAAAACTTACGTAGTTCAAATCAGTGGAAGGAGAAGGTAAGGGAAGGGGGGAGATAGAGGGAAGGAAGAGGGGATGTAGTGGAGGAAAAGGGGGAGGGAAAGGGGAAAGAAGGGTGGGTGGTGGTGGAGGAGAGAGAGAGGGGTGAAGGAGAGAGGGAGGGACGAAGGAGAGGGCTGGGTTGGTGGCGGGCTGAGGTCGGCAGCGAGCTGGTCGGCAGACTGGGTGAGGGAGGCTCTCTAGCTGGGTCAGCAAGCCGGGTGAGGGAGAGAGTGAGGGAAAGAGATGGGTTTCGTGGGAATGAGGAAAAAAAAAAAAAAACAGAGAGCTGATATATGTACACAACTTTTAGTGACGACTTCAATTTTGTTACTATTAGCTACTTATAGCAACAAAATCGGATTCGTCGCCGATAACGTTACAAAACATTCATATTTTCCTTTCAGCAACAATTTCTTTTCATTACTATTTCTCACATTCAGCGACGAAATCGATTTCGTCACTAATACTGTGACCAGCAACACCTTTAGCGACAAAAGTTTTTGTCACAAAAAACTTAGACTTTTATGGACGAACAAATTTGTCATTGTAGATGAATTTAGTTTCGCGCCTATAATTTCATTTGGCGCCCTTAATTCAGCACATATATAGCGACGAAATCTAATTTTCGTCACTAAATGATACTAATTTTTTTTTTTTTATATATAAATAGTGACGAAATATAAATTTCATCACTACATGGTACTTTTTTGTGACGAAAAAATTTTCGTCACTAAAATTACATTTTTTTTCGTTACTAAAATTACATTTTCTTGTAGTGAGTGGAAAAAACAAGCAGAAGTAGGACACATCATAGCTACTAATTTTGTGGGCTTAAACATCTCACCCCAAAAAAATCGTTATGCATTCATCATATGATTAATAAAGCCTTCTCCCACAATGACACATAATCATAAAAACGCCACCATAGATGTCATAAACACCCATGCACAAGGAAGCACATCACCAATAAACACAGATAAAAAGATCTAAATAGTATGAAAACATAGAAAAGACCCTCCTAATAGATATTTCATTCAATTTTTATAAGAAGAATTTCTCCGTTAGAGTTATGACAAATTCATAACAAAAGGGTCCCATCACTTTTTTTTCTTCAACATATCTTCAAATTTACATTACTCCAATGAGCCCATGTTAAGCCACACATGGAAATTTCACCAGGCTTGCTAGAAATATGTCATACACTGCTCTGGAAGTGTCCAATTCAGTTACTTCCAAAAAATCTGATGCAAGTAAGCAATTTCAATCGCATGTCTTCAGGGAAACAATATGCCGTCTCATTTACTAGATTACAAACACAAAACTACATAAAATACAAAGCATTTTCTTAAATGCTTAATTCAACAACAGGAAAATATGACGACCACCTGGAAGAATCCAAATGAAGTATATTAATGTTCATATATGTTCATGATTTGCTTACCATTCTTTTAACTGATAAGATTACCACTTTATTTAAAAAAGGAATATTAGTAAAAATGTAAAAAATTCTTTCCTTTCATCTTCTCATCTACCAAACAAGGGAAGTTAAGATTTACTTTCGATCCCTCCACTTTTCCTTCCCTCTTACCAAGCACTTACGATAGAAAATCAACTCCTTTCCTTTTTCCACCCTCCCCATTTCTTCCTTCCTTCCACCTTTTCATTCTTTTTATTAATTTTTTTTTTTCTAAAAAAAAAAAAAAGGAGACTGCTAGTGTCTGCAATTTGAATTGGTCAGATCAGGTAATAAATACCATGGAGACAGAGGAAAATCTTCTACCATTTAGGTTGGCTGAGGGCAAGCATTTCCATCATAAGACCTACGATTCAGTATATCCTCACCCCATTATTCAAGTAGAGTCATGATTATTTTTTTACTAAAAGCAAAATTCTGAGACAAAGCACTGTAGATCCTCATCTGATGCTACCAGCCACTTACTTCACAGTTCAGAGACTCAAATTACAGTATTTCCAAGGACTTGTTGACAAGTGGTATTCCACTTTAGACAAGGGGCCACTCTAGAACATTGTTATCAGTATCAGAATGGAAGACTGGTCAATAAGGATATCCTCACAATATTCATTTCCAATTTCCATTGACAGAGATATACCTAAGGAGGAGTATAAATTCTCTGGTCTAATTATCTAATCCTCATCTGGTAAAAACCAAGCAACATATTTTCAATTATTTGAAGAACAACCAAATAATTTTCAATTTCAAAGCAGCTATAGCTTTTGTCTAACAGCTGCCTAAGATGCAAATTAGGAATTTCAGGCAAACTCAAATCAATGCAAATTAGGCAAAATCTAATAGAGAAAAATTTAGAACTCTTTAGGCTCAAGAAGCCAAACTCAAATTAGATTAAATGCGCAAGCCATCTACTTTTTTACTCAACTCAATCACAAGCCAAACTCAACTCAGATTAAATGCAGAAGCAAAAAAAAAAAATTGAATTCAAATTTTAGAAATTATCTTAATGCATTTCTAATCCTTGATGTAGAGAGTTGCAGGTGAGGGTTATGGTGAGAGTTGCAGGTAAAGGTTAGGTTAGGGTTTGGGTTGCGTTTCGATCTACCAGTAGAAAGAAGACAACTTGAAGATGGAGTGCACTTGGAGAGGAGGCGCGTTGGAAAGGGTGTACTAAACGAACTGAGGGAGACAAAGGTGGCTACTGATCGGATTGAGGGAGACAAAGTGTTTTGGAGACGTTACATTCAAATTTGATTTTATTCTGTATACAACTCGATTTTCACATCGCCGAGCTTTAAATTGTCCAGCTGGAATATTTTATTGCGGAAAAGCCATGGTGGCAATCCAACGTGGCAAAAACATGAAACCAACTCGATCATAGTAAAATCGAGTTATATATAACCCGGATTTAGGATGATCGAGTTTCGTATAGAAGCCGACTTTTAGATAATCGAGTACTAAAACAGGGACACAGACCTAAATAGTTTGAAAACAGGGACATATTGTTGTTATTTTTTCAAAATAAGGACAAAAGCCCAATATCCCCTAGTTAGTTAGGCCGATCCACCAAAAGACTTCAATTTTTGTGTTGGACATCTAACATTTTATTAAACCTCAGTTGTTTGTTTGTTGGCTTCGTGTGAGAAACTCGTTTATTTATGCATTTAAGGTTTTAAAATGATAGTGGGTGTCATTGGCCTGGCCTAAAGTCCCCATTAAAAAGAAGTTTTACTTTCTTTGTTAAAAAGGCACCACAATGTTAAGGTCATAAACGAGCTAAACCAAATTGAGTTCATCACCATAAAAGGCAAGCTTGAGTTCATCATCATAAAAGACTATTTGTTCAAGCTTGGTTTATTTACTTGTTGAGCAAGATCGAGCTTGTTCACAAGCTATTTGATTAATTTATTATTTTTCTATATATAGTAAAATCATGACTAAAATGTTTTACCCCTTCACAAATCAATGAATTTTTGCTACATTTAGATTGTTTATGTTATGAATAAATTACAAATTATAATTTTATATCATATGAACTAATTTACAAACTTATATAACCCAATTTCAAGTCTATGTAAATATATTTTTAAACATGTAATACATATAAATACATAGTATTATATATAGTTAATTTGAGCCTCCATGTTCACGAGCTTTTCACTAACACACTATCATGTTCAAGCTTGGCTTGTTTAATAATCGAGTCTAAAGTTAGGCTTGAACTTGACTTGTTGACTAAACCAACGAACATAAACAAGTCTTTTCTCAAACTGAGCTCAAGTTGTTCATAAACAACTTGGTTCAATTATAACCTTACATGTCATTATAATAAGGCCCATAGTGGTAAAGTGGTACCATGGATATTATAAAGTTTACTACAAAATGATGTGTCACCAATCACAAAAAAAAATAAATAATAAAAAATAAAAAATTCAAACTTTCATTTATTAGGTTGTTGAAACCTACCGATCACATTAATTTATATGTTTTAATACTTTAGCATTTTTCAAATTGTTTGATAATAAGTGGTTCAAAAAAGAAAAAGAAAAAAAAGGTTTTATACTTGAACCAGATTGTTTGATTCTCTACATGAAATTAACTTTAGTTTAGTTGGTATTAATTCATCAAATTATTTATTTAATTCAATAAATTAACCTTGATTTGGATAGTATTAAATAAATTAATTTAATTGACATTTAAATATAAAATGCCCACTTAAATTTATTGCTTTAGGCCCCAAACTATATTGAGCTGACACCAGAGCATTCAAAATTGATTAAGTGTGGGCTTTGGTATAAGTTTATGTACTAGATAAGTTAAACTCTAATAGCAATCACATTGGCTTATATAAAATTCCTCCCTATTATAGAATAAGAACATACTTTGAGTATTTTACCTTTTAGTTAATCACTTTTTAAGAAACTGACATCTCATTAATCATTTATATTATTATTTAAAAGACTTCCCCTATTTGGAATCCTCAATTTAGATGCTCAAAAAATTCTCAAATTCACCAGTTTAAAAAGCTTTAATAATAATGTACAAACGTACTCTTCTTTTTTTTTTTCTTTTTTCTAATTTCCAAAATGAAATTGCAGCAAGTTTATATCACTAAAAGTTTTGGTTAACTACTTTAAAAATATTTTTTCAAATTTTTTTTAAACAATTGTAATCTATATCTATACTACTATTTAAGGGGCTTCCCATGTTTATGATCCTCATTTTGGATGTCTAAAATACCCTCAAATTCACAATTTTAAAAAGTTTAAATAATAGAGTTAAATACATAAAATTACTAGTTTAAAAATTCTTAAATTTTAGATAAATTTAAAAATATATATATATATATTTTTCCAACCACTTTTCTCCCTCCTCCTCCACGTTTCTTTTTCAAATTCAAATTTAAAAATAAAATAACTTTTTTAAAAGAAAATAAAACATCTTATTTTGATAGTTTCAAACAATTTTTTTTTTCTCACATTGTTTTTGAGAGGATCTCTCTCTCTCTCTCACTGTCTCACACATTAGTCAAGTAATCAAATATAATACAACTTCTTCTTTAAATAAATAAATTAAACAATTTTTATTTTTTGCCCTCACTCTTTCTTTCTCTCACATTATCCATATCCCTCAAAATTAGACACTTTCACCTCTCCTTATTCCTTCTAAACGGCATGTCAATTGCCAAAATCAAATATAAATAAATGCCCATAAGTGTCTAAATTTTAGGATTAAAAAGAACTTGAGTGCGTGCTCTGCTTTTTCTTTTTCTTTTTCTTTTTTTCTTTTTTTCTTTTTTCTTTTTTTCTTTTTTTTAAAGGTTAATTTATATTCATCATAATTCGGGTTTTTTGAATTCCTCTATCACAAAAATACCTAGAGGTGTGATGAAATTTATGTGCTTGTAGGCTAGTTATATTTTATGTTTTACTTCATTAAAATATTATTATTTCTCCCAAATCATCTCTTTCTCTCGAGTCTCTACATCAAATGGTATCTGACCAAAAATTTGATTCAATATCTTCGACGGCAATGATCGAAACACCAAACCATCCCTTGACTAAAAACTCCACTAGAAATTCCACACCCAGAATCTATTAACACCCGTACCCAACCTAAACCCTCCAAATCATATGCCAACTATCCAATTGATCCTCAAGCTTCAAATTAGTCCTGATAGGCAAGCTCAAACCCAAGTTCATGGCAATAATCCAAGCCACCATTTTATAAGAACACACCCCAAACACCATTGAAATTGATTATTGCTTATAACATCCAATCCATGGTAAGATCTATAACATGATTTGAAGTTGGAGGGCTTCATTAAAGAAAAGAGTTTTTTTTTTTTTTTTAAAAAAAAGAGGTTAATTATAGTAAACCCACTTATGGATTTGCCCAAATTCATATTGCCTATTCGTGATTTGAAAAGTGTCACTTTACCCACTTGAGGTTTGCATCGTTAGCCTTTTCTAACCCACCTCTTAATTTGCCATTAGAAAAACACATTTTTTAGACAAAAATAAACATAACATGAATCAAAAAGATAGGGTTTGAAGATGAACATTGAAAATGAAATTTCAAACAATTACAAATAAGCACTTTGCCTTCTTCTTGTAAAACAAAATTATACATAAGCAGAAAAGTTTCAACTTTCAATCATTAATCATCAATCCCTTGCATCCAAGCATTCGAGAATTTATTTTCGAGGGAGATGCTTTAGTCATCATCAATCAGGTGCAAGGGGAGGATTTTTGCTCTTCTCGCTTTGGTAATATAAAGTAATTTAGATTGCAAAGCTCTTTAGCTATTTTAGTTTCAACCATACTGAAAGGAATTGAAACTATGTTGCTCATGACTAAGAAAGCCAAGAATGTTGACATCTAGTTTGGCTGGACGATGTCCAAGCCAAAATGGAATTTGATGTAACTTGTGGTATTTCATTGTAGTTCTAATAAAACACAATACCCAACAATAAAAAGAAAAAGTCTCACCTAATGGTTAGATCTACCAATTTGAGCTAAAAATTTCCAATGGAGGTTACCAATTTCATCAAAATACAAACCAATCTCAACCACAGCCACAACTCCACTGGATTGTGCAAAGCAGCAACGAGGTTGTGTCTTTTTCCGAGACCTGATAGCACCAAATCTAACACCACCACTCTCGTAGCACCCTCAAGCCAACTAACCAAACTCCCACGCATACGTTCAACCAGACACAAACAAACATTCTTCTCTACAAAAAAAAAAGACAAACAAACACCGCCACGCCATCATTGTTAGCTTGTCACCATTCACTCCAAATAAACAAAAACTCAATATGAGTGTTATTATCCTAGTGTCCCACATGGATTAAGAATAAGCTTAACCATGTGTTTATAAGCTCTTGGGCACCCCCCCTTGCAAGCCGATTTTCAAGGGTGAGTTCTACCCATGGGTTGTAACATTTGGTATCAGAGCCAATCACCACCCCGATTAATCAAGCGTAGCTCATTGAGTATGGGATCAAATGAGTTACGGCTTTGTGGTCGGATCTTGGAAGGGGCAACTTAGAGGCTTGATTAAAATTACTGATAGTTGAGTGGAGCCACTAAAAAGAGAAAGGGCTACCAACGGGTCAATGTCGCTAGAATGAGCCGTCGTGGACGTCGGCTGCAGAGCGTGGTGTTATGTTATGATTCTAGTGTCCCACATGGATTAAGAATAAGCTTAACCATGTGTTTATAAGCTCTTGGGCACCCTCCCCTTGCAAGCTGATTTTCAAAGGTGAGTTCTACCCATGGATTATAACAAAAAGAATTGCCTCAAAATCCTCATAGTAGTGTCCCACATGGATTAAGAATAAGCTTAACCATGTGTTTATAAACTCTTGGACACCCTCCCCTTGCAAGCTGATTTTCAAAGGTGAGTTCTACCCATGGATTATAACAAAAAGAATTGCCTCAAAATCCTCATAGGATGTTTCAAAGGTGTCCCAGATCACGAGCGGATGGTCAAGTACAAGCTCCAATAATAACCAGTAGCATAACCCAAAGTATAAAAGTTTTTATATATAAAAATTATTATTATTATTATTATTATTATTTGAGAAACAAACACACAAACAAGGGAGAAGGAAATTGATTCTAACACAAAAACACACCATAACTTCACTCAAAAGCTATGATAACTTTTAAGGAAGGATGAGGCAAGTTATACTACACACAACACACTCTCTTAAGCAATAAGGGACAATTACCCATTCTTTTTCTTGAAAAATAAACACACACACAGAGGAGAGGGAAAGGGGTTCTGTTTGGTTATTATGTTTTTGCTTTTGCTCTTCTTTTAATTACATTACATTTAATTTGTTTTCCTCTTCTAAAATGGAGTTATGGTGGCGGGTAAGTAGTGTTACATTTAAATTTTACAAAACCCTCACTTTTGATCTTATATTCTCTTGCTTTTTAGGTTTTTTTAATTTTTGTTTGGAAAGGAGAGAGATAAAAATATAGCAAAAATACATTTTTACCCTCGTTTTTAACATAAATGGGTTACAAAAGGCTAACGATGCAAACCTCAAGTTGGCAAAGTGACACTTTTCAAACCACAAATAGGCGACGTAAATTTGGGCCAAACCATATGTGGGTTTATTGTAATTACCATGGTTTTAAAAACCGGACCGACCGGTCCGACCGAGAACCGATCACTAATCCGATCCGGTTATGATTAAAAACCGAAAAACAACTAAAAATCAGGAATAGTAAAAAACCGGCCGGTTTAACTGTGAAACCGGAAACTGGTACAGTTGAACTGGTTATTGGCCGATTGTGTTGAGACTGAAAACTACACCATTTTTGACATTTTTCCCAACCTAAAACTACGTTGTTTTGGGGAAACCTAACCCTAAGAACTCATATCCTCTCTTTTTCTTTCCCTCACAACCCTCTCTCACTCTCAGCTTCCGTTTCCTCTAAAAAAAAATTTTTCTCTCAGTCCTTCTCATCTTCTCTGTTCGGTTTTGAAATTTGGTGGTCGCCTTTTTCCCTCACACGCCTCTGCCTCAGCCTCCTTTTTCTCTTGGCCTTGCGGTATTTTGAGCAGATGAACGAGCTTCAAAGGACAAGAACTGAAGAACAATTAATCTTTTCTCATCTTCAGTTCTTGTAAAAGAAAAGAAATTTAGGGAAGAAGCAACGCTGACCTGTTGTAAAAGAAATGATATTTTGAGAACATGCTAGTTGTGTAGTGAGGTTGAACTTTGCTTGGCAAAGAGACAAGTAGAGGAAGATGTGTAAAATGAGGAGAAGACATAAAGAGTGCAGAAATAGATTCGGATTGTAGAAGCAAGTACTGACTGAATGGGTTCCTAAAAAAAAAAAAAAGTACTGACTGAATGGGAAAAGGAAAAGAAAGTGGGGGTAGGTGGAGAATTTAATGTAAAGCAAATTTTGAATTGATGAATGATGATCAAGTATTGATCCACGGGAAAAGGAGTAGAAAGTGGGGGGTAGGTAGAGAAAATTTAATGCCAATGGAGGTAGGTGGAATAGTAGGAGAGTTATTTAGTTATTTATTTTTTATTATAAGTTTGTTTTTAATGATTCTGATTAAACTTTTATGATATAAATTTTTTAAAGTAAATATTATTAGTTACTATAAAATTATTATATAATTTATTTATTATTTTTTAATTATAAAATTATTAATTATCAATTATGACATCATCAGTTCGACCATCGGTTCGATTTCGGTCGGACCAAAAAACCGGTAATCAGTCCATTTTCTAATTCTTTGTCCGTATCGGTTTTTAAAACCATGGTAATTACCCAAAAATATATATATATTTGCATAGGCGTTATCCAAATTGGGATATACATTGTAGTAAAATTTTATTTTGACTAATGGGTTGTTAATCTAATGTGATTTATTTTTTGAGTTTATAGGCAAATTTGGTCGGCTAATTTGCATAAACCAATGTGAATGCTCACTCATATTTTGATTCCGCATTATTCTAGTACTTGGGGTTATTGTATTGGGTTGTCAAACCTTTTGCCAGTAATTAATCGAGAATTTTTGTTCAAGAATGTTGAAAAGAATCCCAAGACAAATATGTGTTTTCTGCAGCAACTGACTTCCAAGCAGGAAACTAGCACCCAGTATCAGGGCAAGCTGCAGGTCTGTGCAGCTGAGCGTGCATCACAGCATCAGGGTGCAGCACAACATGCACCACACGAGCAGGGAAGGTTGCAACTGAAGGCAGGACACAATGCATTACAGTATCAGAGGAAAAACAGAGACTTAATCCTAAGCAATGAAGACTTAGAAGACTTGATGGAGTCAATCCCTTATCATGATCAGATTATACATTCTATACAAGGAAGGATGCCTAGTGGGATGGTAGTTACAGGTTGATGTACACGTGTCATAGCTAGGTAGTTTTAGTTGTAATCGTTACTCCTGAAATTCAGGGGGTTAGTTATTTGCTTTTCTTTGTACATGATTGTATATAAAAGGGATAGGCATAGTTAATTAGTTCAATTTGGATAGTAATCTTTTCAATCAATGAAAATCAGTTTCTATTTAGAGAGAGTCCTGAATTTTACAAAGAAGCTTTTAAAATGTTTTGCTCCAAAATGAATTTGTGATAAGTTACACCCTGTAGTAAAATATCAATTTGTAATTTAGTATCCAAAGAAAAATGCTATTAACCTAATCTCTCTCTTAATTTACTCCACCCATATTCCACTTCTTTTATTATCAACTCCACATGTGAAGAGGCCATCGATTTTCAGCACAATTGTCCATTCCTGTTCTTTAATAATAACTTTGCCATGTGAGATTAACATCTGGAATAAAATTAGAATTCTGACCATCAATAGGGTCTCATCTAAATCCTAAACATCATTATAAAGAGTAAAGATCTGACACTTTGTGCTAATTAATCAAATTCCAACACAAAAGAAGAAACAAGCTGTCCTTAAAAAAAATTGAAAAAGCTCCAAACCCATCTTATTTTTACAGAAGAGAGCAAAAGAATCTGAGCACACATCATTACAATCGCTAGCAAACTATCAATACAACCTTGTCACCATGACATTCCACCCCCCCCCCCCCCCCCCCCCCCAAACTCTTTTTAAAGGCAACCACTCAACCAGGTTTTTTCTTAAACGTACGTAGCACACAAAATTATGGAAATTGCTTTTGGTGTCCTAGTGAGAAAGAGCTTATGGAAACTCTCTCCTAGACATCTCAATTCTCAATCCCATAAAATAAAAAATAAAAAAATGGCCACCCTGATTCTTATCTCAATATCTCTAGAGGAACCATAATTTTCACAAAATAGTTCACAACAATCAAGATAAAAAGTTAATAATCAACAATAAAGAGATATTAATGATAGATCTAAATGAGAATCAAAGCAAAAACTTACCGGCTCAACTATTGTTAAAATAGTTGCCTATAGCATCACTCTTGTTAGCATAGAGAAGCATCGCAATAAATCACTGTGTGGTGTTGATTCGAAGTATGCGAGCACAGCTATAAACAGAGCAAACTGCTTGCATTGCCATCATGACCAAAAGCATAACCGCAGCCAGCAATGTGAGAAACTGCCAAGACCCAAAAACGTAAATCTTAAAGAACTTTCCACTTTTGACACTCCATCTGCCATTGTAATGCTTGTTCACATCTTCAATCACTTTGTCCAAAAATGGTACTTTTGTCAATCTGATTGACTTGCTCATTCCATTCCAAAGGTTTGCCACCTCTCCATCGCTCTTCAATCGGTTCAAAATGATCCCTCTTTCTCTGAGTACTTTCACATCCTCCTCAGTATCAATAATACCATTCATTAACTCAGTGTAACGTGTAAAAACCAATGGCCCTGATGCATTTGAAGCTTCATATGCCACTAAGTTTCTCAATAGCACCTCAGTGTTAACGTCTAAACTAACGGTGGGGAGGTAAAAAGTGACTGTCTTTACGTCAAAAGTAATGGTTAAAATGCTACCATTTGTGGGTAAGAATTTGACTCCAGCTTTTGAGAGATCACTCGCAGAAGGGATTGTGATTTCCTCCACCAATGGTGGTTTATTGATGTTACTGTTTAAGCCTGGAGTTTCATCTTCTGGCTTGACGTCTGCTTTGTCTTGAGAGAAAAAGAAATACTCAACGGGTTGTTTTAAGATTGCGAATCCGGGAAGGTTAGAGAGGATTGTCCAAGGCAATTTTAGAACGATTTTTACAGGTCTAGAGACTAGTACCTTCTTGATGACGCTTATTGGACCACGGTTTAGTTTGGAAAGCATGTTCCAAATCACATCGAGAAGTTGTTTCACATAACTTGAATCTGAAGAAGATTTTTCCTTGCCTTGCATGTCTTCATTATGATCCTCAACTTCAATTATTTCTGATGGTTCTTCCACTTTCGGCACGATCATGTGGTACAAAAAGTCTAGCAAGTGTGCACAATCTGGAACTGGAATCTTTGGCAATTCTTCCACAAGCTTGAATGGGGAAAGCTCTTTGCATAACCCCACTAACATTGAAAGCAACATATCATCGGCAGCTTCTAAAGATGAGAATTGGAATTCCAACATCTTCCTTAATACAAATAAAGGAATTTGATTCTCTAGCATTACCATATCTCTAAGAATTGTATTATGTGCCGACTTTCTTCCTGCATAGTCCACCAAGTGCGACATCCTAGAGGAAACTCTCGTTATCACCTTTCCTTCTTGAATGGCGTAAATTTGAAGGAACTCAAGCATGAATGATGCATCAATGCCCATCATCCATGCTAAAGTTTCTCCATTGAAGTCCAAGTACTTATGATAGCACGCTCGGATCCTTGGCTCAATCTTTATCAATTGATCAACAAGATTTTGGAAGTAAAGACATTGGAGTTGCTGTTGAGATCTTTTTGCTGCAGCTAGCTTATACCTTTGCATCTCATAGAGCTCTGGACGCCAATAGTGGTAAGGACCAAGAGCAACTTGTTGTGGAGTATAAGACTCTGGATCACTAACCATAAGGGCTTTAGGGACATTGAATATGCACACGGGAACTTCGATAGTCTCCTCAATCTCTTCTTCAAGGGTTCGACGGATCTGAATGACCCATCGGATCTCATCAAATTTGGAATCAGATTGTGATGACATTGTGGGTTGTGAAGAAGACATGTTTGTGATTCTAGGAGAAAGCTTTTGTTGGGAAGGCAGTTTGGTGCATTGAATATTGGTGAAGGAGTTAGAAATGAGGCTTTTATTAATAGCATATTAATTAAATACATTACCATCATTAATGCAACGTTAATGGGTAGGGTTTTCAATAAACAATAAGAGATGCGTTTCTCACGCTTATATTATTTTACATCTGTGAATTAGAATCTTTCAACTGGCATGGGTCACCTTCTCAAAAAAAAAAAAAAACTGGCATGGGTCACCTTCTTTTCTTTTCTTTTTCTTCTTCTTACAGTCTATCAAAATGTGACTAGGTTTATATCGAGTCCAAATCTTCGATTCCACTTTTCCTTCTCCACTTTATACTTCACCAATAAAAACTTAAACTTGCCACGTGTTCACCTAATTAATTAAATATTACTATTAATTAATAACGGTAGTATTAATAAGTCAATAATGATAGTATTTAATTAATTAGATAAACACATGGCAAGTTTTTATTAGTGGAGTATAGAGTGGAGCAGGAAAAATAAGACAGAAGATTTGGACTCGTTTATATCGTACGTATTATGGTATTACGTATATAGTTAAAATACTTATTATATGTGCTATGCATGTGATTAATGAGGGACAATATAAAAATACTACTTATTTGTCATTTGCCTAACATAATGAAGTATTTTTATTTTCACGCGTAACATGAAATTTTTCTACAATTATATATAAATCAAGTTGTCGCCAAAAACAACCCCACCAATCACTTTCAAGTGTTTCATGTATGTAGCTAGCTAGAACAACATTGTAGAGAAGAAACAAAAAAAAGTTCGATGCACCTTTATCACAAAATTAAAAGACAATTAAACCTCGTTTTCCTTGACTTTAACACACAGGAAAAATGACCTTGTAACTTGTCAAAACTTGTCTTGCAAAAACGGTAGTCAAAAGATGATTAAAATGATTATAATATGCTACTTCTGAAAGTCATGTTTTTCTTTTTCATAGAGATTGAAGGGCTGCTTTATTTTATTTGTGTGTGTTCATTTTGGGAGTGCATAAGATCATTGAAATGGGAATTTTATATAGGCAAGGAGAGAGCCGGCGCCACTCGTTATTAGTATATATTTAGGCCAACCATTGGACCGAAAGAAAACAAAAACCCACCATACCAAATATTATTTTTACTCATACTTGAACCCCTGCCATCTACAGTTTTACTTCTCAGACCAGCATGCAGTAGCTATCAAACCAACCTTATCTGATTCTAGCATGAATATTGAAGCACAAGACAATCTCAGCTAGTTCAAACTTCCTGTAAAAATAACCACAAGCCAAGCCTACCATTATCTGATAAGGATAAGGTTGGTTTGATAGCAACTGAGATTGTCTTGTGCTTCAATATTCACGCTAGAATCAGATAAGGATAAGGTTGGTCTGATAACTGCATGTTGGTCTGAGAAGTAAAACTGTAGAAGGCAGGGGTTCAAGTATGAGTAAAAATAATATTTGAAGCACAAGACAATCTCAGCAAGATAACCTTATCCTTATCTGTGATCTTGACGCTAGAACTTTCCTTTTAGTAATTATAATTGAACTATTTTATTATGATTCATAATATTATTATCACCTCCTTGATATTTTCCCCCTTCAATTCCGATTTGATAATGCCATTATATGAAATAGAGCAAGGACAATCCATTGGGAGTTAATGCATTGAAGTGGTGCTAAAGGACTCGGCTTTGTCATATTGCTAACAAGAAGATAAGCAGTGCTTATGGTCATATTGGGTCTGGAGAGAGGAGTTGCAAATGATGAAAGACCTGTAATTGATAAAGTTGCAAGACCCCCCCCCCCCCCCCCCCTCCCCCCATCTTTGAACTAACAGCTTGTGCAAACCTTGATTAAAGCTGGGATGGAAACTTTCTTTTATATGATGAATATTGTAAATACTATTGCAGTTTAGCATCCATCAGGCTAACAGATTTTTTAATCTATTTGTTTAATTATTATAAATAAGTTCATAGCATCATTTTTTAGTAATTAAGTAGAGATACTTTAAATCAATGCTTTAAAAAGTTGTTATTTTTTTTTCTCCCAAGTTGATATCTTCTTTGTCTGATTCTCTGTTTATCTTTCTCGCACTCCGGTCTGCGGGTGGTGGTAGTAGCTTCCAACTGATTCGCATATTTAATATAAGCTATCAGAACTATGTCTTTTGATAAAAAATATATATACAAGTGTAAGGTTGAATTTATTCAACCATCTAATTGGCTTTATTCCGTGCCAAATTTGCTTGTAATTCAGCATTTAGTAACCCTGTATTTAGGTGGGTTTGATGTAAGGGTAGTGAGTGAGATAGAGTGAAGTTTGCTCAAGAGTGTGCAAGAAAACAGAGACTCGCGGCTGGGACTCGCGGGTGACTCGCGGCTGCAAGCCGCCAGACGCAGCACACGTGCCAAGCATGCTGGAAGGTGAACAGTCATGCCAGCTGGAGCACTACAGGACAAAACAGGACAACTGGCCATACGGTTATCTCGCGACTGGATCTCGCGACTTGGTCAAGCCGCGAGGTCAAGCCGCGAGCCACCCCTGTTTTGTAAAACCTGACGTTTCACATTCCTCTCCCACTCCAGTATAAATACCCCTTTTACCCACGATTGAGAGAGGGCTTCCAGAGAGAATTTTGAGAGAGAAACCCTAAAGAAAAACAAGATTGATTCACCCACAATCTATACCTTAGAGTCTCTCCAAATTCCCCAACTCTCTTCCTCTCCATTGTCAAATCCTTGAGAGGCATTATACCAGACCTGGTTCTCACCATCATCATCACTGTGAGACAGTTGTTTGGATTTCTGGGAAGCAGTTAGGAAGGAACCAATCTTCATTGGTTGATGCTATGGTCTAGTAGCGGAATCCGGGAAGCTAGAAAAGAAAAAGGTTCGGCGCAACCTCGTTGGAGCAAGAAGCTTGGAGGGCTTAGGTGCACTGGGTAGATTAGGCTTGGAAGGTCTATTGCTGTCCTTGTATCCCAACTACATTTTCTAGTGGATTATTGACCGCTTGGAGGGCGGCGGAGAGGTTTTACGCCGAGGGCTTCGGTTTCCTCTTCGATAACACATCGCGTGTTGTCTTTGTGTTTGCATCTTCCTTCCTCTCTATCTTTGCCTTTTTATTATCTGCTGTGGATGTTATTTTGTTATGGCTTAGATAGTTTTTAACCAATTTCATATTATAGCATATGTTAAGTTTCCGCACACTTGTTGTTTGACATATTGCTTGAATTGGTTAAGTTGTAAGTTGGGGGTCTAAACGTTCAAAGGTGTTTTTACACGTTTTTGAACTTTCAACAAGCTACCAGAAACAATGGAAAACCAGACAGACATATGATGTATGCAATCTTAGTTATGTGATGTATCTAAATTATGTAATTGACCTAAATATATTAGTTTACACATCTAAACGATGCATGCATAAATGACATTTAAATTATGGGATTTACTATCCTTAGGAAGTTAAGATGATAAATTCTATAGCATGGGAATACAAGGGGACGTTAAGATAATAAATTCCTTAGTAAGCATTAATTAAAAAAAGGTAAGACTAGGGGAAATTTTGTCTGAGCTTATCAAATTATAGACACTTGCTTACTGGACATTGGTATTTTTATTTGGAACGTTGCTATCATCCAATATGACGTCTTCATGATACCAATGTGACTAAGGAACAATTTGTTTCATTGAAAAATATGATGCTATCCTCGCGATCATTTAAAACAAACAAACAAACAAAATATTAGTCTAACATAACCAAATTTATTGATTTTGATGCATTATGGTAATTTTCAAAGTTTGTAAGTGTTTTAATCATTTTGAAAGTGTCAAGGATGTATAAGTCATTTGTGGTGTTTTAAAAATATTTTGTTCATTTTAAAGTGCTTCTTTATATTAATTTTGAAGTGTAAAAATCTATTTTAGTCATTTTCAAATTTTAATGTTTTATAGATATTTCAGTTATTTTGAGGTTTCTAGCGTGAATATTGAAGCACAAGACAATCTCAGTTGCTATCAAACCAACCTTATCCTTATCTAATTCTAGCGTGAATATTAAAGCACAAGACAATCTCAGCTAGTTCAAACTTCCTGTAAAAATAACCACAAGCCAAGCCAACCATTATATGATAAGGATAAGGTTGGTTTGATAGCAACTGAGATTGTCTTGTGCTTCAATATTCACGCTAGAATCAGATAAGGATAAGGTTGGTTTGATAGCAACTGCATGTTGGTCTGAGAAGTAAAACTGTAGAAGGCAATGATTCAAGTATGAGTAAAAATAATATTTGAAGCACAAGACAATCTCAGCTAGATAACCTTATCCTTATCTGTGATCTTGACGCTAGAACTTTCCTTTTAGTAATTATAATTGAACTATTTTATTATGATTCATAATGTTGTTATCACCTCCTTGATATTTTCCCCCTTCAGTTCCGATTTGATAATACCATTCTATGAAATAGAGCAAGGACAATCCATTGGGAGTTAATGCATTGAAGTGGTGCTAAAGGACTCGGCTTTGTCATATTGCTGACAAGAAGATAAGCAATGCTTATGTTCATATTGGGTCTGGAGAGAGGAGTTGCAAATGATGAAAGACCTGTAATTGATAAAGTTGCAAGAAGGGAATGCTCCCCCCCCCTCCCCCCCTTCTTTGAATTAACAGCTTGTGCAAACCTTGATTAAAGTTGGGATGGAAACTTTCTTTTATACGATGAATATTGTAAATACTATTATAGTTTAGCATCCATCAGGCTAATAGATTTTTTAATCTATTTGTTTAATTATTATAAATAAGTTCATAGCATCATTTTTTAGTAGGTAGAGACACTTTAAATCAATGCTTTAAAAAGTTGTTATTTTTTCTTCTCCTAAGTTGATATCTTCTTTGTCTGATTATCTATCTATCTTTCTCTCACTCCTGTCTGTGGGTGGGGGTAGTAGCTTCCAACTAATTCGCATATTTAATATAAGCTATCAGAGTTATGTCTTTTGATAAAAAATATATATACAATAAGCTACCAGAAACTATGGAAAACCAAACAGACATATGATGTATGCAATCTTAGCTATATGATGTATTGAAATTATGTAATTGACCTAAATATATTAGTGTACAAATCTAAATGATGCATGCATAAATGACATTTAGGGTCCATTTGGATACAGCTGAAAACTGAAAACTGAAACTGAAAACTGAAAAACACTGTAACAAAATAATTTTTAAAATGTGTGAATAGTATCGTGGGACCCATTTTTAATAAAAAAGTTGCTGAAAAGTGAAATTTGTGGGTCCGTGAACAGTACACGATGTGCACTAATTGGCTAAAAAAATTGAGAAAAGTCAAATTTTGCGGCTACTGTTCATTGAACAGTACATGAACAGTAGCCGCAAGTCTCACAAACATGTAAAAAAAAAAAAAAAACGCAGACGTGGGTTTTCAGCCCAATCCAAACATAACCTTAAATCATGGGATTTACTATCCTTTGGAAGTTAAGATGATAAATTCTATAGCATGGGAATGCTAGGGGACGTTAAGATAATAAATTCCTTAGTAAGCATTAATTAAAAAAAGGTAAGGCTAGGGGAAATTTTGTCTAAGACTATCAAATTATAGACACACTTGCTTACTGGACATTGGTATTTTTATTTGGAATGTTGCTATCATCCAATATGACATTTTCACGATACCAATGTGAATAAGGAACAATTTGTTTCATTGAAAAATATGATGCTATCCTCTCAATCATTTAAAAAAATAAAAATTAAAAAAAAAAAAACAAACAAACAAACAATTTAACAGACTAACATAACCAAATTTATTGATTTTGATGTTTTATGGTAATTTTCAAAGTTTGTAAATGTTTTAGTCATTTTGAAAGTGTCAAGGATGTATAAGTCATTTGTGGTGTTTTAAAGCTATTTTGTTCATTTTAAAGTGCTTCTTTATATTAATTTTGGAAGTGTAAAAATCTATTTTAGTCATTTTCAAATTTTAATGTTGTTTTATAGATATTTCAATTATTTTGATGTTCCATGGATACTTAGGTACTTTTCAAATTTTTGTGGGGAATTTTAGTCATTTCTATATGTTAATGAGGCTATTTTAGTCATTCTTGATATTTTGAAACTCATAGAAGATCACTATCATGAGTTTTACTAAAATTGAAGAACAACAACAATTTGAACCACCTATTCCAAAGAATTTCTTGGAGAGGTCACATAGCATCTTAAGCTACTCATCAATAACTGTTTTTACCATATTTTTAGTCATGTTAGTCCCCATTAGTTTTTTATAGATAATTTATCATCTTTAAATTTCAATAAGTATACAGCAAAATACAACAACATAATGACATAAGAAAAATTTATAAGTTCCACCGAGACTTTTAGTGGGGGGGTGGGGGGAAGCAAGTAGAGTGGTTATATAAAATTTTTGTTGTCAATTTGGTCTTGCAAATAAAGGTTTTAGGGGGTATTTTGGTCATTATTAAATTTCTAGGGTCTTTTATTCATTTTTTAGGTTCTAAGAGTATTTCAGTCATTTTTTTAGGTTTTAAGACCATTTCGGTCATTTTTTAGGTTTTAAGACCATTTCGATCATTTTTAAGGTTCTAAGGATATTTTGATAATTTTTTTATGTTCTAAGGGTATTCCAGTAAAATTAGAGGATTTCAGGGGTATTTTGGTCATTTTTTTGGTTTCAACGCTATTTTGGTAAATTTTTAGGTTTCAAGTGTATTAAAGTCATTTTTTAGGTCCTAAGGATATTTCTGTCACTTTTTAGGTTACAAGGTCATTTTAGTCATTTTTTAGGTTTCAAGGTCATTTCGGTCAATTTCTATGTTTCAAAGTCATGTGGTCAATTTTTTTGTCCTAGGGGTATCTTGGTCATTTGTTAGGCTTCATTGTTATTTTAGTCATTTTTTAGGTTTTGTGGTAATTTTGGTCTTTTTTTAAGTTTTAGTGTCGTATGGTCAATTTTTTTTTTTTTTTTTGTTCTAAGGGTATTTTGGTCATTTTTAAGTTTCTTGGTTATTTCAGTCATTTCTTGGGTTTTATAGTAATTTTGGTATTAAAAAAAAAAAATTTAAGTTTAAGGGTGATTTTATCATTTTTTTTAGGTTCTAAGGGTATTTCGATCATTTTTTAGGTTTCAGAGGTATGGTAATTGGTGAGAGAAAAAAAAAAAAGAGCCATCGAATGTGACAAAAGTATCACCAAATGTGAGAAATCTACGGTCTAATGTGATGTTGGTATTGCCTAATGTGACGATGGAACCATCAAATGTGAGAAAAAGAGAAGGAGACCACCAAATGTGACAAAAGTACAGCCACATGTGATGTTGGTACTGCTTAATGTGACAATAAGACCATTAAATTTGAGAAAAAAATAAAGGAACCACTATATGTGACAAAAGAACTGTCAAATTTGATATTGGAATTGCACAATGTGATAACAGAACCATCAAATTTTAGAAACAAATAAAGGAAACACTAAATGTAACAAAATAACTGTCAAATGTGATGTTAGAACTGCACAATGTAAGGATGACACCGTCAAATGTGAGAAAAAAGTAAGGGAACCACCAAATGTGAGAAAAGAACTGTCACTTGTAATGTTGGAATTGCACAATGTGATAATGGAACAGTCAAATGTAAGAAAAAAAATAAGGGAACCACTCGATGTGACAAAAGAACTATCACATGTGACAAAAGAACTGTCACATGTGACAAAAATATAGCAAATGCGATATTGGTACTGCTTAATATGACAATTTGAGAAAAAAAAATAAAGGAACCACTATATGTGACAAAAGAACTATCAAATGTTATATTGGAACTGCATAATGTGATAATAGAATCATGAAATTTGAGAAACAAATAAAGGAACCACTAAATGCAACAAAATAACTGTCAAATGTGATGTTGGAATTGCACAATGTAAGGATGGAACTGTCAAATGTGAGGAAAAAAAAAAAGGGAACCACCAAATGTGAGAAAAGAACTGTCAAATATGATGTTAAAACTACATAATGTGAGGATGAAACCGTCAAACGTGAGAAAAAAAATAAAGGAACTACCAAATGTGAGAAAAGAACTGTCACCTGTGATGTTGGAACTGCACAATGTAAGAATGGAACTGTCAAAGGTGAGAAAAAAGTAAGGGAACCACCAAATGTAAGAAAAGAACTGTCACATGTGATATTGGAACTGCACAATGTGAGGATGGAACCGTCAAATGTGAGAAAAAAGTAAGTGAACCACCCGATGTGACAAAAGAACCATCACATGTGACAAAAATATAACAGATGCAATATTGGTACTGCTTAATATGACAATGAAACCATCAAATTTGAGAAAAAAAAATAAAGGAACCATTATATGTGACAAAAGAACTGTCAAATGTGATATTGGAACTGCACAATGTGATAATAGAACCGTCAAATATGAGAAAAAAATAAGGAAACCACCAAATGTGAGAAAAGAACTGTCAAATGTGATGTTGGAATTACACAATGTGAAGATGGAACCGTCAAATGTGAGAAAAAAATAAGGGAACCACCAAATGTGAGAAAAGAACTGTTACATATGATGTTGAAACTGCACAATTTGAGAATGGAACCGTTAAATGTGAGAAAAAAAGTAAGGGAACCACCAATTGTGAGAAAAGAACTGTCACATGTGATGTTGGAACTGCACAATGTGAAAATAGAACCGTCAAATATGAGAAAACAAGTAAGGGAACCGCCAAATGTGAGAAAAGAACTATCACATGTGATGTTGGAACTGCACAATGTGGAGATGGAACTGTCAAATGTGAGAAAAAAGTAAGGGAACCACCCAATGTGACAAAAGAATTGTCACATGTGACAAAAATATAGCAGATGTGATATTGGTACTGCTTAATATGACAATGGACCATCAAATTTAAGAAAAAAAATAAAGGAACCACTATATGTGACAAAAGAAATGTTAAATGTGATATTAGAACTGCACAATGTGAAAATAGAACCACCAAATGTGAGAAAAAAGTAAGGGAACCACCAAATGTGAGAAAAGAACTGTCAAATGTGATGTTGGAACTGCACAATGTGAAGATGGAACCGTCAAATGTGAAAAAAAAAATAAGAGAACCACCAAATGTGAGAAAAGAACTGTCACATATGATGTTGAAACTGCATAATTTGAGGATGGAACCGTTAAATGTGAGAAAAAAAGTAAGGGAACCACCACATGTGTGAAAAGAACTGTCACATATGATGTTGGAACTGCACAATGTGAGAAAGAAACCGTCAAATATGAGAAAACAAGTAAGGGAACCGCCAAATGTGAGAAAAGAACTATCACATGTGATGTTGAAACTGCACAATGTGAAGATGGAACTGTCAAATGTGAGAAAAAAGTAAGGGAACCACCTAATGTGACAAAAGAATTGTCACATGTGACAAAAATATAGCGATGCGATATTGGTACTGCTTAATATGACAATGGACCATCAAATTTGAGAAAAAAAAAAATAAAGGAACCACTATATGTGACAAAAGAAATGTCAAATGTGATATTGGAACTGCATGATATGATGATAGAACCGTCAAATGTGAAAAAAAAAGTAAGGGAACCACCAAATGTGAGAAAAGAACTGTCACATGTGATGTTGGAACTGCACAATATGAGGATGGAACCGTCAATTGTAAAAAAAAAGTAAGGGAGCCATCAAATGTGAGAAAAAAGTAACTTGGTATAGCAAGTTACTTACTAGTGAGTACCGTACCCCTTTTTTTGGGAGGTACCGTAGAATTACCCTTCAAATAAATATGTAATCTGCAAATTCAAATTCATTGTAATCTGTACAAAATATATATATATATATATATATATATATATATATATATATTTATATATATGTGCTAGACTCATCACATGCGCTTTTGCACGTGTAATAAGACTTTTTTTGATTTTAAGTTTAGTGAAGTAATATTTAAAAGTGAGATAAAGATAGTTTCCTAATTTTTAGGATTTTGATAAAAGTTTGAAAATTTAAAATTTATGGACTCTTTTAAAAATAATAAATTACTCTTTTTATCAGATTATGTTTTTAAATTTAAAATTATTGAGCTAAAAAATATGGATATTTTAGAGAGTTTAAGAATTTGTGTGAAGATATTTTAATACGCAAAATGTTGAAAATCAAACGAGGAATCCTGTTATTAATAGTGTGTGTATGTGTGTGTGTGTATATATATATATATATATATATATATATATATAAACACAATTGTTACAGGACGCCAAAATTATTTTCAGTCTCTGCATCTATTTCTAGTTCTATTACTTGCCAAGTAAAATGTGGCCGAGATGCAAATTAAGCTTTTGTGGTTCAATTTTTTAGGATGCAAATGGCACCCATCAGACCGGTTTTACCTGTTGAAGGTCAATACTAAAAATAGTTATTCTTAGAAGATGCATTTGATATTGTACTAAAAAGTAATATTTTTAAAAGGTGATATATATATATATATATATATATATATATATATTCATTAAATAATAGTAATTTATTTTTTCAGAAAAGCGAAACCATCAGTTTTTGTGAGTTTTTAGTGCCTTCAATTAATATAAAAGGTTCTGGTTAATGTGTGCCTAATGGCACACATTAGTTATCCATTTTTGGAAATATTTTATGAAGAATTTAAAAAATTGTCATAAAAGTTGATAATTTTTTTGTTTTTCTATAAAAAAAATTTCTAAAATGGTTTACTAATGTATACCCTAAGAGCACACATCAGTAAAGCCCTTAATAAAAATTACCTTCAATTTTTAGTACCATCGGTACCAAAAACTACTACCTCAACAGGCAACTACCATTAGTGAGTTTCAAAATCCTAACCACCCATTGGTGGAAGGGAGGGGAAGAGGACCCTAGAATTATAAAACCCACCCCCCCCCCCCCCCCCCCCAACGTACAAATCCTATATTTTTTTAATAGAAAATAAAAATTTATAACTAAAATTTCACTATTTGACCCTGAGAATTTTTTTGAGGAAAATGTTCTACATTTATATTAGTCAATATAAATCACTAATGCATCATTTTTCTTTCTTTCTTTTTATTAATCTTATAACATACATAGCTCATCGAATAAAAACTATTTTCAAGATATATTCCTAAAAAGAGTAATTCTATGGTACCCCCAAAAAAATGGGAGGTACGGTACCCACTAATAGGTATCCTGCTACACCAGGTTACTTTTTTCTCACATTTGACAGTTTTATCCTCACATTGTGCAGTTCCAACATCACATGTGACAGTTCTTTTCTCATATTTGGTGGTTCCCTTACTTTTTTCTCACATTTGACGATTCGATCCTCACATTGTGTAGTTCCAACATCACATGTGACAGTTCTTTTCTCACATTTGATGGTTCCCTTATTTTTTTTTTTCTCACACTTGACGGTTCCATCCTCACATTGTGCGGTTCCAACATCACATATGACAGTTCTTTTGTCACATTAGGTGGTTCCCTTACTTTTTTCTCACACTTGACGGTTCCATCCTCACATTGTGCAGTTCTAACATCACATGTGTCAGTTCTTTTGTCACATTTGGTGGTTCCATTACTTTTTTTCTCACATTTGACGGTTTCATCCTCACATTGTGCAATTCCAACATCACATATGATAATTTTTTTGTCACATTGGGTGGTTCTCTTACTTTTTTCTCACACTTGACGGTTCTATCCTCACATTGTGTAGTTCCAACATCATATGTGACAGTTCTTTTCTCACGTTGGGTGGTTCCCTTACTTTTTTCTCACATTTGACAATTCCATTCTCACATTGTGCAGTTTCAATATCACATGTGACAGTTCTTTTCTCACATTTGGTGGTTCCCTTACTTTTTTCTCACATTTGACGGTTCCATCCTCACATTGTACAGTTCCAACATCAAATGTGACTGTTCTTTTTTTACATTTGGTGGTTCCCATACTTTTTTTCTCACATTTGACGGTTCCATCCTCACATTGTGTAGTTTCAACATCACATGTGTCAGTTCTTTTGTCACATTTGGTGGTTCCCTTATTTTTTTCTCACATTTGACGGTTTCATCCTCACATTGTGCAGTTCCAACATCACATGTGACAATTCTTTTCTCATGTTGGATGGTTCCCTTACTTTTTTCTCACATTTAACGGTTCCATCTTCACATTGTGCAGTTCTAACATCACATTTGACAGTTTTTTTGTCACATATAGTGGTTCCTTTATTTTTTTTCTCAAATTTGATGGTTCCATTGTTATATTAAGCAGTACCAACATCGCATATGTTCTATTTTTGTTACATGTGATAGTTCTTTTGTTACATGTGACAATTTTTTCTTACATTTGACGGTTCTATCCTCACATTGTGCAGTTCCAATATCACATGTGACAGTTCTTTTCTCACATTTGATGGTTCCCTTACTTTTTTTCCTTACATTTGATGGTTTCATCCTCACATTATGCAGTTCCAACATCACATGTGATAGTTCTTTTCTCACATTTGGCGGTTCCCTTACTTTTTTCTCACATTTGATAGTTCCATTGTCACATTAAGTAGTACCAACATCGCATCTAACTCTATTTTTGTCACATTTAGAGGTACCCTATTTTTTTATTCTCAAATTTGACTATTCCATTATTACATTGGGCAGTACCCACATTACTTCTGACCGTATTTTTATCATATTCGGTGGTACCCTATTTTTTTCCTTACAATTGACAATTCAATCGTCACAGTAAGCACTACCAATATCACCTGACCATAATTTTACATTTAGGCTTATCACTGAGGTCACTTTTTTACTTACTAATAACTGCTCATCACAATAGTAATTTTTTTTAAGTTATTAAAAAATTTAGATCTAAAATCGAAAACCAAAAAAAAAAAAAAAAAGCATCCCATGAAATTTGCCCAACCACAATAATTACTCTTGTTCACAAAAAAAAATCAGTTGGAATTGTCTTGGTTTCTTCCACAAATATTTAAATATACCAATTAACTTCCTACGTATCTCCCTTAGTAGCTTCCATCACATTCAGAGGCATACCTCCCTATAAAATAACATAGTTGAGGTTATTTTCCTGATGTTTATATTTTTATTATTTATATATGATGGTAAACCAAAAATTAGATTATCTCCAATTCGTCTATAGTGTTGTCCAAGACCAAAAAGGTCATCCAAGTGCAAGAAGGTCGTCCAACATGGAGTCACTTGGACGATCGCCAAACACTTAGAAATTTTTAGAGTAAATCTATATCCAAAAGCTTATGATTCGAACCACGTTCTACTATTCTGAAGTAGAAGCGAAATTCTTATTCATCGCTCTAACTTCCCACTAAGTTCGTAACTTCTGATGGCAGTTGTAAAAATTAAGTCTGAACCTTCTAACTTCCATCCACATTGAGGAAGGTTAGGATGTATTAAGAAACCCTATTTAAGCTGTAACCTCTTTCATTAATGTGGATGAGAAAATTTGGTAGAAACAAGCCTGTCTTTAATGCCCGAAATGTACACAGATAAGAGATATGAACTTTGTCCTCGGAAGCTTACCTGAGGATCAAACTTGTTAAAATTACCAACGTTGTATAATTTATCTCACTAGTTAAAATTCCCATCTATGCTTGGTTATTTGGACTAAAGTTCCCACCTCTACAAATTCATTGTTAAATCCAATACAAAAGGACTACGGAACTTACAAAATCCATTAATTTTTAAATTCCTTGTTTGGGCCTTTTTGTATAATGAAGGATTTGAAATTCCGTTGTTTGGATACCTAAATTTGGATTTGGATTTAAGATCAATAAAATAATTTTCCCAATTATTATTTTTCTTAAACTTTCTACATTTTAATTTTAGTAACATTTTTGAACTAAATATTGAATTTCATTCATTTTTAACTAACAATAACATTGAAAATATTTAATCGCTAACTATTGAATGCATCACATTCAGTGCATCACACGAGTTAGTGATTAGTAATCTGAAAAAACTAAAGACGTTTGATTATTAGTTGACCTTATAATACTTTGTCACGTCACTTTCGAGGTCTAACAATTTTCCACATTATAATGATTTTATTTATTTATTAAATCACGAAATACCCTTAAATCCTACCAATCCCTCTAAAACATGCAAATGATGCAAATTAACATATCGTCACTCACACACCTGATCAGAACTTGCATATCATCATAGCATCCATGAGATTAGTCTAGGTATATCAATTAACATTTATCTGCAAACTGCATCCATTGTAATCACTATCAATGGAGAGGACAAATTATATCTGTATTACATTGAATATTAACATTATTTGTATTATATTGATCAATGTAATCATGTGTTAGAAATTAATTAAAGAACCAAAGGTACAACATGTTTTGCTGCATTTACATATTTACACATCAATATGACGAAATCAAAACATACAAAGTAAGGTATTCAATCCCTAAAAAAGAGTTACAATTCTCAAATCTCCAAGTACAACACACTTCTGATGGTTGATGCTAACATATTCATGGTACTCTAATAACTCGAAGCAATGATAATTCCCATGCTTGTCATTGCCAGCACCCATGACATAGTAGAGGTGTATGTGTATCTGATAAACATGACAATAGGAATAAGGGCACAAATTAAAAATAAAAACACAAACTTAAGCAAGTAGACTAAGTTTAACCACACTTAGTTCCTCTTATTTGACTTAAGAAAGAACCCAAAGTATAATAATTCTTGAACTATTGTTTATATATATATATAAGTATGATTTGTACTGTTATATAATTAAATCGGCTCAATAAAATATATAGTCCAAAAGTATAGTTAACAGGACTCAAATTGTTGAAGGCATAGATTATATCGTCAGAAAGTGATATTTCTTCAAACTGATACATCCAAAAATTAATAAGATAGGCTCACAATGGACCCTTGCATCATGACTATGAACCAAATGCATATGTAGAAATGAAAAACAACAAATTCTTTTTTTCATTTTTCCCCTAAGAAATGATTGGATTTTATGGAAATAAAAGGCTGCCTAATTACAAAGCCAATTACATCAAAGTAGAAGCCACTAGCAATATTCAACTACAAGAAAATTGACAAGAAGCTGCAAGATGTGAATATATTAAAATACAACATTTAGAATTTAATCATTTACACAAAACAATAGTACTATGTAAGTTAAGGCCAAAACAACAAGTAAAAGGAACAATAGGTCCAAACAAGATCTTAATGACCTCCCAATTGTCAATAACTTTGTTTTTATAAGCACAAGCTTTTGAAATTTTCTATTAAAAAAAAACAAAGACAAGCAGTGAGTTAGCACAATTGAAACAAAACTATTGAAATCTACTAATTTATAATAGCAAATCTCAATAAATATTGTTCTCACAAAAGACCACAGTTTAACATAAAATTCTAACAGTTTCAGAACTTGTTTGCACTTTGCAAATAGTTGTCAGGCTTTCCAAACATACCCTATAATTTTCAAACTGAAAGGCCAGCACATTGTAACCACTTAAATTATTTACATTTGAAATCTACTTTTTGCAGAACTTGTATTTTCAACATTGTTAGTCAGGCAAGGAATCCACAGAAATTCAGTTTCATAAAAACTTAGACTAACACATCAGTAACAAAATTTTGTATTTTAAATTTTACAGCTACAATGTTTTTGACTGCCTTTACAACCCCGACAATCAAAATAGTACACATCAAAGCAAACAAACAAATTGAGAAACCCAGCAAATAAAGTAACTGAATCTTAAATTCACGGATATTACCACAGTATGTAAAAATATAATCAGAAAAATTCAATGCCCCACTGCAATGGCCAATGGCACTCCCTTAACAATATAACAAAAGGAAAATAAAACCAACCCAGGTAGTATAACATAACCCAAAAAACAGACCAACCAGTTCCAAAATTGCAAATACAGAGAATACCCCATCATAATTTAAGCGAAAAAGAGTCATAATTTGGGACCATACCTTGGCATAAGCATCCCACACATTGCGATTAATATAAGGGAGAAAAACTATGAAAGAACTACTAAGAAAAGAAAAAGAAGATGTTGGATTGAGATGAATTGATGTTATCTACTCGACATTACAAATATATTTCAAAGCTATTCCAAGGTTAAGCAAAGCCATCAAAATGCTTATTAGACATGAAAAAAAAAAAGGTTCTGCCTATTCTATGGAAACAAAAGGAATCAATTACATAATTAGCACTAGGCAGTCTTCTTTCATCACAAACTAGGCATTGATACAAATCTACCAACAGGACAAACTTTGAAATCAATGTAGCTATACACAAAGTAAACATCTTATGTTAAACTAGTTAAAAAGTTATCACCACTGTCATCCAAAAAGTTATCATGCGTTAAAATACATAGCTCATAGAGGCATTTCATCAAACAATTCATTGCATTTCAATTAGACCAACTCGGAACTCTAAAAAAATATCTTCAACAATTTCTTTACAAAACTAAACCAACCCATGCTTACCAGTAGATACAGACCCACATAGAAAAATCCAAACGAAACCCACACAACTCAAATACAAACAAAAACAGAAATACAGACCAACCCAAAACGAACTTAGATAGGCTAAGAGAGACAAACCTGAACACCATGGTGGTTGCGACTTTAACATTGTTGTCGCAGCTTGAGGCAGTGAAGACGCGAGCATTGTGGAAGGATTTCCCAAATTCCACGGTTAGTGAGGGATTTGAAATCAATAGATTTGGAACTTGAATTCCAGGATGGATTTGGGTCAAATACAAATTCTTCTCTTTTTAAGTTATCCACCCAAATCCAAATCCTAAACGAAACCCCATGCCATCCAAACAGACCAGAAGAAGATTGAGGACTCTTCCCCACCCACCCCATACACAATACCCACAAGAAACTAATAAAGAAAAAAGGGAAACAAAACAATAGCAGTCAAAATAGGGTTTTATCGTTTTGATACTTACCTTTAACAATATCAAAACGATTATGATCCTTTAGAAAGAAACCTTTACCAGAGAACGCAAGAGGAAGCAAAGAACGCGAGAGAGGAAGAAAAATCAGAGAACGCGTGAGGAAAAAAACTGAGAGAGACCATCAGAATTTTTTTTTTTATAGTTTATATACACTGACTTGCTTTGCCAGTAACCGGTTTCTACTAAAATTAAATTAACGGCTAAGATGATAACAACACCAAGTCAATGGTTCAGATATGGGTGGGTACCGTACCCCAAAAAAATAGGGGGTACGGTAGAATGACCCAAAACTCCTAAAAATAGATGAGTTTATATAATTAATGCATTATCTTTTCATTTTATATATATATATATATATATATATATATATATATATATATAAAGCTAAAGCAGAGAGAAAATCCAATTAGATTTTTAATCGGAATCTAATTTTGCGTCACATGTCCCATATAGTTCTTTTAGCTTTTGTGCCAATTGAATTATTAATGCAAAAGCCGAAAAGTCAAAAAAATAAATAAGAAGGAAAAAGAAATATTTGGTTTGACTTTGACAAGGTATTGACATGATTGTTGGCAATGGAGATAGGGGAAAATTTTTTTTAAAAAAAATGAAAATATAATTTATATTTACATTGGATTTAGACTTCAACTTAGGTTTCATTCCCATCTAGACCAAATCTAAATTGACGTAATGAAACTCTAGCACAATAGAAAATTAATAACATTTTCTATCAATTTTTTCTTATATTATTATTATTATTAATGGTAAACTGAAAATTGAACCAACTCCAATTCGTCCATTAGAGTCATCCAGGTCAAAAAGACAAGAATCGTTATACCTAATAGGACAGTCATCCATAGGCATATGGGTCATCCATGAGGAAAGCACCTGGACGACCACCGACACTTGGGAAAATTCCAGAGAGATCTATCTACAATGAGCTAGTGAATTGAACCACGTGTTATTATTTCGAGGCATGAGTAAGATCTTGGTTCATCGCTATAACTTCCTACCAAGTACTTAACTTCCAACGACAGTTATAGAAGATAAGATTGAATATTCTAACTCCTATAGCGGTTGTGGAAGTTAACCTTGAACCTTTTGACTTCCTCCAATATAGGGGAAGTTATGAGACCAATAACTGCTTCAAGAACACACTATATAAACACTCATTCACATCAAATGAAGGTAAGTTTTAGACAACTCCCAAAAATTTGGAACTCTAAAATTTAAGAGAGAAACTAACTTAAGCATCGAAGGGTTCTTGGCCAGTTCACCCCGATCACCTTTGATCGTGTGTTTTCCTTTTCAAATCTTTCAAGCAATTACTAGATCATTGAAACTCGGAGCATTCAGCCTACTAATTTTCTATGCATCATCAATTATTATTATTATTATTATTATTATTATTATTATTATTATTATTATTATTATTATTATTATTATTGTGGGGCCAAAGAATTTGTGATCCCGGCCCACTTTACACTAGGGCCCAAGGCCCGCGCCGAAGAGAGATGTTGCCGAGGACGTGCAACGAAAGTCCAAATGGCTTAGAGATGTAGCCGAGGACGATCCTGTCCTCGGCATCCCAAAACCTAGAAGGAAAGAACGGCACGCCATCAAAGGCAGCCCCCAGAGCGCTCCCAGAAGAAAGGGCGAGTACAGTAGGATGCACACGGAGGTACAGTGTAGGAGCGGTTCAAGGAGAAGCTGTCACCTCCACATTTAATGCGCCAACTAATGTTCTGGCCGCATTAATGGGGAAAGGACCCCTAAACAGTGTGGCTTCGGTTGTTGCAACTAACAGAGGGTGGGGGAAGGCGGCTGATGGGATAAGCACTCAAGTAGTAACTTGCCTGATCAACAGATGGAAGGTCAGGATCAACTGAGAAGGGCTTTATAATGTAAGAATTCCTCCATGAATGGGGGATCGAAGAAAAAAGAGAGAGAGGTGAGTAGCATTATGTATCATCTCTAGGACCATTGTAACCTAGCGTAAAAGAAATAATAAGAATATTAAGCTCCTCGGACGAGAGGCCCGAGGATGGAGTTTCTCGTTTTAGCCTGTGTATCTGTTATTCAACCCACTCATGACCATGTCCAGTCGTTGCAATACTCGCTAAAACCTAGTTCTTGAACCCACTTTCTACAAATTTATTGTATTGGACTAGTTGGGCTTGAATCCACTTCTCTCACGAAAGAAGTGCGCGAACCCAGTCCCTACAATTATTATTATTATTATTATTATACAAATAGTGCGTGGTTGGACAAACTAGAATTGATAATTTCGTGGATAACAATTTAAATTTTTTTTTTCCTTTTTTTCAAATAAAATTATATTTATTTAATAAATAGCTATTTTATATTTTCAAATATACAAATATTATATATAAATTTGGTAAAATTTTAATACACATTTATTTTCCCTTCTTTGTAAGTTTATCTCATGTATATGCATGAGATTACAAACTAGTTCAAAATATATGTTTCTCCAGAGTTCCAGCAAGCTCAATTATTAAAGATAATTCTCCAAAAAAAAGATCAACTATTAAGGTCTCTTGATGTCAAATAGAAGATATGAACAAAAGATATATGTTCATCAAAATTGATAACTAAATCTATCTAATAGAAGCCTCTTTTATTTACCAAATATAAATATTTATTTTATTTTAATTGTTAGAATAAGAGTTAAGAGATGGACACTGTTATTACATGTCATATGTGAAAAATAATGTTTCTTTTTATTTTTTATTAATGTTACATTTTTCTAATATCTGACTTATATAAGTTTAGGAGTGTAATGACGTTAAATTATTATTTATATATGTTAAGGAGTGTAATGACATGCCCCTCAAAAAAAAAAAAGGAGTGTAATCACATTAAATTATTTAAAATTGATTAAATTTTTAAACATTAGAAATTTTATAACTATTAGTATACTTAAACATTGTAATCTCATAATTATTTAATAAAAATATTTAAAGAACATTAATGATGATCAATATGATTTAAAGGGTAATTCATAGTTTACAAATTGATTGGATGAAAAAAATAAGTTGTTTTGGTGTAAATATTTTTGTTATATATGAGAAAATAACATTTATTAAATCATGTTATGCACAGACTTTAAGTATAAATAACACACATAATAGGTTATTTGAATATATATATATATACACACACACACACTATTTATAAGAGGATTGTCCTTTTTGGATTGGATTTTTATATAGTCAAGAAATACCCTTAAACCTTACGTTTAACAGGAAAAAACTTAAAGACAACCCGGTAAAAATATATCTCCAGCTCCATTTAAAATGCCTACAAAATAGGACATTCTCCTACTTCATGTCTTCAAAAAAAAGCTTATCCAAATTTTTTTTTTTTTTTTTTAAAAGGGGGTGAAATTAAAACACTAGACCAAACAAAAAGCCTCATCTATATATATATACACACACTAGCCTTTGAGCATGCGCTCACGCACGTGCTCAGAGGCTCTTCTATTTTTTGGGATAAAAATTAATAATTTGCATTTATTATAATTTAAAAATATTTTTTTTAATTTTTCAAACAAATAAAATGATAAACTTTAGAGATAAGCCATAACTGTAATTTTTTTTTTTTTTTTTTTTGAATGTGAAGGGAAAAAAATCCTAAATTTTAGGATTTTTTTTTTTTTTTTTGAATTCAAAATAAAATTTGCTATTTAACATTTATGACCTTATTTCTAAAGGTATTTTTGAACTACATAAAATTCCAATTGAAAATGGGGAATCCTCTTATATATGGTACTAGCCTTTGAGCACGCGCTCACGCGTGTGCTCAAAAGCTTTTTTATTTTTTGGTAAAGGTTAATAATTTACATCTATTACAGTATAATTTAAAAATATATTTTTTTTTATTTTTCAAACAAATAAAAAGGATAAACTTTAGAGATGAACAGTAACTGTAAATTCTTTTTTGAATGTGAAAGGAAAAAAAAAAAAAATCCTAAATTTTAAGAATTCTCTTTTTGAATTCAAAATGAAATTTGATATTTGATATTTATGACCCTATTTATAAATGAAGTTACCATTCATTAATGAGAGTATTTTTTAACTGCATAAATGTCCAGTTGAAAGAGGGGAATCCTCTTATATAATATATATATATATATCACCTTGAAAAAAAATTTAGCTCTGCCACTGCAACCATCCATCCCAAAACATCATTACCACAAACCCATCCCCACACAAACTCACTGCCATTCATAGTTATCAAAACATGAATTGATTTTATTTTATTTTATTTTTTTTAGTATTGTGCATTGTATTGTATGTGTATCGTAAGATACACAAACATTTCTTAATGTCATAATTAACACAATTATAGATAGATCAAGATATTTATATATATATATATATATAAATATATATATATATATATATATATATATATATATATATATATAATGTATATTCATTGTAAAATTGGAACATATTTAATTCAATGACTAATTTAATTACTATTTATGCAATAATATTTGAACAAACTAACTAAATAAATCAAACAAAAATATGTTTACACAATCTTCATTGAAATTGATCAAACTCCAAAATGGTAATATACTATTATATATAAGACTTTTTTTTTCCTCATCGTATTCATTATCTTACCTAATCAATTTATCTCCACAGTCAAACTTAATATTACCATCATTTTTTTCATCTTACAAAATAATCTCAACTTTGACATCTTTCTCTTGTCCATTTTCTTCTTTATCATCTTCAACATCTACTATCTATTTTGATTATTTGATTTCAAACAAAATTTTCTATATCTTTCTTGTTGGCATTCAAGTTTTTTGGACCTATAACATCAATGTAGGAAAAACATTTACACTTCATATAAATTGTACTTTGTACCTATCTTTTTTTAGGAGAGGGAAAGATTAAGAAAGAACTCATGAAAAGGTTATTGAATGGCATGGGCTCAACCACAAGCTAGTAACCCAAAAATTTTGTGTTAAATTAAGTCAAAGCACAAATGTTAGCAAAAATCTAATTTAAACTTATATGTCTAAGTTACTTAGTTGGTGGTAATGATACCCCAAAGAGCAGCGAAGGTTGGTGACATACTGGGGAATGTTCTTTAGTTTTTTTTTTTTTTTTTTAAGTAAATAAAAATGAAAGACTTGTTGGTATTTGTGGGTTCTTTTTTTTTACAATACCCAGGCCCAAATAGGAACAAGGGTCCTGGGCCTGATATTTGTTATTTGGTGGACTGGGCTTGGTTCACCGCAGCTATGTTGGACTGATTACGAACCAAGTTATACACAAAACATGGGTCCTACAACACATACACATTCATACATACAAAATATATACACATTGTACAGTAAGGAATAGTAAATGAATAGTAAAAAAGGTATATAAGACGTCAGGGATCCTCAAAATGATAAATAATGTTTCATTATTTATTGAGTTTTAGTACATTGAGTCCTTTCTCCACTGGGATATGTCACAAGGTCCAAATAAGTTCAAAAGTCACAGACTTAGATAACTCTTTCTAGACTTCTAAGACTTGTGAGGTTTGAATCACTTTGAATCTAAGTGCATCCTCTAGTGCTTGTCTCAGGATCCCTCACAGTGTTTTCCCTCTTTTCTCATTTTTTGAATTCTAAAGAAGTTTTTTTAAGGATCTTTTTGCTCTAATTCGCTATTGCTGAATGGTTTTTGATGTTGGCTCCATCCCCTTTTATAGTGCCTTCCTAGGATTTTTGGTTTACCACTAATTCCCTCCATTTGCTGCCCTGGGTACTAGAACCAATGTTGTGTCAGCAACATTGGTGGCTGGTCCCTTCCGTATTTTCTCATTATTTTCCCCTTTTGAGGTTTCCCCCCCAAAAGGTCCTAGCTAAACTTCCTCTTTTGGGAGATCCTAAGGTCCGACTTTCAATCTTCTTTTTCCAAGGCTTCTAGATGCTACTTTTCAAACCCACCTTTTTGGCTGCTTCACCATTGTCATTTTCTCTAAATGGGCAGATTTCTCCTTGTCAGCCTGAAAGGTCCCCAGCCACCTTCCTTCATGGTCCACCTTCCTACGTTTCTTGAGGTACCAGGCTTCTTTTTATGAAGTGTTAATTCCTAAGTCATCAGCCTTTTTTCTGAACCATGGGCGGCTAATGGGACATATCCACCTTTGTTCTTTGTGTCCATGAGCATGCTCCCTTGAGCTGTCCTAATCCTAGCTGGTTTCTTTCTACATATCTTGAGGATCCCAAGCCTCTGGAGTCCCAAGGTATCCTGGTCTAGTCCCTTTCTAGGCTCCTTAGCAAATTTCCCTTACAAGGGCTGGGCCGAGCTTCCTTTTTCTTTTTCCTTTAATTTCTAAGGCCCAAAGCCTGCCCATTCATGGGTTCGGACCCCCTCCTACTTATTTTAAGCGGACCTTGATTGGCGGATTTAGGCCTTGTCCTTTCTTTGAAGGCCCAAATGGGTTCTAAATTTCAATTTTGTAATGTTTTGGGCCTTAACGCAATGCTTGTGATATTTTGGACCTCAACAGTAGTGTAGTTGGATTATAAATTTTGTTAAAGCAAAATAGGAATGAGAATTTAAGGGTTTCTAGTAGAAATTAACCATACATTCCCATAATCTATTACATAGTAGATTTTTTTTTTTTTTTATCATAAATTTAGACAGTACAAAATAGAATTAACAAGACCAAAAAAATGCAAAATGCATTGTCATGATTAGGAAACTGCAAAATACATTAAGAAAAATTCCATAACACCCCTTGAACTTTAGGCTAGTTGCCTTGACTCCCCCCTGAACTTTTATTTTAGCTAATTTAGAACATGAACTTCACACATGTGCCAAATTGTTACTTCCATTAGACTGTCATTTAATAAACTAATGTCTTATGTAATGCCAATGAACAAAAAATAATTATCAAGATTGTTCACAATCAATTGAAAGAGAGAAAAACCTAAGGTTCAGTTTTGAGAGAAAAATGATTTAAGTAGACCATGCCAACTATGGTCCCATTGGATATGAAGTTTGTGGTCTTGCCACCGATAGCGCTGGTCATGGTCCTGACCATGGTATTCGTGGTCCTGCTGTTCATGGGTTTAGTTTTCTCTCTCTTTTGTGTGTGTGTGTGTGTGTGTGTGTGAGAGAGAGAGAGAGAGAGAGAGAGAGAGATCAAATTGTTAACATGTGCTTGTATGTGGCCTTTTTTTTTTTTTTTTTTTTTGGTTCGAGAAACGTATTGATTTGGATTGAGAGAAATACAAAAAATGTTGAATGTGTAGACACCTCATTTTGTACCTGTTAATAACCTTTGGTCTCTGACCCCAATGATGAGCTTGACATACGTCCACCAAGGGTAATTAAAGACATCTTGGAATTGCTTTGAAAATGATGCTGAAAAATGACTTTTGCTCACTGTTCTGACTATAACTTTTGAACACAAATAATTTTTTAGTAAGTTTTGTTTCATCAGAAAGAAGACATCTTGGGCTTTAATTTGAACATAAACTTTGCATGATTTGGATTTATATTGAGTGAGTTATGACTATTTGAAGTTGGGCCAACTACGTAGTCGAAAATTAGGGTTTTTGGGAAAGATGCGTACGCATGCCTTGAACCTGCGTATGCAAGCTCATTCCCAAACCTTCAGAACTTAAGTTTTGGGCCCCCAAAACATCATTCTTTGATGGGGCCTGGTCCTTAGGTCCTTAGGAACGTCCAAAGACCTCTAAAAAGCCTAAAAAACCATTGTTTTAACCTATAAATACTTACCCAATGTTTCCATTCAAAACCCTAGCTAGAGAGAGTTTATTTTTTGCTTCCGTCTTCTCTAAAAACCTAGTTCATCTTTTCTAAACACACCACAACACCTTTGCATGTTTTTCTAAATATTCAAAATATCTCTCTAGTAGTTTTCTAGGGTAGAAACTAGTTTTCTAAATTGTTTTCAAGACTTTTTCAATTAAAGTTGTTCTTTAGTTGTGATTCCTAAAAACTATGGTGACTATTTAATTCTCTTGTTCTTTCAATCTAATCTTTATGTCGTAGGCACTGAGGGGTTGGTTAAATAAACTTAAACTTGGGATCCTAAGCAAGGTGAGTGTTCTATTAATGATTTTTTCACTTGCTTGATAAGATTTGATGGGGATGAGAAACAAGTATAGTTCGTCCTTAAGTTGTCATCCAGTTCATATAAGAAACTACAAAAATTGGGCCATCCCTAGTTCGTCCAAGGTGTTGGCCAAATCCAGAAAGGTCATCCAGCACAAGGAGGTCGTCCAATCTAAGGAGGTCGTCCATCATAGAAACACCCGGACGACCCCTCAACACTTAGAAAATCTTCGGAATGAATTTATGCACAAAAGCTTATAATTCGAACCACGTTCTACTATTTTGAAGAATAAGCAAATTTCTTGCTCATCGCCTTAACTTCTCACTAAACTCTTAACTTCTAATGGTAGTTATAGAAGACAAGATTAAATCTTCTAACTTCTATAGCAGTTGTAGAAGTTAAGTCTGAACCTTGTAACTTCCATGCGGTTTGAGGCTTACCAATCAAGTAACCACTCCAAGGCTCACTATATAAGGACTCATCCACTTCAAACAATAGTAAGTTTCCACCGCTCCTCAAAAGTTGGAATTCTTGAGTTCTAAGAAAAAACTAACTTAAGCATCGGAGGGTTCTTGGCCAGTTCATCCCGGTCACCTTTGATCTTGTGTTTCTTTCTTTTCAAGCCTTTCAAACAATTTCTAATCCATTGAAGCCCGGAGCATTCAACCTATTGATTTTCTATGCATCATCAGTTGGCGCCATCAGTGGGGAGATTAAATTTGTGTTTTTACAATTTATCTTTCTTTGACAAAAAGGATGTATGGTCTGAACAAGGTCAATGGCCACTAGTCTAGGCCACCAGGAGAGTGGAAACGCTTCCAGCCACCCCAATCGCGCTCACCAATCAGCGCCTATTGTGCAACCGCCTTTTGTCCAACAAATGCAGTCCATGGCAGAGCTAACCCGTTAGAATCAAGAGTTGACTCGAGAGACAAACCAAAGAAAGCAGCATCATGAAAGGTACGTGAAAGGACAAGTTTAGAGTCAAGAAGTTAGAGAATGAGAAAATGTGGAGCACAAGAATCACTCAAGGGGGACAGCATTGCGTAGGGTACCACATTTAGAAAAGGAAATGGATCAAATAAGTAGGGCTATGGATAAGATAAGGGAGAATATGAGAAGGACGAATCCTGTAGATGATTTAGTTCATCGAACCGATTCCCCTTTCGTAGCTTCCATTAATAGTCATCCCTTGCCTTCCAAGTTCAAGATGCCTTCATTGGATTCATATGATGGAACGCAACCCATGTGACCACATTGCAACCTTTAAGACCACAATGCACCTTCAAGGAGTTCCAAATGAGATACTATATAGGGCCTTCCTAACCACCCTTAAGGGGCTAACACGAGTATGGTTCAGTAAAATACCTCCAAATACTATTGGTTCTTTCTAGGAGTTGAGTAAGTTGTTCGTCAACAACTTTATTGGAGGGCAAAGGCATAAACGCTCCTCGTCCAGCTTGCTGACTATAGAACAAGGAGAAAATGAGAGCTTGCAGTCCTTCATCACTCACTTCAACAAAGAAGCCCTAATAGTAGACGAGATGGACGATAAATTGATGTTAGCAGCCTTCCACAATGGAGTTAGTTCAGATTTATTCATCCATAAGCTTTATGATCAAGAGCCATAAACCATGGCTGAACTCGTCCATTCAGCCCAAAGTTTGATGAATGCAAAGGATACGATCATTGCCAAGAAGAGGAAAAGAGTAGAACGAATGGAAGCAGACTTCTCACATCATCCTGAACAAGGCCCTCGTCCAAAGAAGGCCCGGACAGGAGAAAAGAAGGATAGAGACAACAGGAAGGCAGTTTCGTCTTCAGGAAGTGGTCAGCATTACACACCCTTGAATGTTCCACTTGATGAAATGCTTATGCAGATCAAGGATGATCCATCCTCGAAGTGGCTAGAGAAGATGAAGAGAGATCCTAAACAAGCGCAATAAGAATAAGTATTGCCACTTCCACAGAGACCACGGGTATGACACGGACGAGTGATATGACTTGAAGCAACAAATAGAGAATTGTATCAGGCAGGGAAAACTGAGGAATTTTCTGGGACAAGATCATAAAGATGAAAAGTTGAAAGGAAAAGTAGAAGAGCCATCACGACCCCTACTTGGAGAAATAAGAGTCATTGTAAGAGGAACTTCAACAGGGCAATCCTCTAAGTCAAAGAAGACCTACTTGAAGGTGGTACAGAACGTCCAACTTTATGGATGACCACCAAGGACCGGGGGGAGGGGGCAGACAAGCAGGCCATTACTTTACAGATGAAGATGCTGGAAGGGTCCATTACCCATATGACGATGTAATCATCATAACTTTACTCATTGCAGATTACACGACTAGAAGGGTGTTGATAGATAACGGAAATTAAGCAAATATCCTGTATTATCCTGCTTTCCAGCAGATGAGGCTTGGACGAGACCAACTTCGTCCAGTGAATTCTCCCTTAGTAGGATTTGGAGGAATGAAGGTACAACCAGTGGGTACTATTACTCTACCTGTAGTGGTAGGAGCGTATCCACAGCAGATAGCCAAAGAAGTAAGTTTCCTCATCGCGGATTGCTCGTCTTCCTACAACGCCATCATTGGACGACCAACTCTAAATAGTTGGAAAGCAGTGACGTCCACCTACCACCTATCTGTCAAGTTCCCAACAGATTATGGGATAGGGCAAGTACAAGGAGATCAATTAGCAACTAGGAATGCTACTTAGCCATGTTGGTTATGGACGAGCATGTGCAAATGATGAGTATAGAGGAAAAAAGGGTTGTTGCGAAGCCCACCGAAGTACTAAAACACATCCTTCTGGAAGAAGGTAATCTCGAGAAGTTTACCAAGATTGGAGCGAGTATGGAGAAGAAGACGAAGCAAGACCTCGTCCAGTTTTTAAGAAAAAGCATTGATGTTTTTGCTTGAAGTCATGAAGACATGCCAGGAATTGACCCAAATGTCATTACTCATCAATTGAATGTGTATCCATCTTCCAAGCCTACTCGTCAGAAGAAGAGAGTCTTTGCTCCTGAGTGAGATAATGCTATCAAGGAAGAGGTCCAGAAGTTAGCCACAGTAGAATTTATTCAGGAAGTCTATTACCTGGATTGGTTAGCCAACGTGGTGATGGTCAAGAAGGCAAATGGCAAGTGGAGAATGTGTGTAGACTTCACTAATTTAAATAAGGCTTGCCCCAAGGATAGTTATCCTTTGCCATGCATTGATCAGTTGGTAGATTCAACGAGCGGGTCATCAGTTGCTAAGCTTCATGGACGCCTTCTCAGGGTATAATCAGATAAAGATGGATGAGGCAGATCAAGAGAAGACATCCTTCATTACCAATCAAGGCCTGTTTTGCTACAAGGTTATGCCCTTCGGTTTGAAGAATGTAGGGGCAACCTATCAAAGGCTGGTTAACCATATGTTTCATCCACAAATAGGACGGAATGTAGAAGTATATGTAAATGATATGTTGGTGAAAAGCTAGGACAAGGAAAAGCATCTGGATGACCTTCAGGAGACCTTTGATACGCTGAGACGATATAACATGAAGTTGAATCCGAGCAAATGTGCCTTCGGAGTTTCGTCAAGAAAATTTCTTAGGTTCATGGTTTCACAGAGAGGAATTGAAGCGAATCCCGACAAGATCCAAGTCATTCTGAACATGGAACCACCAAAGAATGTCAAGGAAGTCCAGTCCCTCACTGGATGAGTTGCAGCTCTAAACAGGTTTGTTTCAAAAGCTACAGATAAGTGTTTGCCTTTTTTCAAAGTTCTCAGGAAGGTATTCGAATGGACAGACGAATGCCAAAAGGCCTTCCAGGATCTTAAAGTCTATCTTACCACGGCTCCCCTACTAAGTCCATCCATACCAAGTGAGGAGCTGTATTTATACCTAATTGTGTCTCCCCATGCAGTAAGTTTAACATTAATTAAAGAAGAAGGAAAGATACAGAAGCCTGTTTATTATAAAAGTCGAGCATTAAGAAGAGCTAAAGGACGGTATCCCATGATGGAAAGGCTGGCCTTTACACTGGTAACAGCTTCCAAGAAATTAAGGCATTAATTCCAGACTCATGTCATCAATGTCGTGACAGGTCATCCATTCAGGAAGGCAATGAACAAGTTGGAAGCCGCAGGACGACTGATACAATGGGTCATTGAGCTTAATGAGTTCGACATCAAGTATCAACCTAGAAATGCAATAAAAGCTCAAGCCCTAGTAGATTTCATTGCAAAGTTCACTCCAAGCCACGATGATTTACATGAAGAAAATAAAACTAAGGCATGGATCGTCCAAGTAGATGGGTCATCCACACTATATGCAGGAGGAACAAGAGTTGTATTGAAATCCTAAGAAAGGGACAAGTTGAAGTATACAACTCGTTTGCAGTACCAAATAACCAACAATGAAGTCGAGTATGAAGCCCTTCTTAAAGGGCTAGAATTGGCTAAGTCCTTAGGGGCAGAATCAATAGTTGTCCAAGGAGACTTTGAGTTAATCATAGGCCAAGTAAATGGAACATGTGAAGCAAAGGAAGAACGAATGAAGGAGTACCTCAGTAGGGTGAAAAGTCTTATTAAGAAATTTAAAGAAGCCACTTTCATTTAAGTCCCAAAGGAAGAAAACATGGAAGCAAATGCTTTAGCAAAGGCAGAATCCGCAGATGGATCGATGGACGAGCTTGATGAAGTCCAATACATGCCTAGCATAGATCTTCCAGAGGTGCAACAGATAAAAGGCCAAGGGAATTGGATGAACCCAATAATAGTTTACCTAGGGGATGGAAGGCTTCCGGAAGAAAAAGATGAGGCCAGAAAGCTAAGGATTAGATCAGCTAAATATGTCCTTATAAACGAGGTGTTGTACAAAAGAGGCTTCTCTCAACCTTACCTAAGGTGTCTAGCTCCAAACGAGGCAAACTACATCTTGAGAGAAGTTCACGAAGGAGCATATGGAAACCATTTAGGAGCGAGAGCCCTCGTCCACAAGGTCGTCCGTGCAGGTTACTACTGGCCAACCATTCAAGCAAATGCTAAAGCTTATGTAAAGGTGTGTGATCAGTGTCAACGCTTTAGCAACGTCCCTAGACAACCGTCAGAGTATCTCACCCCAATGATGGCTCCGTGGCCCTTTGCACAATGGGGATTGGATATTTTGGGTCTCTTTCCAATAGGAACCAAGCAAATGAAGTTTCTGGTAGTGGGGATCAATTACTTCACTAAGTGGGTGGAAGTTGAACCCTTAGCAAAAATCACATAGCAGAATGTAAAAAACTTCATCTGGAAGAGCATTGTGTGCTAATTTGGGGTGCCTATGGTAGTAGTGTCAAATAATGGACGACAATTTGAAATAAAAAATCATTATTCCTCATCCTCCCACCCACAAGCAAATGGACAAGCGGAAGTAGCAAACCGATCCTTGTTGAAGATCATCAAGGCTCGGCTTGAGGGGGCAAAAAAAGTATGGCCAGACGAGCTACCATGTGTTCTATGGGCTTACAGGACGACTGTGAGAACTCCTACAGGGGAAACTCCTTTTAAACTAGCCTATGGAAGGGAAGCAGTCATACCTGCAGAAGTACACGTGGCTAATCATAGGATGATGAAGTATTAGGATAAAGAGAATGAAGAACAACTTCGTCTTAACCTCGATCTAATAAACGAGGTAAGGATTGAGGCAGAGCAGAGAATAGCAAGGTATAAAAATCTCATGGCTAGACAATATGATGCAATGGTGAAATCTAGGTGCTTTAACATTAAGAACCTCGTCCTAAAAAGGGTCTCTTTAGCAACCAGGAACCCAGCTCATGGGAAATTGGGGCCTAATTGGGAAGGACCTTACAGGGTTATTAATTGCAAGAGGCAAGGATCATATTACTTGGAAGCCCTGGATGGAAGAAAGCTGGAACACCCTTGGAATGTTAAGCATTTAAGGAAATATTACCAATGAGGTATCATCCTGGACGAGCATCATCAAAGACGAGATCATCATGGATGAGCCAAAGTTTGTTGTTTTCCGTTACTTATGTTTACTTGTGTTCGTTATTAGTACTATATGTTGCTTAGTATTTTAATTCCTTGAAAAAGTGTTAGTTTCTAACTTATGCACTATCTAAGGACAAGTTTATGATAGACGAAGTCATGTACTTAAGGCACTAGCTTTTAAGCATGTGCCATGCTTGTGGACGATGTTTATATTATGTTTGAATTCCCAATATATATATTGTTGTGTGAATTTCTAACTTTCATTTTGTTTTCATTTAAACTAATCCACAACAAGGTTAAAGGCCCAAGACGAGTAAAATCTCTGAACGCAGGGATGTAATGTCTATAAGCTTTTCATAAGGATAAAGCAAAGAAAAATAAACCTTAAGTATACTCGTCTGACTAATGGATGAGGTAAACCCTATGGTATATTTGTCTATTCAATTGACAAGGTAAAACCTAAGGTAGATTTGTCTAATAAATGGACGATCTAAAGCCTAAGGTATATTCGTCTAACTAATGGACGAAGAAAAAAAACATGTGCACAAAAATATTCTAAATCCATGGATGAACCTGACCAATTAAACAATCCAATCTCTGGACGAGTAAATGCTGGAAAACATCTTGCCCAAAGACAAAAATTAATGTGAGCTATAAGTCAAACTTATGGACAAAGAAAGCTGGCAAAAGAAACTCCATTCATAGACGAGTTACACATGCAAAATATAGAGAATGGAATGTTGAGCATAAAAAAGTTGTCCTAATATGGACGAACTGAATGCCTTCACAAAGTGGACAGACCACACTTAAACCATTAGACATAACATGGACGATATAAACAGATGAAAACTCGTCGATGAACAAAGTATAGCATGTTTAACAAAGAACAAAGAATGAAGATGAAAACAAACATTCATTCATAAATATATAATAATAATAATAATAAAAAGGGTAGACAACCATTGTCCAAAAACCCTTATAAAGTTAGCCTAAAAGGCAATTGTATCAAAACTCGCTTAAAAAACATGGACTAGTCAAATGTACTTAGACAAATTTAAATGGTCCAAAACAACAGACCTCATATTTAAAATAAAAATAAAAAAAATAAAAAAAGGAAGATGACAAGATAATATTTCAAACATCTTTCACTGAGGGTTATCTCCAGAATTAGGCTCGTCTTGAGCAGGCTGGGTAATGGCATCATCTTTGATGTCGACATCTTCAGAGCTCGTCTGAAGGAGAGAGCTTGCAGCACCAATATTAAGCTTGATGGAACTAAAGTCAACTTCAGGGAAGCGTTCCTCAACATCCATATGGAAGTCTTCAAAGCTAGCAGCGTAGTTCTTGTCCAAAAGGATGGTAAACTGGCTGGAAGCTTTGAACTCCTCAACGGCATCTTCTTTGGCCTTTTTAAGAAGGGCGCGTAGCTCGTCATTCCCCTTTTGAAGATTGTCAAGACGAGTATCCTTTTCGACGGCATCAACCTTAAGCTCTTCAACAAGGTTCTTCAACTCCTTAACCTCGTCCATAGCTTTGGCTGCCACCTCAGTCTTACCCCTATAGTTTGCCTGCACCTCACTAATCTTTGCTTCCAGCCTTATTCTATTTTGGTCCATCTCAATAGCCTGCCTGGACGCTGCTATGAACTTTGACATAACCTATATATGCAATTGATTAAAGTTGATTAGACAAGAGATGTGAAGTGTAACAAGACGAAATGAAAACATACCTTAAAGAGATCATGAACAGCAGAATGTTCAAATTCTTTCAAGGACATTGTTGGAAAAATACATATGCGTAGCGGAAAATTAACGGATCTACTTCATTCTCAATCTATAACATGCACTATGTAAATTTCAGAATTCAAGTATAAGAGAGCGTACCTTGAAGCGGTGAATTTCAAAACAAAGATCAAAGCACTTGGGAATACTTTTAATCTTCACTCCAATTCCACTAACGCCCAAGAAGTGTGGACTCTCAATTGGCTACAAAGGGAGAATTAGAGAGTGACTTACACTCACATACACACCATTTAACAATGATGTTACTCTTACATAAAATTTTGTACGTTTTTCCCTTTGTATCTACCCAATTATCTAATTGGGCTGGCCTTTTGGGCCTTTCCAATTGGGCTTAAGTGTGTGGCTTGGAGTGGGACCAAAAGGGACCAATAAAAGACTAGCTCCAATGGGCTTTGGGCTTTTCTGTCAACTCTTGACAAGTCTAAAGTTACCATTAACTATATTTAATACCACTATATAAATATAGTTGCACTCTAGGCCTTATCTATAAATTATATCCCAAGACTTTATTGTACATGCAACCCCTTCATAAAATATTCGTAGTAATACAAAGTCATTAATGTAGACTGCCACTTTGTAATTTACTACATCTTAATTCCTTGAGTACCCGGTTTAATCCTTTAATGTTATTCATTATATATTTATGAAAACCAATTTCATAAATATATACTTTAGTCTTACTAAAGTAGTTAGGCCTAACTCTCTGAATAACAAACCCATTAAACTTATCTCAAGGGAATACTTTACATCTCTGTTAAGAGACTATGAATTCCATCTTGAGAATACATGTTCCATCAACACTAAATGTGGCTGCTCAACATACGGAGGTTTTGACTGTAACTTTAGATCTCACTCCTGATATATCAAAGCAACCTACACCTCATGATCAGGTCCATTATTCTCTCAGGATTAAGAGTTCATGTTAATATAAGTCGTGAGATTTATTATTCAATTGACAGTCTTTAGGAGAATAATAAATCTCACAGCGGTCTAGTTCAATATGTTTTAACTCTTAAAACATATCAACATATTAACTAGAAATCTCCATTTCCATGATCAAGACAAATCATCTTAGTTGATATGTTATAGTCTTCATAGATGAAATGCCCAATTTCATCACCGACTACGAACTATATTATGAGTTTACAAAGAACTTGTAATTTATATCTTCTGTGACTAAATCACATACTATGCATCTCATGGACTATATGATAATGTCCGAATATTCATGTTGCCATTATTTCAGATAATAATAAAACAAATTTATTAATCATAATATTAAGTCATACATCATGTCATACATAATGTCATACATAATATTACATATAGCACCAAACAATAGGATTTAAGGGCACTAATCCTAACAGACATGTCATAACACATAGCCACATCCTTGTTAGTCACGGCCTTTTGAAAACTTTCCCAAGCAAGATCTTCGTTCTCAAGAAGAGTCATGGGAAGTCTTCCAGAAAGCTGGGATGAGATGGTTACCACAGGCTTAGACGGAGTGACTCCAGCAGGTACAGACGAGTCCAGACTTGGCTCATGCTTTGCCTTCTTATTTGGATGGACGGTTGTTGAGAGGTAGGGGGATAACTGAGCCAGACTTGGCTCATGCTTCGCCTTCTTATTTGGAGCCAAGTTTGGCCGACCCATGCTTCGCCTTCTTATTTCCTCGACAACTGGGAAAATCAATTGTCTTGGATAAACTTTCTTTTTTTTTTGTCTCCAGCAAAAGGACGAGGCTAGGACTGAGCCTCTAGTAAGGTCACCTCATCCATTAATCATTTCCCTTTGTTTCCTTCATGGTTGCCATCCCTGTGGAAAAAAAGTGTTAGAGTCTAGTCAAAACAAATAATAAAAGAAACTTTCTACGTAAAACTCACATCTACGAGTAGTAAGCTTGTGGGCTAAAGCTTCAAGGGATGGTTCAGGTCCAAATCACCAAGTTGCAAGACGTTGGAGAGTAACCAGAGAATAAAAACTCCTATCAACAAATAGACGAGCCTTCTGGATGCGTTCAAGATGAAATATGCTCAATGAAGGTTGTCTAACAGCCAAACCAAAAAAAAAAAAAAAAGGAAGAAAAATGTTAAACGAATCCAAAAAAGATAGAAAATATTTAATAGGAAAGAAACATACCTTCTAGACAAAGGTTCCCTAGTTCTCTAGTATAAGGGGTGAATGGATTCCTGCCAACCTCAACAGGGTTTCTAACCCAAAAACCAGAGACGAAGAAAAACTCCGTCTTCCAATTTCTATCAGATGTGGGAAGGGACTTTATTAACCTACAATCTTTACTCCTGGCCGTGAACTGATGAAAACCAAGGGATTGACTAATCTCTGAGGGTTTGTAACAGTAAAGGAACTCGTCCACAGTGAGAGGACAATCCTCTTCAAACACCTCCCTCCACAAAATTTGCATAGAGACGACCAATCTCCATGCATTAGGATTAAATTAACATACTCCTAAACCTAACCTAGTAAGTAACTCTCTAGTAAAAGCATTGAGAGGCAACCTAAGTCCCCCCAAGAGATAAGCCCCATAAACATCTATTCCAAAACGAGGGTCACAGCACCACTCACCACGGACATCCAACCTAGGGTTAAGATCGTCTGGAATTTGATACCAACTTTTAAGGGAAATAAGCCTTTTTTCATCCGTCTTTGAATGGATACCTATAGCACAGCTATACACAATTTCTACCTCGTCTAAAGCGGTGGATGAAGGAACACTTGTGAAGGTACCAGCTTGCGACCTAGAAGCTACACTCATCCTAAGTACTTCTTAAAGAACCTCTAAGGGAACCCCTAGAACTCCAGACATGTATTGCTCATCCGTGGTGTTCCCTCCACTACTACTACTACTATTACTCCTACTACCACTGTTACTACTGGAACCACTATCACTAGTATTGTCGTGATACTCGTCTATCTCCCTATTATCACTATCGTTAGATGAGGATATTACAACTTCAGACATCTGAGAAAAACTTAAAGGAAAACCTAAAGACAAAGATGAAGAAAATACATGTTTCTAAACGAGGAAGGCCAAGGACGCAGGAAGACTTCCAGACGAGGAGCTGGACGACAAATGTCAGAGGAGAAAATTTTAGAAATGTGAAAAGGTAGGAGAGGAATTCTACTATTTATAGGCAACGAGGCTTGGCATCTGAAACGACGTGACCAACCATGAGAAGCCACGTGGCATTTTTCTTGAAAGACAAAACGACATGATTGAAATACATCAAATTGGGCCACGTGTAAAAAAAAAAAAAGGCGTTTTGATAACAGACAACACAAGGACAAGGGGGCAACTGATGGGGATGAGAAACAAGTATAGTTCGTCCTTGAGTTGTCGTCCAGTTCATATAAGAAACTACAAAAATTGGGCCATCTCCAGTTCGTCCAAGGTGTTGTCCAAATCCAGAAAGGTCGTCCAGCATAAGGAGGTCATCCAATCTAAGAAGGTCGTCCATTATAGAAACACCTGGACGACCCTTTAACATTTAGAAAATCTTCATAATGAATTTATGCACAAAAACTTATAATTCAAACCACGTTCTATTATTTTGAAGAATAAGCGAAATCCTTGTTCATCGCTTTAACTTCTCACTAAACTCTTAACTTCTAATGGTAGTTATAGAAGACAAGATTAAATCTTCTAACTTCTATAGCAGTTGTAGAAGTTAAGTCTGAACCTTGTAACTTCCATGCGGTTTGAGGAAGTTACCAATCAAGTAAACACTCCAAGGCTCACTATATAAGGACTCATCCACTTCAAACGAAAGTGAGTTTCCACCGCTCCTCAAAAGTTGGAATTCTTGAGTTCTAAGAAAAAACTAACTTAAGCATCAGAGGGTTCTTGGCTAGTTCACCCCAGTCACCTTTGATCTTGTGTTTCTTTCTTTTCAAGCCTTTTAAACAACCTCTAATCCATTGAAACTCGGAGCATTCAACCTACTGATTTTATATGCATCATCAGGATTCATATGAGTTTCTTGATATAGTTTCTTTAATTTTCTTATTTGTTTTATTTGTTATTTTTAATTCTTTTGACATATGTTAATCTGATTTTAGGTTGTTTATAATCTGTTCTTAGTGCTTATGTGGCTTTATTTAGTTTTTATGTTATGTTAATATGTTCTTTGTGTTGGTGTTAGTTTAATTATTCACGTGTTTTACTTGATTGTTGTTATATTTATTTGACGCATGTTAATCTAACCATGATGTAATTATTTATTTATTCTAGTGTTTATCTTGTTAATCTCTTTGATTTAAACTCAAGTATGCAACTGATTTAACCTAAAATGTGATTTTTACATATTCTATGCTAAGGATGTGTACGCATACTCTAGTATGCGGGCACATGTTTTCGAACGTGCGTATGCATGGTTAAGTATGATTATGCACATTTGGGCAGAATTCCTTATTTCATTTCATTTAATTAATTGTTTTTCACATGTTTTTCTGATTTTTTTTTCGACTTTGAATTCTCTATTTTAGGTCACTTAATTGTGTTTAATTTTTTTTATGTTTGTTTTAGTATTTTTTTTTTCCATGTTTGGTTTATTTGATAGTCTTTCCTTATGTGTGTGATTTAACCGTTATCTTTTCCTTTTTAGTATAGGTTTAATTGTGGTTTTAATGTGTTTCATTTTCAGTTATTGCGCGATCTTTAACATGTTATGTGTGTCCTTTTAATTAAGTGCATGATGTATGTTTAGGTCAATGATTAGAGCTCTCTTAATAAACTCTTTAATTAAATATGGCCTGGCAACACATAATGGAGGCCAGTTCATAAGTCGAATAGTCTCGGATGTCTAACACCTTCCCAAGCCATATCCAAACTCCGGACTCATAATTTGGTATGCAGACCTATGCATGTAATTAAGTAGCCCAAAAGACCCAATTTGGTTCTTGGACCTAAACCAAGTGGCGATTCCCAAATCCTCTGCCTCTGGTCCATTCGACTAAGGTGTACTTCCCAAAAGGAGACAAACTACACAATGTGAGTCAACGCGAGATAGTGCACTCACAATGTGTTTTCTCTATTTGTCTTTCGTGTAGCCTTTCAAGCAAGTGAGATCTACAACAGTTGTCCCTCCTACCCATACTGCTTTTCACCAACCATTACTTCCTATCTTATTGACATGTGTCCCTCATGACGTTCCATTTTTCTGTAAACGTCTTCACCTGGTTTCCAATTTTCTCTTTCTCACTTCCTTTCATTTTTTCGGCAAGCATACAAGCTTTTGAAAGAAAGAGTAGTTTAACAATTTGATCTCTCTTTCTCTCTCTCTCTCTCTCTCTCTCTCTCTCTCTCTCTCTCTCTCTCTCTCTCTCTCTCTCTCACATACACACACACACATGCACAAAAGAGAGAAAACGGAACTCATAAACAGTGGGACCATAAACGACATGATCAGGACCACGGCCGACATGATCAATGGCAAGACTAGGAACTCTAGCTCTAGTGAGACCATAAACAACATGGTTTGGTTTGATTTTCTTTCTTTCTATCTTTCTCTCAAAACTGAACCATAGGTTTCTTTCTCTCAATCAGTTGTAAATAACTGATATTGGAAAATTTGTAGTCAATGCTATGCCTCATGAGTAGGAAGTTACTTTATTAAACGATACTAATCAAAGGAACAATTCGGCAGATATGTGAAGTTTAGGTACTAATTTAAACAAAATAAAGGTTTGAGGGATGTTAGGGCAGGATGATTAGTAAAGGGAAATACAAATAGGATGGATGACTACCTATAGAGTTGGCTTGCTTGAAAGGTTTTCCTGAAAGACAGATAGAGAAAACACATAACACATTTCGTATTTCTCTCTCTCTCTCTCTCTCTCTCTCTCTCTCTCTCTCCAACACAATATGTTTCTCTAACCAAAAAAAAAGGGAAAAAAAAAAAAAAAAACAAAGCCACAAACAAACACCAATCAACAATTTGATTTCTCTCTCTTTATCTATTGCATGAAAGAGAGAAAACTAAACCCACAAATAATGGGACCACAAATGACGCAGTCAATACCACAATCTTGTGTGAAGTTTGTGTACTAAATAAAATAAAATAAAATTTTAGGGGATGTCAAGTCAATAACCATGTTTTGAGGTTATAGACCATTGCTGAGGGTCTATTTGGTTAGGCTGGGCATTGTGGGTGCCTAAAAGAGCACTCTTAAAACTCAAAACTCTATTTCGCTAAAGCAACTCCTTAAAGCTTTTTTTACAAATGCTCATTTTAAACTCAAAAAACCATTTTGCAACGAGTTATACAAATGGATCCTTAAGTCACACATGGGTCCTGAGTCCGATCTAAGTAACTATGAACTAGGAGGAAATCTAGGTTATTTTGCATTGGGCTGTTAATATTATGTAAGAGGACCATTTGAACTGATGGTTGAACCCATGGACCACTGAATTGATCGTGATTTAAAATACGGTTTTGAAACTCAAGTTTGACCTAGTTAATGGTGAACTAGTTGGAAATCTAAAATATTTTTTGCTTTGAAAACCAAGCAATTAATATTATATGTGAGGGAACTATCTAAACGGATCAATCGTGATTTGACCGAGCCAATTGTATGACTTTTATTTTTAATTTTTATAGAAGAAAAATTTGAAAGACACGCCAATCATCAAGGCACATGATGTAACACCCCAAGCCTTTTTCTTAAGCAAATTTTAGATGTGAATAATATCTCAAATGAATTTTATTTTTCTTAAAGATGGTTAATTATAATTGCAGAGGTCTTATGAATATCTAAAGCATATAATGGCATTTATGTAATTTGTGGTAATGAGCTTGGTGAAAATTAAGGAAGTGAAGAAACCTAAGGGTAGAGTGGTAAATGTCTCCTCAAGATATTTGTAGTTAATGGTCCACAATTAGCACAGCCCCCTCTTTGGATCCACACATTCTCTCCCTCTTCTTGTGTTTTTCTCTAGCTTTTTCTTCTCTTCTTGTTTTCTCCACCCTATGGCCGACCCATTGCAATCTTCCTCTACTCACCACCACCCATTATCACCACTTAAAGCAACCTAAACCACACCACTCCATTTTAATGGAGGCAACAAGTGTTCTCCTTGAGTTGCTGAAACAGTGGTGTAAATGTGAAATTTTCTTGGATCCACTTCCTTATTGTTTTGGTTATGGTCTAAAGCATGTGTAGAGTCAATCTCTTGGGTTGGGATAATATTTTGATATGGGTATTTCTTCTTGAGGATGTTTAAAAAGTGGGTAATGCAAGCTTCAGATATGGGTTGTGTGAGATGTTTCTTTTAGTTTTGTACGATTTATGGTTTTGTATGAGTTTTGCTAAACTTTGTTTTGTGGTCGCTTGTTGTGTTAATTTCTTAAAATTCTGGTGTTTATGTATAGTACCAATGATAAAATGGTTTGTTGAGGATGAACATATGATATTTCTCGAAAGGGGATATGAAGTTTGGTGTTCAAAAAGACCATTTGGCCATACTTAATACTCCATTTGTTTTCTGTAGAAACTCTGCACACATTGTAGTTAAAAGTTCATAATAACTACCATAGATTGAATTTGGAAGCCTAAGATGGCTGTCATTAAAGCTAATGCACATACCTTTTACCTGATTCAAGTCTCAAAGCATTATGGCTAGTATAATAATTATAATGATTTTCCTTTTAGGACTGTAAATCTGTCTCTGACAGATTTGAGTCAGCCACAATACATGATTTTTAATAAATTATAGAAAAATCTTTTTGTGCTAAATTTTCTGTGGTACATTGTATACATATGGAGGAATGTTCCCTTAAATTTTCGTATTAATCGGATAACTTTTCATTGACCAAACAATTTTTACAAAATGGCTAGCCTGCTATGTATTGAATCTGAAAGTGCGATGAAAACGTTGAGATTTTGTGGAATTTACTTCAAATCCTTGTTGAATGGATTGGCTTGTAAATTCATGTGCTTTCTTCAACATGTGTTTTGCTTGGTAAATTTTAGTAACGGTTTGGTTTAATCGTTTAGTGCTCAAAAGGGAAACTCATGAGTTATGCTACCTCTATTTCGAATTGATGTGTTTTATGTTATATTTATATGTGCACATTGCTTGCCATGGAGAATTAAAATGCTTTGGTTTTGTGCTGTGGCACTATGAGTTTGTATGCTTGTTTGGTTCCCATTTGGGAATGGGTACTTGTCTTAGGTTGGGCAAACTAGGCTTTAGTGTATTTGATTTGATTTAGGGGATCCTTTTCGATTTTGGAGACAAATGTGATGATAAACTTTGCAATAGGCCTTGTTATTAATAGGCTTGATCCTTATATTTCTAGGTTTTGAGATCCTTGGTGATGGACCTAGTGACGGGATTGGTTGATTTTGTGATGCCTGGTTGAGGTAAAATCGGTCGGCTTTCTAAGGTAAGTAGCTTTTTAGTGGGATTTTTTGGAAAATAAGCATGTTGCATAAATGTTGTTTTTGGGTTAGACACACTTTTGGAAACTACCTATAGAAACTATATTTTCCTAAAAACTATTGTGTCGTAACCTTAATATATATATATATATATATATATATATGAAAATGCATCATATTTGGTATTGCATTTGGGGAAATGCATGAATTGTTAACATGGAAAAATGAGCATCTTTTATTTAATCTTTGATAAGGAAATCATGGATTTTATGGTATATTAGAAAATTTAAAGATGCTTATCTTGTCTTGTATTATTTGGGAAATTAATAGAAAATCTCTTGACAAGAATGAAGTTGAAAACCTTACAAACTTTGTAGAAGTTAGATTATTTAAGGTTTTTCTGAAATTACTTGGATATAAACTATGTGTTTTAAAGTAATGTAACTTGTGAGCTTATGTGGTTTTAACACCATGCCATGTGTGATTTCTCGGTGATCACCCGATTTGGTTTCCGTAGTCTTTGTGACAACGGAATCAAATCTAGGTCAGTACTCTTTCACTTTGGATGACGCGTTCTTCCCTACTGCCCATAGGGGGAAGATGTTCCTTGATTATGTGCAGGTGAGGCTGCTACCCATGAGGCCAAGAGACCACATGCAATAGAGGTCCTATTTTACGCGCTCTCTCTGCTGCCTATGGGGGGAGAGAAAAACCTTAAGAGTATGGGTGAGGCTGCTGTCCATGGGGCCAAGAGTCTGCATAACATAGAGGACAATATCATGCCAGTTGTGAATGGGTGGATCCCCTGACCGGTCTATGTGGTAGTGTGGTACATTGGTGATAATTTACCTTATGTTATATATTATGGCTTTGGAAATTATATTATTAGTGCTCACAAATTATTGTATATAGTTTCATGGTATTATTTTGAGAAATTTTGTGTTTCATCATTTAATTATTCTTTTCACATTATTATTGAAAATGATCTTGTAGGACTCAATTAGAAATTTCCCAAACTAAAACATGTTTTATAAACTGTTTATTATCATGAAACTTGCATTTCCCCCACCCCCATTAATTATGCTACTTACTGGGTTTTAGCTCATCCCACTCTCCAACAGCTTTTCAGATAAATTTGTTATAAGTCGGGCATGGAGCTTGTTTTATTGGTGGTGATTAAGTACTATGCTAAGTGGGAGATTTGTGCTATAAAGTGTTGGTGACTCAACTTGCTAAATTTATTGAGGCCATACCTAATGCTACTGGAGATTGGGTTCTTGAGGTTTGTTAGTCTTGAGTGTGGTAGGCCTAGATTTTCTGTTGAGGTTGTGTACCTTAGAGAGGATTGTGATTTTGTGTTTATTTTATTTGGAGCATTGGATTGTTAAGTACATTTGGAGACACATGATTTGTAGTTTGTATTGCTTGTAAATGTGTTATAGAGCTCTGACTTGTATTGTGAAGAGATCAATATATGTATTTACTTTATCAAAAAAAAAAAAAAAATCCCATACAATCTCTCTTGAAGGCTTGGTTTCTCATGCTTTGGACCCTTTTGGGTTTGGGGCGTGACACATGATTTATTTCTTTTAAGTCCAAGGCACGTGATTTATTTCTTGAAAGCCCAAGGCACATGATTTCTTTGTGTGCTATAATGAAGAAATATTAATTTTATTTAAGTTTGGTTTTCTATTATGTTGTTTAATAAATGGTTATCTTTTTATTTATTTATTTATGTATTATATCAAAATGCAATTGAATCTCATGAGGATAAAAATGCAATTGAATTTGTGTTATGATATAGGAATTGTGGTTTTGTATATGAATGTGCTTTGAAAATGGGGGAAAATGGGCTTTTACCCTAAATTTTAAACTATGCAACAATTTATCCATTTTTTGAAACTATATAGCAGCGTGTCCCTCTTTTGGAACTCGATTTTTCTTATAACTTGGCTTTACCATTTCAAAGTTATCTTCTGCACCTATTTCGTGTTTTGGCTATAATTTTTTGCTCATAATTCCAATTAATTCAAGATTGGTTACTTTTGAAAGGGAATTTAATTCTCTACAACTTTTCTAGAAATAGAGAAAACCAAATTTCAATGTTTACAGGCCAAAAATGTAATTCAAGTCGCTGTTGAAAATTGTAACGGTTTTTGAGTATTTTCTGAAGGGAAAATCATATTAATATTGATTGGTATTATTTAGATTCCAATCGATACCGATTGGTATTAATCAAATTTCAATTAGTACCAATTGGTACTAATAATTTCCCAATCAATACCAGTTGGCACTAATAAGAAAACTCGAAATACCGATTAGTAATAATTGAATCGGTAATAAGCAATGTTATGAATTTTGTTCCATTCCAGCCGAAATGGGTGGAATTTCTTGTATTGGTATGCAAACCAGAACAAAAATAACTTCTATTCCACCTCGGATTAAATTCCGGCCAATTTCGGGTATTTCAATCAATTTTGGGTAATTTCAGCTGAAATGCCATTTTGGCCGAAATGAATTTGGCTCTCTCTTTTTTCCCCCTCTTCAATCTAACCATATTTTTCACCATTACATGCAACAATGTTTTGAATGTCACTAATTCTATTCTAACCCACAACATCAATTATAACCAAAAAAATCCACAACAATGAACATAGATAGAGAAAGAGAGTGTGAGAAAGAGGTAAAAAACTGAAGGTGACCTTTGATAATTCTTTAAGCTTGAGGTGGATTACTCATGAAACTTCAACCTTCACAATGTTCACATATTTGCAGCACAAAGAAAGTGGCGGAGAGAGTGTTGTGCCTTGTAAAATAAAAGTATAAAACACAAAGGTAGAGAATTTGAAAAGTAAGGGCCCTATTCGGGTAAAAGAGGTGGGGTTAGGTGAAATATTAAATGGGTAACCAAGCAAATAGTGACATGTTTTTTCCTTTCTAGCAAAGTGTCCTTTAGGCAAAAAAATTTAACATAAGTTGGCAGTTAAAAAATAGGAGTACCACTTGTTTAGAAAAAAGAAAAAAAAAATACACATTGTTAAAAAAAGGCACCCAATTAATAGTATATAAATAATTTTTTTTAAAGAAATAATCACCCTATTATTTGTTATTTATGGTTACTTAAGTAATTAATTACTTATTATTTTTTGGAAATATATATATATATATATTGCAACTCCGAAACAACCTAAAATGGTATGCCGAAATAGGCCGGTACTGAAATATTTTGTTCTAGTAGACAAATCAAAATGGCTTCCGAAATGATATTCATAACATTGGTAATAAGAAAACTCGAGTTATAAGGGGAACTCAATTTTTAGAAAATCGAGTTATAAAGGTGTTGGAAAAACATGGTTTGTATCACATACAAAACATACACAGCGGAAAATTAACAGATCTACTTCATTCGCAATTAATAACATGTACTATGTAAATTTTAGAATTTAAGAACAAGAGAGCATACCTTGGTGCGGTGAAATTCAAAAACCAAAGATTAGAAGTACTTGGGAACACTTTTAATCTTTACTCCAATTCCACTTTCGCCCAAGAAGTATGGTCTCTCAATCAGTTTATATGTTTGTGTTCAAGGGAGAATAAGAGAGTGACTTACACTCACATATACCATTTCATTCTCTTACAAAATTCTGTATGTTTCTCTCTTTATGTATAACTGATTATCTAATTGGGCTAGCCTTTTGAGTCATTCCAACTGGGCTTTAGTATGTGGCTTGGAGTGGGACTAAAAGGGAACAAATAAGACACTAGCTCTAATGGGTTTTAGGCCTTTCTGCCAACTCTTGACAAGTTCAAAATTACCATTAATTATAATTAATACCACTATATAAATTTAATTGCACTCTAGGTCTTATTAATAAATTATATTCTAAGACTTTATTATTCATTCAACCACTTCATTAAAATATTCGTAGTAATACAAAGTCATGAATGTTAACTGCCACTTTGAAGATTACTACATCTTAATTCTTGAGTACTCAGTTTAATCCTTTAAGTTATTCATCGTATATTTATGAAATCCAATTTCATAAATATATACTTTAGTAATTCCTTACTAAAGTGGTTAGGCCTAACACTCTGAATAACCAAACCCATTAAACTTATCTCAAGAGAATACTTTATATCTCCGTTAAGAGATTATGAATTTCATCTTGAGAATATATGTTCCTTCAATACTAAATGTGGCTGCCCAAGATACTAAGATTTTGATCGTGTCTTTAGATCTCACCCTTGATATATCAAAGCAACTTACACTTCATGATCATGTTCATTATTCTCTCAGGATTAAGAGTTTATGTAAATAGAAATCGTGAGATTTATTATTCATTTGACAATCGTTAGTAGAATAATAAATCTCACAGCGATCTAGTTCAATATGTCTTAACACTTAAAACATATCAACATATCAACTAGAAGTCTCCACTTCTATGATTAAGACAAATCATCTTAGTTGATATGTTATAGTCTTCGCAGATGAAATGCCCAATTTTATCACTAACTAAGAACTAAAATTTTGAGTTTACAAATAACTTGTGATTTATTTCTTCTATGATTAAATCACATAAATTACATACTATGCATCTCATAGACTATATTATAATGTCCAAATATTCATGTTACCATTATTTTAGATAATAATAAAACAACTTTATTAATCACAACATAATGTCATATATGGCATCATACAATAGGATTTAAAGGGCACATATCCCAAAAAAAAGGGAACTCGATTTTCAAAAAAATGAATTCTAAAATAGGGACGTACACTTAAATAATTTGAAAACATAGACAAATTACTTCATAGTTTAAAAATTAAGGGCAAAAGCCTGTTTTTCCCAATGATATTATTTTAGATTGAAATGCTTTTAACTAAAAGGATTAAGTTAGTTTTAACGCGTAAAATACAAGTAACATACACATATGTTTGTAATCTTTATAAAAACTTCCGTTTGCGTTTGCTCTTCAATTATACAGTAAAAATAGCATTTTATTATAGTTAAAAGTACATTTTGCGTGCGTTACGTATAGCGTTACATTCACCTACTAGAATACGGGTTTAAAAAAAAAAAATTATTGTGCTTTTATCATTTAAAAAAGAAATTTATTGTGACTTTCATCTAAAAAAAGAAATTTATTGTGATTGTGCCTCACAATTTCCCAAGTGAAAATATTTCAAGTTCTACCCCTCAACTCAAAACAATTTTTCTATTATAGGCACACACTTATGTCACTTTAACAACTTGCATATTTGTTACATGTGATTGAGTTATATCATTTATATATGGGTCTTTAATAGGAATTTAATAAAAAATAATCCAATCATCACTTATCAAGTGGCTAAGTTATTTCAAAGTGCTCATTAAAAAAAAAAGTTATTTCAAAGTGTGTATTACATTAGTGTATTCTAATTAAATTGTTAAGAATTTTCTAAATGATTATAATATGTTGGATTATTGTATTTATTTCTATATGGAAAATGCATCTGTATTTTTGTTGCTAAATTTTAAAATATAAACACATTATATCCGTACTATGCACATGCGGTTCTTTTATTATTTTTGTATTTTTTGACCAAATTTTTGAAACATATTTTTAATGAAAGATGCTGAAATATACCCATCCTACAACATTGGATAAGGAAAAGATACTTACATCACATTGCAAACATGGTAGCCACATGGTTGTCAAACCAATGAATAAGGAAGATGATGCTGTTTCGGGGAAGGAAAATTTGACTGGTACTTGGAAAAGACAACCACGACAACAAAACAAGTCTAAGGAAGTGCAGGAATCTCTGTTGATGAAACGAGTGAATAGGGACTCTGATGAAGAGATGGAGGATGTTGAAGGCAGTAAGAAGAGAAGGGCAGTTTGTAGCAATGATTTATCGGTGGAGGTTGGAGACCAGCCCCGCCGACAACAATGAAACTTTTAGCATGGAACTGCAAGGGGCTTAGAAACCGTCCTGCAGTTCAAGAGCTTGTCGATATTGTACGAGCTCAAGATCCCATGGTGGTGTTTTTGTCTGAAACATGGTCAGATAGGGAATAGATGGTTAGTATTAAGGAAAGGTTAGTGTTTGATGATATGTTTGTTGTCCCAACTGATGGTCGAGGTGGGGGATTAGCCTTGCTTTGGAGAGGGGGTGCAAAGGTTTGGGTGGATAGCTTTTCGAAGTATCACATTGACTCTATTGTAGATGGAAATTCAAAGAGTGCTTGGCGATTAACGGGGTTTTATGGAGAGCCGGATACTAATAATAGAATTGAATGGTGGAATATGCTCCGAATGCTTAATTTCAAACCAAAGCTTCCTTGGGTTTGCTTCGGGGACGTTAATGAATTGCTGGAGGTAGAGGAAAAAAAAGAGGGGTGCTCCGAGAGCTCATAATCAAATGCAAATGTTCAGAGATGTGTTGGATCAATGTGCTTTTGTGGATTTAGGGTATTCAGGGCCGGATTTTACTTGGCATGGAAGACAGCGTAATGAATTGATTTGGGAAAGGTTAGACCGGGGGGTGGCTAATTATGATTGGTTGGCTAAGTTTCCCACTGCTAGAATTCGTCATTTGCATTGCTTTACTTCTGATCACAGGCCAATTGTTCTAGCTCTTGATTCTAATGGGGAGGCGCAAAGGTGGAGAAGGAAACCCTTTAGGTTCGAGGCAATGTGGTTGACAGATCCGGGGTGTAAGGAAATTGTCACAAAAGCTTGGGATTGTAATGTCGTGGGTACTCCTATGTATGTTGCCACGAAGAAATTGAAGAAGTGTAAAAAGAGGTTGAAGGCTTGGGACCGGGATCATTTTGGAAGTGTAAAGGATAATATAAAGAAGCTTAAAGAACAATTATGGAAGGCAGAGATGGAGTCGGTCAGATCTGGGAGCTATGAGGAAGCAGCTCGTATCAAATCCGAACTTTCAGTTTTGTATGAAAAGGAGGAGAAGATGTGGCAACAGTGCTCTCGTATTTAGTGGTTGCAAAGTGGGGATAAAAATACAAAATTTTTTCATGGGACAACCACTCAAAGAAAGAGGAAAAATTTCATTAAGGGTTTAAAGGATGATGAAGGTGACTGGCATGAAGAGGAGAACCAAGTTTCGGGTTTGCTTATTGAGTACTATTCTCAATTATTCTCAACCTCACATCCTCATGATTTTGATCGTATCCTTGACGGGGTTGATACAGTTGTTACTGAAGAGATGAGGGTAGAGTTATCACGTCCTTACACTTCCGATGAGGTAGATGCTGCTATTAAGGAGATGGCACCTTTGAAGGCTCCAAGGCCAGATGGTATGCCTCCATTATTTTATCAAACCTATTGGTTGGACGTGGGAGTGGATGTTCATCAAGCGGTCTTGTCCAGCTTAAATTCAGGTGCTATCTTGAAATCTATTAACCATACTTTCATTACTTTGATTCCAAAAGTTAATAATCCAGAAAAGGTCTCAGATTTTAGGCCTATCAGTTTATGTAATGTGATTTATAAGATTGTTAGTAAGGTGATAGCCAATCACCTTAAACCTTTGCTTAATTCCATTATTTCGGAAACACAGAGTGCCTTTACTGCTGATAGATTGATTACTGATAATATCTTGATAGCTTTTGAGTCTCTACATCATATAAAGACTAATTGCACAGGGAAGAAGGGTTTTATGGCCTTAAAGCTTGATATGAGTAAGGCCTATGATCGAGTGGAATGGGTTTTCCTTGAGAAGATTCTTTTGAAGATGGGGTTTCAGGATTCTTGGGTGGCTTTAATTATGGAGTGTATTCATACTGTGACTTATTCAATCCTTGTTAATGGAGAGCCGAAGGGTTTAATTACTCCTTCTAGGGGCTTAAGACAAGGCGATCCCCTCTCTCCTTTCTTATTTTTGTTTTGTGTTGAAGGTTTAAATGTCTCTCCAAGAAGAGAGTCTTCTGTGTCTTAGGTTAGTGATTTGTTCTATCCGAATACTCGAATATGGGATCCGGGAAAGCTTGAGGAGAATTTCTATCCATGGGAGGCAGAGATGGTAAGTCAGATTCAAGTCAGTGATGGTAGTGCCGAAGACCTCCTGGTTTGGGCCCTGACTTCTAATGGTTCCTCCAGTGTTCGTAGTGCTTATAGATTCCTAGCTTCGAAAAATTTTAGCTCTCAACCAAGCTCTTCCTTAGGTATTAAGCAGCAAAATTTTTGGAAAAAAATCTGGAAGATCCGAGCCCCTAATAAGATAAAACATTTCATTTGGCGTGCGGCAAAAGATGCGCTTCCGACTAAACAGAATTTGCGTGCTAGACATATTCCCATTGATGATACCTGTGATCTTTGTGAGGATCATCAGGAGACGTTGCTGCATAGTTTATGGCTGTGTGACCATGCTCAGTTTGTTTGGAAGTCTGATCCAGGTTTTGCTCCCTTGTTTCAGAAATGGTATCGCTCTTTTCGAGACTTGCTTGAGGTAGTGATGTTGAAAAGCTCTCAGTTTCGGGTTGCTCTGTTTTGCACCACAGCTTGGAGTTTATGGTAGCGGCGTAATAGGCTCAGGGAGAAGCAGCCATCATGGAATCTTCACGAGTTGGGCAGTCAAGCTAAGGCTTATGTTGTGGATTTTCTCAACGCGAATCATCAGCCCTCACAGGTTTCTTCTCGGCGTGCTCAGGTGTCTTGGTCTCCGCCGACAGAATCGGTATATAAAGGAAACTTTGATGCAGCTTTCTTTGACACGTCTGGTTGTGCAAGTGTTGGAGTGGTGTTCCGTGATTTCCAGAGCCAAGTGATCGCAGCCTTGAGTCAAAAAATTCCTTTGGTTCAATCGGTGGAGCTGGCAGAGGCTATGGCTGCTCGTCGGGCCTTGTTATTTGCCAAAGTGCTGAGTTTGTTTGATGTGGAGATAGAAGGGGATTGTTCAAGGGTTCTTGCTGCTCTGAATATGGCGAGGAGTTGTAGCACTTTATTTGGTCATGTGATTGATGAGTGCAAGAGTCTAGAGGCGTCGCTTCGTTCTTGCAAGTTCAGCCATGTTAGGAGGGAAGGGAATAGGTTGGCGCATGCTTTAGCTAGGAGAGCAGTTATATCTACAGATACGGATGTATGGGTAGAATCTCTACTTAGTGATTTGGATAGTGTATTCCAATCGGATTTATTTCAATAAAATTTCCTTACCTTTTTCTCAAAAAAAAAAAACATATCATACCCATACCATATTTTACTAATTAATAAATAAAATATTTAATTTATGAAATTTTATGTTTGACGATTATCTATCTATTAACCATATAAAAGTTGAATAGATACATTTGAAAGTTGTTTTAATTAATATTTGTATTAGTCAAGTCTGCTAAATTTTATTCTAAAAAAAAAAAAAAAAGTCTGCTAAATTTTATAAATTTAATATTTGTATTTGTGTTTTAATTAATTGTTAAAATTTATTTACTCCCTATTCCCCTTTTGTTTAAATAAATAAATAAATAAATAAATCTCTCCCACTCTCCTCTTTCACCCCCAAAACGCGCCACGGCACCAGACCCGTTGCCGTCTCTCACTCTCTCTGACGAGACCGGCCTTTGTCTCTTGGAAAATTCCCAAAATCTTCTCTCTTTGTCACTGCTTCCAACCTCCAACGCCGGAAGCTTTCTCGCTACAAGGTTTTTTCCGAAATTACAAATGTGTTTTTTTAAAACCCTCGTCCACACACACGTTCACCAAAAACTTGGTTTAACTCTTTCAAACCCACACAGTTTCAGTGGATAACTACTTATTATTGTTTATATACATTGTTGACCTTTTGTTTTCTTCTTATCGTTTCTCCGTTTTCTGTTTTCTCTTTTCCCTCTGCGAGAAGAAACCCATTGAAGGTTAAGAAGAAAGAACAGAGAAGCCTTGCACCACCGGTCTGCCAGCAAAATCACTACGGTAAATTGATTTCTTTCATTGTTCCCTTTCATTGTTTACTGTCACGCTACTGTTATTGCTCAATCTCTTCTTCACTGTCACGCTATTGTCTTTTTAGTTCCTTCCACTAATTTGATAGAAATATTGTTTTTCCATTTTATGTTTTGATTTAGACAACTTTAGTCAATTTTCCAAATTACACCACGTTTGCTTTGGCGATATAAAAACAAATGTTAGACATGTTGGTGAGAAATATAAAAGACATGGAAGAGTTGGGTTTCTGGCTTTAAATTATTCATGGTAGAATTTAATTAGTTATCTAGTTCCATATATTTAATACTCTTCAATTTGTTTGTTCTGCCTGTATGTTGTGTTATTTGTTGCATTACAGGAACCATTCAATTTGTCAATAGGTTGTGTATTTCTGTTTTAATTTTTTTTTTTTAATAATAACAAGCGTTAATAACTAAGACATTGAAATTTTGTGGACACCATGTGTTTGACAAAATGCCTCACTTACTCTTGCATTAGTTTATAGCCACTTTATGGTTTGTGCCTCTTGGTTTTAGTTGCTATTGGTCATTGACTACTTTTTGTTATGTATCAATTATAAGTCATGATGATATGAAAAATGAGTAGAATTAATTAAATTCAGCAACCTACTTATTTTAAGAAAAGTGTTAATGTAATTTAAAAGTTTCACTTATTAGGCCAAGAGCAGCAGCTTTTGTATTTAAATTTTTTGAGATTAGTGTGGAGCATTTCAGTTAAAAAGAAGCTTGGATCTGTCACAAGCCAAAAAATATATTAATACATCAATAAAAAACTTTGGCTAAAAGAAGCTTTTGTGTTTTGATTTTCCTAATTGTAAAAATTGGCTCTGTCATAACTAAACGACCATATCTTATAACAAATTGATGACATTTACTTGAATCTTCTTTGTTCATGAAGGTAGTAAATAATGAACTTTCTCTGTGACCATACTTGTGTTTTTTCTTAAATGGAGGAGGAACATTATAAAATGCAAAAAAAGGTGAATGTGCAGTGCATGATATTGCTCCTATATTTATGTTGACCCTAAATAATTAGGAGTTAAGTCTTAATTTTGGAACCTAAGAACCTGTTGTTGATGAGAAAAATAAACTAAAGAATTTGATGCTTGTGACTCTTGGAGAATATATTTCCGTACCTCTCTTTCTTTATAATTATTACTATAGCATTCATCTGATTGAAAAAACATAGTTTAGCTTAAGATTGTCTAGTATTCATTCTTTTGATATTTGGGTGTTAATGAACAATTAGATTCTTGGACTGCACAAGATGCAGCTATTGTTAATGATACACCATATACTGAATATTTGCTTTCTACAAACACTGTAGTCTGTAAGATCATATTAACTGCAATTTCATTCTCTAATTCATTATAAACTATGTATGTGAATGTGAGATCATACCTTGGAAATTTTTTTTTTTTTTTTTGACCATTGGTTATGAGATTCATATTGAACTTGGACTTGGTTCTATCCATTTGGAATATAATTTTAGAAGATAATTTCAAGCTTTGGGAATGAGGGGTTGGGAAACTGTGAAGTGGATCTGATTTGATTATGATTTATTTCATGGTGTGATTATGAATTTTAGTGTGATTTAAAGGTGACTTGGTGTTTTTCAATATATTATTGGAAATGAATTGTGAGTCTACAATTGTAAAGTCTCATTACATTAGAGTTTTGCTGATTTGATAGGGCATTTTGTGGTGGGGTTGGTATTGAGCATTGAATTTTGATATTCTTCTTTTGAGTTTTAATTTCGTGTTCGTTTTGAGTATTTTCAGTTTAGTTGGATTTGAAGTTTCATAGGAAGGATTTTGTCTAGGTTTCAACAAAAAATGATTTCATGATAGTGGGACCAATAATTTTTTTTTGGAAGAACAGTGGGCCCTTTTTTATTTAATTTTATTAAATTTGCTCGAATTATTTGAACATTTACCCCAAAAAAAACTCTTTAATTTTGCCTCTTCCTCATTTAAATTTAAAAAAAAAAAATTTAAGTTGTAGACTTGGAGTTGACCATGGAAGGAGACTCATTTCTGATTCTCTCTCTTTGATTCCTTAATATTCAGAAGCTAGACTCAGTATTTCATTTGGTCTTTCTTTCCTTCTTTTTATTCTTTACTCCTTCATTTCTTTTATTTATGAATTTCTAAATTTAAGATAATATTAAAATTATATTACTTTTTGCTTAAGTATGTCAAAAAAAAAAAAAAAAATTCAGTGTGAAACAATTAAATAGATCATTTACTTCACTATATATATATATTATATCATCATTTTTTGCTCTGTACTCCACTATTTTTTTTTTTTTTTGGAAGCAACTTAGTTTTACCCCCTCCTATTACTAAAATAATTTTAATTATTTACCACGAGTTCCAATTAACTTAACTGGTAAAATCATTGATAGTTGAATAAAAGATCTGTGGTAAGTTTAAAGGCTACTACCGAGTTTGGATTACCTCATTCTTTTCTTAGCATTTAAAATAAAATAGTTTGAGTTGCGAGGTTAGCAGCAATTTATTCTTTTATTTTGTGATGTATTTAATAAAATTTCATGGATAGTGATTGTGAATTGATATTGTATATGTAGTATTCAATAGTGATTTTCAAAATTATATACATAATAGCAATGTAATGAGAAACTTAGCGTAAACAATATCATGATAATTGCAAGAAAAAACTATTTTAGTACCTCCAAATGTCCTGGTCGAACTAATATCCTATATGTTTTACATAGACAATTGTTTTTCCTGGGCTGAATGAGTTGTTTTCTCTATTAAGGTTACAACTGAGACATTATATAACACTTACATCCATTCAAACAAACACGTAAAGCTGTACATAGAGGTCTATACAAATAAGACAAAGGCAAACGACCACGTCAGTTAACATCAATCACTCACACATTGAACCATTCTTCTTTTTACCTTGCTTTACCCGCTTTTTCTATTTGCTGAGATAGAGTAAATTTGTGGTTTGGTAAGAGTACTTGCAGCACACAAATGAGAATTACCATAGTTCACAATCGAATGAGTTTTACTATAGTCCACAAATGAGTGTTTTTTGGAACATGCGACTCCTACTGCCAACGGTTTGAAACCATGTCATATCTGTAATGCAGTAAAGATCAAAAGCAAATGAGTGTTCCCAAGTAGATCAAAGATGACTTTTGTTAATCATGTGGAACTAACAAAAAAGTGAAAACCATAAATGCAGGGTTCTAAATTGATCATTAACATATCAAAGGGAACAGCAATAGTTAAGGCCACCATATGCTAGTCAAGTCTTCACAGTTTTGCTTTTGTTGGAGGATTACTAGCAAGTCCACAAAATCAGGTAAAGGTAAAGGCAAAGGAATAGAAGTGAGCACACCAAATGAACATGCATGGATTTGGGTGTACATGGCTTATGATTTAAGAAATTGTATATTAATTACATATATAATGCTACCTTCAGCAAAATTAATCAAATAATGTAGTATGAAGTCCCATAAAATTGTGCCTCTTCTTTTCTTAGGTTATTACAAGCAAGATTCCAACCATTGCCATTGCGTAATTTTGATTTTATTAATGAGTCAGATGCAAGACCCTAATTGATAGTTTAAATTTTAAAATTAAAACAAAAGAATATATTTAGTGACTATTACGAAGCAACAAAGGAAGAAGATACAAAAAACATTTTACAGTTTTTTTTCTCAATTTATTTGAAATATTAATTAAGTAGTTCTTTAAATTTGTGTTTCATACATTTTATGGATAGTTGAGGATATTAAAGATTTAATTCTTCATTTTATTTTAAACTTAAATTTGAGTTTCATACATTTGTGTTTCATTAAATTTATACACAATATCTTTCCTGTGCATTGCACGGGTTAGCGACTAGTAAATAAATAAATCTCTCCCACTCTCCTCTTTCACCCCCAAAATGCACCACGGCACCAGACCCGTTGCCGTCTCTCACTCTCTCGGACGAGACCGGCCTTTGTCTCTTGGAAAATTCCCAAAATCTTCTCTCCTTGTCACTGCTTCCAACCTCCAACGCTGGAAGCTTTCTCGCTACAAGGTTTTTTCCGAAATTACAAATGTGTTTTTTTTATTTTATATATATATATATATATATATATATATATATATATACATGTAGAAAGGAAACTTCAATCTGTTTGATAAAATGCTTCAGTGAAGATGGATTCACTACTTTGTTCTCAAACTATCATCTATCAACAAAATATATAATAATAACGTACATGATTTTTTTTTTTTTAATATTCTTTTGGATTAGATTAAAAATGGTTAGTTTTTTGTAGTTTCATAGGTAGAAAAATAAAACTCCTTTCTTTGTTTATGATTTAAAGTATATGGTGGGTGTGGTTGATTTTCAGCTTTTTTTTATTTGTTAAGACAAAATTACTCTTTTTCAGCTATGCATTTTAAAGATTTTTTTTTTTTTTTTAGATGCATTTATGTTTGCAATGTATTGTATGCTGGCTTACTTGGAGTTTTCAGAATTTGTTCAATTCCTTGTAATGATGTTTTTTTCGTAGTGCAGGGATGGATGTGATGCTTTTCTTCTATTGTGTTTGCTGAAGGAACTCATTTTGAGAAGTAGTCTCTTCCTAGGAGTCTCCTCTAAGGTATTTAATACATCTTTTCCTTTGTCTTCGTTTCTTAGTTTAAGTCTTTAGATGAATTATTGTAGAAAATTGTGAAATTTTGATGATTGGTATGAAGCCACTTGATTGTGCGTGTGTTTGTATATTATGATTCAAAACTATCCCAAATTGCCCAATCAAATTCAACCATTCCTATCTTTCTCTTTCTCAACTTCTTTTCTCGCTTTATAAATTCTGTCCAACAAAAAGCAAAACCTAATCCACCCAATTATTTATCTTTTCTCACACACTTTTCCTCTCAACTGTGTGTGTGAATTGGATATCCAGTTTCCATAGATCCTCAAACTCCACAGAAACTTAGAAACGCATTTTCCCCTATAAATCTAGAGCCTTTCTACTTAAGAAAACTTGAGGAAAATTAAACAACAAAGCTTTGCTCTTTCCCAATGTACGTTCTTGAGATGGGTCTCTTTTGACCATGCCACAATTTGATCTCTTTTACTTATATAAATATTTTAGATCTCATCAAGCTATCCCATTTAAGTTTTTTGTGTTTTAAGTTGTGATTTTTATTTTCTTCAAGCGTCACGCCCCAACTTGACCATTAAACTAGGCACATGACAACGGTTGCACTCTTATAAGGTTTACACCTTACTAGTGTACAAGGCCTATAAGAGACTAACAAATATCCTTGAAGAAAATTACCTCAAACAAATCCAAAAATATCCTTAATAATGCAATTGTTAAAAGATCTCTAAATTACCAATAGAAGCAACAATCCAAACCTCATGAGCATTAATACTAATCAACAAAAAGAAATACCAATTATTACAATATCATCTTGCCCAAAAGTTCCTAATCTCCTTTCATGTGCACAACCTCAGGAAAAGTCCCCAAGCTTGCTATTCTTTGTAATCTGAAACTAGAGGGAAAATGGGTGAGTTGACAACTCAATAAGTAACCAAAATCCTAATTAGCCGGATCAAGCATATAGATCAACAAAGTAGTACACTGTACATAAGATCAAATAGTTCACATATATCAAAAGTTCTAATTTACAATGGGCTCCAAAATTATAAGAAGTTTCATGGATTTAAAACAGTTCAATTATTCAAACAAATTCATATTCTTAACAATCTTATATGACTATAGTCATGCTATATCCTCGTGACTAGGCATCATATTTAGGTGAAACTAATTTTTCATGCCAATGTATATCCCCATTAGCTGGGTCTAGAAACACGATGGGCTTGTGATGCCCTATATGAAACTAGTTACGGTACCAATGAATAGCCCCCATTGGCTGGGTATTAGAGATCAGAACATAATTAGATTGTCCAAAATCATATATAGTAAATCATGTTCATTTATGATGTTTCTTTATTCTTTACTTTAAATCAATGTAGCTAAAACTATTGAAATAAATTTTTAACAATTGTAAAACAATGTTTAGTAGCTGAAATATAGTAGTATAAGCAAAAATATAACCAATTAGGAGAAAGGTTACTTACCTCCAAAAGCCATACCAAAAGAACACCAAAGTTTAGGAGTTCAACCTAATACAATCAAATACACAAATTAATTTGTACACTAAAACAAGGCCACTTAATCCAATTTATTCCTATTTGCCTACACTGAATTTAATCCTCTTTAGAAACCTCACTTCAAGGAACACTCAAAAAATCTATTCAATAGAGTAACCGATTTCACTAGGCAACTGTAGAGTCCAACTAGTGCAGACCCTCATCCCTTCACTGTAGCAATTTAATCCATTAAATCTAAGGCTCTTCCATTCACTTAAACCATCTTTAACTCCAGTGCATAAATAAAATTGTGTGTACTGTATTAGTTAAGAAAAGTCTTAGAATGGAAAAGGCATAGTTGATTACGTGGATATAGGCAAACCAAGCCTAGAGTTGCGAGTTTTCCCAATCCCAATTAATCTAGCTGGAATAAAGTGATTAGAGGAGTGAGTGATCAGCCCTTGGGTGAAGAGTGATCAGTGGAGCGAGAGAGAGTGATATAGGAGGCACTGGGAAGACAGATTTATTATATTTTATTTGATTTTATGTATCAAGGGTAGTGTTATAATTTTATAATATTCTGGAATGGGCTGTGCTAACAGTCCATTAGATCTTCTTTTAGGCTTTATTTTAAGTTGGGTTATTTAGTTGGGCTTAGTAGTAAAAGCTTGAGTCCAAGTCCAAGTCTTATTAGGGTTTTAAGAAATCCTAGTTCAACTAGGATTAGGTATTAGTTTTCTATTTAAAGAGTTGTAGTACTTTCTATTGGGGGAATTATTAATTAATGTTTTCAGAATTTAAGAGTTATGAAGCTTTCTTATGGTTTGTGTGGTGCAACCTTCTCCGAGGTGTGATGCCAAGGAACTGTAGGTGTGATGCTTAGGAAGTCTAGGTGTGATGCCTAGAATTTATCTATTTTCTTTAATTTTACCATTCACGGTTACCATTCACATCACTGTTCACAGCAACCCAAATATTGATTTTCACCTTTGTTTTCATTCTGAAACCCTACTAATCCTTGTCCCCTTTGGAAACCCTATAATTCCTCTTAATTTCTAGCCTATTCCCCACCAAAACCTAACCCTAATTCTTCAAAACCCAAGCTACTGCCCCTGGTGTTCTAAATCAGATTTTGTTGTTCCCCCTTGTCCTACGTCAGTTTGGTATTAGAGCAGGGTTTTTGCATCATGTCTACACGATCAAGGAGATTGTTTAGGGGGGAATTGAGTGATTGTGAGCAAGATGAAGGTAATATGGAGGATGCATTTGATTATGGAGATTTTGCTATGGGTGACTCGGAGGAGGATGAAGTGGATACTTCTCTTTTATTTGTAGTTATCTGTAGTGAGACGTATTTTAGCAGCCCCTAAAGCAGAGAAAGAGGATTGGAGACCAACTTCAATATTTCAGATGTTGGTTCGTTGTGGAAACCAAGCAAAGAAGCTTATTATTGATGGGGGAAGTTGCATGAATGTTGTGTCATCTTCCACGGTTGAACGCCTTAAGCTTCCGGTTGAACCTCATCCTCAACCATACAAAGTGGCTTGGATAGACAACACTTCTATTCCGGTAACTCATAGATGCCTTATTTCTTTTTCTTGCGGTATTTATAGTGATTCTATCATGTGTGATATAATTCCTATGAAAGTTATACATATCCTTCTTGGTCAACCTTGGCTCTTTGACCGAAATGTAAAACATTATGGAGGAGAAAACACCTATGCTCTAATGGTTGGTAAAAAGGAGGTTGTTTTGAAACCTATGACCTTAGCAGAGATGGATAAATTTAAAGTATCAAAGCCAAAAGTTATTGAAGGAAAAGATCTAGAAGCTAAAAATTATGGTGTAGCAACAGAAGCTACCAAAATAAATCCTGACCAGCCTATAGAAGTGCCTCAAATTCCAGCAGATTTTTTCAAATATTGCACTGATTTTTCTTTGAAAGATTTATCAAAGCCCTTATGTCCTATGCATGAGTACTCTACTGACTTTGTCAAAGGTACAAGTTGTCTAGTGAGCAACATAGGGGATGCTGAGTTGAAGATAGATGCAAGTGATAAGGGAAGCTTGAAGTAACGCAACAAGACTCGAAAGAGATGGAAACTGTTGATGAAGTAGTTGAAATTGAAAGGGCAGCGTATCAAAATTACAAGGAAGAAGTGAAGACTATAACCCAAAAATCATCTCAATTCTCACTTTATTATCTACTATTACTCTTAAATTGATATATGTTTACCATTATATGAAAAAAAAAAAATGTTTAGCAATATATAGAAAATATAAATAACAATATATTTAATATTTAATTAATAAACGTATCCCACCGCACCCGTGTCTTACTTTTTCAAAAATTGCCCTATCGCCGCACCGCACCCGCACCCGCACCCAAACCCGAATCTGCATTCGTGCTTCCTAGGCTTAAAAGTCATTTTGTTTTTTCTTCTACTTGAAAATATATTTTTCAAATAAAAAGTGTGGTGAAGTCTCTTTAGTAGCATAATATCTCATTTTGTCTAACTCTCACTTTAAAACCTCTCCTTTTCAAGTTCTTATTTTCCTAACCCATCTTCTCCTTTGTAACTATTAAGCCATCTTTTGTTCTCTATTCTCCATGGCAGACCCTCTCTTTCCTCATATCTCGCCTAGTCATCTCCTTGCTTTTCTCCACTGACCTCAAGGACCGAGATCAGTGAATCTTTATTGGCAGTATATAAGATGTAGAAAACGACACCATTGCGCTGGTAGCTTTGCTTGCCTTTTGCTTTTCTTTTCAAGTTGTTTTGTTTTTTTAACCCATATTTTGTTATGTTTTTTCCCTCTATAGATGATCTGTCTTCCATTCCTAACATCTAATCCCATGTGATCGTATTCCAATGGCTTTGCTTCTAGGATCTATTGGTATTCCTTGATTACCTTGTTTTTATTTAGGTATTTATGGAATGGAAGGATTGGGAAAGATTTATAGTTAAGTAAGTTGAGTTATCTTTTCTTCTTGCTGTTTTAAGCCCTCAATCTTAGCAATGGAATTTGCAATCACATCTATCCAATGTCCGATTTCATACAAATAAACGCCTACATGATTGTGTGAAAGCCAGTAGTATAGTATGAGTGTATGACACAAAGAGCTCATATTTTCTTTAAATGAATAAAGGACCATCTATGAATGTCCCTAAATTACCCGGCAACTAGTTTGGTTGGTTAGAGTTAGTTGCCTGTTGGTTTTACTGGCTAGAGGCGAATCTAAAGGGCTCTTCCTTAGAAAGGTTTCCTACGTTATTGAATCATATCTATAACTAGAATAATTCAATAAAGTTCATAGATGTGCAATATACAAAGTGAGAATTTGTTTCAGCTCAATCAAGACTTTTATGTGACAAGTACTTATAATTTCCTGTCCTTTTTTTTTTTTTTTTTTTTTTCCTTGTAATGATCTCCTTCCAATTATTTGGGTTATTTCATAGACCTACATCTCTCTCTCTCTCTTTGGGGATCTGTCATAGTAAGAGGACAGAACAGATGAGTTTTCATTTCATTTGATGCTCAAATTTGATTGTTACATGCGCATTTGTTTCCAAGTTAATAAATTTAGACCAGGAATTTTATTTTTTGCTTATATTTTCAAATGGGTATCATCATTTTATTGATTTATTACTTTAGATTTCAGTCGCTGAATTTGGGTTACTTACTGTACTACTTCTTGTTTCTCTAAGTTATTGTGGGTTTTCAAATTGAGACAAAAAAGAGAGCAGTCAATTAGTTGGAACTGAGAATTGAGAAGGGAATGTCAGGGTCGAAAGCTAGTACTATTGACATGAGATGTCATCACTGTGCAGGTCCTCTTTCCAAGGACATGGTGAAAGTTCTAAACTTTTTTCTTTTTCTATAATCTATTTCCACACCCTTTTTTTTTTTTGCTTCATAATTTTCAAGTCCTTTTATAGTGCTTCTTGATTGCAGGAAACTAGTGAGTGGACTGTTCCACCACTTATCAGGGATAGCTTTTCCATGGTAATTTCTTCATCCGGATATAAATTCTTCCCTAAATACTATTAATTTGGGATGATTTGGTGATTTTGCTATAATGGGTTTGTTCAGATTATGCTTTGTTTTTACTATACCCAATGCCATGTTTTAATAATTCAGTGGGGTTATTTGAATTTTTCTTCCTATTTTGGGTGTTGGGTGTTGTGTTTTATTGTATCAGTCATGACCTTTCTTCTTACAAATCGATTTTTTCCCTTAAATTCTAATAATTTTGGCGAATTGGTGAATTAGCTTCAATAGGTTTGTTCAGATTATAACCTGTTATATCATACCTAATGCCATGTTTAAATGTGTCAATGAGGTTCTCTGAATTTTGCTTCTTATTTTGGGTGTTGGGTTTTATTGTTGGTGTTCTCTTATGCTGCAGATTGGTTCAGCTGTTGGTGGTACAACAAGTGCATTCTATGGATTCAACCACGGTATTATATTCATTTTTTTGTTCATTATAAAGATTTTTATTGATTTCTTTATCTTGTATTTTATTCAATTCATTAGCTTCACTACTCGATGATTCTTTTGGTAGGCATATGCAAATGTGTATCTAGAACGATGGTCTTTATTGCTTTAATGGCAACTAAATGCAGTCCTATGGGGTCTTAGGGGCCTCCAACAACCAACCACCAAAGATACTTACAGAAGAAAAAATATATCAATTAAGAAAGATATCATCCGCATCTTTAGGAAGCAATCTGTAAGCACCAAAATGATAGAGTTGTTACTCCATGAAGGCTGTTGTCATTGAATAATTCTAGAAATGTGTTTGACCAACTCTTATTCTCCTTGCAAACACAACAATGTGAAATATCCACTTATGACTGGTAAATGATCCACCGTTATGATTTTCATGATACTACTTCCCAAGAAAAGAAATCTGTCTTATATGAGCAAGAGATATTCTTATGCCTGCTAATAAAATATGATGTCCACAACTAGTAAAGAGATGTTAATAGGAGTCTCAAGACAAAGGAATTTTGATTTCTTAAGGACATCTACATCTATTACCCTCATCCCCCTCCCCTCTCAACCCTTCAAAAACCTTATGAGCCTCTGATTCACGTTGTAATTCCTTTTTGTCTCCATGCTTCCTGCACAAATATGCTCTGGAAAACTATTTTATTATATATGAATATGAACCGTGAAGCTTATTATGTAATGTTTCATCATATGTGAATGCAACTATTGTTCATCAGTCAACATATATCTTTGTTTTCTTATTTTATATTTGGCTTTTGTGAGTAAATATTGACTTAAGTGAGCAAATGGATGTGTTATTATGGAGGCATGAACAATGATCAAGAGATTCATTGCTTTGTTTGTTTGCCATTTCAGTAATGCCAAAAGTCCGGAGGTGGGTAAAAGGCCCTATGTGGTTGCATTTTCTCATTGGTGTAAGCTCCTTCTCATTGCTTTCAATATGGATGAACTTCTTTTGTGCTCATTAGTCTCTTTTGTTCCCCCGTCTCACCCTTTTTTTTTGTTTATTTTGAAGTCCATGCAGTCCTATACTTTGGAGGTGTATCTTAATATCTTAAATTCCTCAAAAAATTATATAGGTTTTCTTATTCGTCATGACTATCATATGAAAACAGGAATAAACCTCTTAGGTAACAGGGTGTCCTAGCAACAATCTTAATCTTTATTATATAAGTAATCAATGTGTGCTGGTAACCATGATATTGTAGGGGTATCTGTGTGGGTGTGTATGATCTTAGCCTGGGTGTATGTGTGTGCACATGCATGTGTTTTTCTATGACTTTAGTTCCTTCGAAATTGCTTAACAACTTAAATAGGGATCCTTTATAGTTGGCCCCTTTTTTATTTCTTGAATGGAGCAAGCTGAGGTAGATACTGTGAAGACATGAAGCACATTGTGGTTCACTTCCGTTTCACACACCTCCACTCTTCTTCTTTTATTTTTATTTTTATTTTTTTATGGTGGTGGTGGGGGAGGCGCGGGGGTGTTTCTTTGCTTTTTGTTAAGTTAGGGCATGTCTGTTGTAGGTGTACAAGTTATCACTAAACAGGGGTCCACAGAATGGGGTGGCATGAACAGTATTGTCGTGACATCATCTGTTTACTTATTTGCTTGTGTTTAAGCAAATATAAGAGTCTCATTTAAGAGAGGGTTATGGTTGAATGCTGAAGGTAGGTTTGAGCTTGTTTGTGATGGTCAACAGAGAAGAGGATTTATCTAGATCTGCCTCCAATAAAGTGACAATGATAGATTCGCATGGAACCATCTATTTCTACACAAGTGATGCCATTTGCATCTTAATGCCACGTTCATTTTTTTATTTTTGTAGCTAATAAGACTTCTATTGAAAAAAATTGAACATCATGTTCACAATGGTGAACATTCTGAACAAGAAACAAATACAATCTAATCAAGAACTAAAGGAAATAGAGACTAAGAATTCAAATAAAGAAATACAATTCGTACACCCCCAAATACGAGCCCAATGAAACAAAGCACCAAAGAGGAGAGATTTTAGGTGATCTAATGTTCTCTCCTTGTCTTAAAAAATGCGGGTATTGCGTTCCTGCCAAACTAACCACATTAAACATGTCGAGACCATATTCCAAATGGTTGAAAGATGCTTTCCAAACTAGTTTCTCAAGATAAAGAAAAAAGAGCTAACTGACCTCGGCATTACCCACTGGATCCCAAACATTGCAAAAGCTTCACACCATAAGGCGTGAGAAAACTTACAATGAAGAAGAAGGGGATCCATTGATTCCCTATCGCAGCAGCATAAACAGCACCTATTAACCAAGGACTGACCTCTCTTAACAAGATTATCAATGGTGAGTATCCCATCATTAGCTGTTGTCCATAAGAAAGACACCCGTTTAGGCACCTTTGCACAGCAAATTCACTCCCAAGGAAATTCATCAGTGTTAGGACCAGACAACAGCTTATAAAAAGAGGAGCTCAAATCAAATACCCCGAACGTAGTCAACCTCCAAACCGGGTGATCATCCCCCTCACCCCTCGGCATAGAGGAATAAATAAGCTCAAAAAAGGAACAAACAGTTTCTGCCTCCCAATCCTGAGGACCATGATGGAAAAGTAAATTCCAGCTCTTACTACCTCCTTCTGAAGCAGATACTACCAAGTCAGAGACCCATGCTTCTTTAGATAAAGAGCAAGCAAACATAGTAGGAAAGAGTTCCTTCAAAGAAATAGATCCACTCCATGGATCATGCCAAAAACTAACAGAGCAACCCTCCCCCAAATTATGTAGAATCTGACTAAAGAACTTCTCTATTCCTTCCTTAATACTCCTCCACATCCCACATCCCACATCCCACACCCCTTTGAACCTCTTACCCCTCTAGTGCACCAGCCTCCTCTTGCCTCACCATATTTGGTTGCTATAACCTAACGCCATAATTTGTTACTTTCTTTCCCAAAACACCACAACCACTTCCCAAGCAAGGCCTTGTTAAACAACCTAATCCTCCAGATCCCTAAACCACCACACTTAATTGGCAAATAGACCTTATCCCAAGCAACTAAAGGATATTTAAAAACATCCTCTGAGGCCCCCCAAAGGAAATTCCTCTGAATCCTTTCTATTCTAGCTGCCACAGCTTGAGGGATAGTAAACAAAGATAAAAAGTAGGTGGGAAGGCTTGAGAGATTACTTTTTAACAAAGTAAGCCTGCCACCTTTCGACAAATAAAGTCATTTCCAACCAGACGGCCTTTTCTCCATCTTTTCTATAATAGGATTCCATATCGATGAATCCTTATAATGGGCCCCGAGAGGCATGCCCAAATATCTCATAGGCAGAGTACCCACCTTGCAACAAAGGGTACGAGCTAAAGCATTCAAATTCCCAACATCACCAACAGGAACAATCTCATTCTTGCCTACATTAACTTTTAGGCCCGTAATAGCTTCAAAGAAGATCAGTACCATCCGAATGTATAATAACTGCTCCCTAGAAGCATCATAGAACAATATAGTATCGTCAGCAAAAAGTAGATGAGAGATATGCACACCTCGTTGTCTATGGTACCCCGCTTGAAAACCACAAAGAAAACCACCATTTTCCGTTCTCTTCAATAGTCTACTCAACACTTCCATAACCAAAAGGAATAAAAGTGGAGACAAAGGATCCCCTTGGCAAATACCACAGGAACTACCAAAAAAACCTGCAGGAGACTCATTGACCAAAACTGAGAATTTAACTGTAGAAATACACACCTTAATCCAACTGCTCCACTTCGCTCCAAAGCCTATCCTTTCCATAAGATACAATAAGGCATTCCAGTTCACATAATCATAAGCTTTCTCAATGTCTAGCTTAACTATAACACCAGGAGTGCCACTCTTCAACCGGCTATTTAAGCATTCATTAGCAATTAGAACTGAATCAAGAATCAGTCTTCCTCCCACAAGAATTCTGAGAATCAGATATTTGCTTATCCAAAACCCCTTGGAGTCTATGAGCCAAAACCTTAGCCAAAAGCTTATAAAGGCTACCCACAAGACTAATAGGACAAAAGTCTATAATATCGACTGCATTAGACTTTTTGGGGATCAAACATAGAAAAGTGGCATTAAGAGATTTCTCAAAAACACACTAGCTATGAAAATCCGTGAAAAAAACCATGACATCCCTTTCTAAAACACTCCAGCATTTCTAAAAGAAGGCCATAGTAAACCCATCTGGCCCAGGGGCCTACATTCATAGATCAACAAAATGCTGATAACTATGCATTACAATGGGACAGTGTTCATTTGATTTCCCAAAGCCCTTGAGGGCATCAACTGACCAGATGAGGCACTAAGGCATGTTTCTTGCTGTTGAAGCTGATTTTATGCTTGTCAATCCCTTACCAATCAACTGACTCCTCTTATATGCTTCTTTGAAACTTGGACTAGAAAATATGGATTTTTTTTTTCCTTGGGAGCCTTTACCTTAAGCTTTTTTCCATCGTGTCCTCAAGGTCAAGAGTGATTCTTCTTGGATCGAAAACCCCATTTGTCTTGTCCATTGGTGCACCACATACATTAATTGAAGAAACTTTTTTGACTTGTAGATAACACCATGGTAAGGACCAAAGGGACATATTTCTCAAAAAAAGCCTGGTCTTATCCTTTCATTTTTAATTATAATTATTATTTGGATTTTTTATTTTAGAATTCATAGGGCTCTCTCCTGAATTTGCTATTTTGTGCATGCGTTTCAGCTAAATATTTAGATGTTTACTCTCTCTTATGTACCTAAAACCTCGTTAAAATGCAGGCACCACCTGTGATCGTATTCTCTTCAGCTTGTGCAGGATTGGCAGGTCAGAGATTTTCCCTATTCCTTTTTTTTTTCTTGGCTCTAGTTTATGTAGTGATGTTCTCAATATCGTTGAATTGATAGTTTGATCCTTGTTTTTGTGATAACTAATACATGGAATTTTCTGGAGATAATATAAAAAAATACTTCTTATATCATTGCCTAATAATCTCCTTCAGCAGAGACCTCTGTCGTTCCTGGGCTGTAGTTTGTGGCCTATTAGGTATGCGATATAAGTTTTATATGGAGTAGTGTCCCCCACTTACATGGAATTAAAAAATTTTCTGTCCAAAGTAACTCGTGAAGAATTGTTTTTAATAGGTGCCCCTAACTTTTCTTGGGAACATATTTGAAATCACTAAAACATGTTTTATATTGTCTGGAATTTGACTTGGGTACTTCCATATGCAAGTTATAAGGAAAGCAATAGTTATGTTTCAAATTGGATTTTCTTTCATCTGGGTTGTCCGCCTCAGTAAAAAAGGGTTCATTTCTTCTTGTGTTAAGAGTAACGTTAGGTCTTTCTCTATGTAAGTGGTAGAACAAAGGTTCGATTCTCCATGCTAATTGGGAAGTTTACTTATAAAATATGTCAGGACTTTCTAGTGATTTGACAAGCTATGTTGACTGTTGAATGTAGAGCAATGTATTATGGTTTGGTATGCTTGTTTATAGATTCATCCTTAAATTGCGTGTCTTCTTTTTTTTTTTTTTGTTCAGTTAAATGGTGTGGCTTCTTAAACCTTAATTGATAATCTTACTGGTTCACTCACTAGTCTTCAGGAGTTCTCTCTTCTTTATGTATATGATAGAAAGAAAAAGAAATTTAAATTGATAGTGTGCTTGATACCTAGTGTCTCCCCTTAAATGCTGGAGAGCTCATTATTGTTCTTTGACTAAACAAAATTCTGATAGATAAATAGATTGGTGTTTTTGTTTTTTTCTGAGAATTCTGTTTCAAAACCCTTGGCCTATGCATTAAGTTGAGCAAGCTTTTCATGGCCATTGGTCTTGTCGAAGCCAATTAAGTATTATCCTGGTTCCTAACTAGACCAATGAGCTATAGTTCTACTCTCCCGTAATAATGGGGTTGTTAGTTCAAGACCCATGGTGTTTGTGTGTAGCTTACCAATCAATACCTATAAAATAAAAATAAAAAAAGTGTGTAGCTTACCAATTTTTTTAAAAAAAATTAAAAAAAAAACCTTGGTACCTAATGAGATTTTACTATTAGGACAAGAGGAGCTATGTAACCCTCCTCCAATAATAGAAATAGGGAGCTACATCTTTTATTGAAAATACAATTTCATCTGTCAAATAGATGACAACAAATAGCGATTTATTTCCTTTTTCAATGGGCACTCTAATACCTCAGCATAGATTGTGTGTTTGGATTTTGGGGAGAGGAGAGAGTAGACAGTGCAAGGGGGAAGGAGAGGAGAGGGGAGGGGAATGGAAAACCATTCGCCTTGTTTGGATCTTTTAAAAATTATGTAGGTGTAGGAAAATATATCGCTCTCCCCTTTGTCTGGATGCTTAAATAATAGGACGAATTACAAATTCTATTCCTGTGACATACTTTGAAACATATAGGGCACATTTGATAGGCTGTAATGGTGATTACATAGGAATAGGTATTACAAGGAATACAAGATGTTGTAATGTAATACTTATTACTATTCATTTATTTGGTGACAGAAACCTGTGAAGACAATGGAATAAAAGTACTTTAAATTAAATTGTCTAAAATACCCTTGTTATAAAATTACAAATACACTTGATAAGGATTAGTTTAACGAACCCAATCTTGAACAGAGGACCTCCAACAAACCCAATCTCTCTTATTCTTCTTTTTTGTAAATAAAATTGCTTTTATTTCATTGTACAGAAGTAGCTAGAGAAGTAATCAATTGGTCTTTCAAAAATTCTTGTGGGTCTTCAATCAAGTGTCCCACAGTTGTAAAATTTGACCAACAAACTACAATCTTACTTGAACAGTGGTAAAATACTCAATTTTATCAAAGTCCTCAATCTTGATTCAATATCTGGTTTTGCTCTTAACTCAACATTAGGTAATTTGGTAGAAATCTGTCCTTCTAAGACTTTCAAATATCCGGGCTTAAACTTATTCTCAGGGTTACCTTCCCTTTCATGGTGATATTCTACCAAAGTCTCCACTAGTTTCAAATCTTCAATAGGAGTCCACTTTCGTTTAAAAGGACCTTGAGAATTAAGTGTATTTGATTCCATATCTAAAAAGACAAGACAAATCATAATGCAGCTAAAATACTAACAAAGAAAATTGGAAGTTGATAAATAAAATGTAAATAATATACAAAAGCTTAGACACAATTTTAATAATTGAACAAAATGATAATTTAAAGAAAGAATAAATATGAACGATAAGAATTGAGATCATTTTTTTTTCCCAATCTCAATTTTTCCCAATATGAACGATAAGAATCTCAATTTTTCCGCAAAGAGAGAAGAATGAAAAGCAGCACATAAACAGGCTATATGAAAATATTTGAGAAACTCTAGTTTGTCAATCGTACCAGAGGGATTTTCATTTAATGTATAAATAGCACTTTACAATTTATAAGTCTATAATTTAAATAAATTTACAAGTGATAAATAGGCATATATAAATACAAGTTTGAATCCTATACATATCATCTACTCCCTCCGTCTCACTTTGTTTGTCCTCTATTCTATTTTGAGATGTCCCAAAATATTGTCCTGTTTCTAAAAATAAAAGTTATTAATTTACTAATGTTCTTATTATACCCCTACTTTATTTTCAAAACTATTTGAAAAGAAAGCTTACAAATATTTAAAAAATCAATCTAATTGGGGCATCTTTTTAGTTGCCTCATTAAGAATAACTCTTTAAAAATAAAAAATAAAAGCTAATAAATTTATTTAAGGGTAGTTTTGTAAATTTATATGTTTTTATAAAGCAGACATGACAATAAATGATGTTCCCTTAAAAGGTTTGACTTTTCAAATAGAACAAACAAATTGGGATAGGGGGAGTATTATCTATCTTCAGGTGTTTATCTTCTTAGCAGACTTTGAATTGTTTCCAACTCTATCCTCTTTATCTGCTTGTTTCCTATTTTATTGTTTTTGAAATCACAAATATAAAACAAAAAGTTTCAGAACAAAAAAATATAATTTCAGAACAGCCTATTCAATCGCAAATAAAGTTTCTTGTTTGTTCTGTCCTTCTAAGCTTTGTTTTTGAAAGTGCATCAAGGACACCAACAAGATTTTGAAAACGCAAAAAATAGTAGAGAGAGAAAAAGGGGGGCAGTACCTGTGGCATTGCAGAGATCTAGTAGGGGAGAAAAAAATTCTTAAGAAGAGAGAGCAGCAACTAAGGAGAGAGAAAGATTGTACCTGTAGAAATAGAAAATCTCTGTAGGAGATTAAAATTTTTGAGAGGAGGGACATAAAATATTTCAAAAGGGAGGGAGATAGAAATTTTTTGAGAGGGAGATGAAAATTTAGGAGAAACAGGTAAGAGGGGATTTTTTGGGAATTTTTTTAATTGAGTGTGTTATTAGGTGAAAGAATAGGAATTCAGACCTTTTAGTAAGAAATGATTATTCCTCATTTTAAGGAATAGCTATTCATAAGGAATAATTATTCCTTGTAATAAAAACTTTGCCAAACAACTATATAACTAAACCATAGGATTAGCCATTACATTATAATGTCTATTATAGTCTACCAAACGTGTCCTAAAGTTATCTTGTGCTTTATTTTGTGACATTTCTCCTATGATTTGTCTTACGAGGCATTTTCACTAACTTTAACAGAATTGATAATGTGACAAGTGCCAACAACACCTGTTAGGAAAGAATTAAGGCAAAAAGATCATTTTTCCTTGAAGTTTACACCTATTGAACAAACACAAGCTCAAACGAGGATCGAATGAGAAAGTTAGAGACAAAACCAAATATGTGACAATAGAACGAATTTTTTTCCTCCAATTCTTTCTTAAAGTGAGTAAAAATGTCTCATAAAGCAAATTACGGTGGAGGTGGGTATCACAAAATAAACCACGTGATAGGCTCCATATTTTTATATTTTAAGGGTATACCACATGGATGGTATCTGTAATTTACCATGAAAATTAAAATGGGAATGACGGGAAATGATAAGACATTATTAATTGACGTTCATAAAAGGGAAAAAAAAAAAACACATTATAAATTGACAATTATACCCCGCTCTTGTTTAATTTAAGGAATAGATATGGATTGACATCATAATGGCAAAATTGACAGTTTAAATTTTTTTTTAATATAAGTGAAATCCTCTCCATTTAAATTCCCCCTAATTTGGGGCAATTAAAAATGAGGGTAAGATAAAACACACCCTAAGTTTTTTACTAGTATCTCTATAGATCTTACCATGTGGAAGCTAAATGGAATAATTTCCTCTCACATTGGATATTGAAACGCCCTGTAATTTATTATTGCTGATTCTATTACCTGGCAGTCTCTGACTAGGATACCGCAAGGCAATCTTAGGAAGTTTGGCCAAGTTACTTTTGGAGCTTTGTACTGATGTTAGGAAAAGTATTGATGCTTTTCAAGTGCCTGCATTTGCTAGATAAGATATATTTCTGAGTTGTGATCCCTCTTTTACAACTGGCACCATGACATCTCCTATTCGTCTTCTATGGTTTGGTTGTTTTTTCAGTTTTTGTGAGCACTAGAATCTCTTTAAAAGTAGGACTGTTGTGATGTTAGTTATCCTAAAAACTGTTTTTACTTTAATCATTGTTTATTTTGCTTTTACTAATGGATGTCTGATGGAACTGTAAACTGTTAATGAAAATTGTATCTCCTGGAAAATTTACAGGTGGTGCCGTTCCAGCTATTGCCCAACTTGCTTCTTCATCTTATCACGCGGTAGTCTCATCTCCTTCAATGCCTCCACCTTCACAAGATGACAAGATGCACAAGTCCAGAACTTCCTCCACTCTTTAATATATATATATATATATATATCTGCTTTCTTGTTCTGTGTGAGTGCCCATGGGTATGTGTATGAGAGTCATTGAGTTTTGGGTGTGCAGATGCCCAATTCAGTAATATGCTCCAAAAAGTCACATGAGCGTGCATGGACATGCTCAAATGGACAATGTAATATCTACTTGGCTTAACAAATTTTTGTTATTTCTTACTTTAAAACAATAAAAATTATATGAATCATTTAAGGTGATAAAAAGGCATGTATATGAAATTTTGACCACAGATGGAATCAGTACAAACCAAGTTGTCAAAAATTGGATTGTCTTTTTGTCAACTATAATTATACTGTCGAGTTAATTTGTACTGCTTTGTCTCATTTTTAGACGTGGTATCAAAATGTGTTCATTTTGGTATGGAAATGTGTGGACCAGAATAATAGAGGTTAAAAATGAAGAAATGATACTTCTCCATTCTCATAGAAGTCATAATTTTGGCAATTATGCAGCTATGCCTGAGTCCATGACATTCAGGGCTGGAGATAAATATGCTGTGCTTAATACATATCCCAAAGGATGTACTTCTTTTGGCCCTTATAAAATGCCATTCAACTCACAATATAAATTGCATAGTTTTCAGAACCGGATCGGACCGGGAGGTTGGATCGTGAAAATCGAAAATCGAGATGAAAACCGGTTTTTTAAGCCTAAAGAGTCGGATTTTTAGTTAATTCCGTGAACTCTTAAAACCGGGGTTGGACCACACGAACTGGTGGCAAGAACCGTGCAGTCCAACCCCATAGCAATTTTTTTTTTTTTTTTTTTTTTTTTTTATATAAAAACAACTTAACACAATTTTATTCTACTTAATTAAATTATCCATCTCTTACAAGGAATAAAAAAAATTATAATTAAAGTCTTTCAAAGATATTCAACTTTACTTCAAAAATTAATCATAAATTTTAATGTTTTCATAGTTATTATTTTATTTTATTAACTTTATTATTTAATTATTAAATATATGCTTGAAAATTATTAAATTTCCCTCATATATATAGATATATTAGTCAATTTTGCTAATTTTATAAATTTAATATCTATATTTAAGCTTTAATTTATTATTAAATTAATTATGACGTTATCACGGTTCGATCCGGGTTCGATCTCGGTTCGACCTCAAAAACCTTGAACCTCTCACTTTTACGGTTTAATGAACGGTACGGGTTTGAAAACCTTGATAAATTGTTATAATCTATTATACTAGCGTACAAACTACAAACTGTTTTTTGGTTTTGTTTATTTATTTATTTAGGCCATTGTCAAAATCATTCGTGAAGGGAGTCAATTTGTTGATTCCTTAAAAGGTGGAAACTACATTACTTGGTTTTCATTCTTGAGGGCAGAAATCCAGAATAAGAATAAAATTGACATACGGTCAAAGGGGAAACTGAAAATGACTTGGTTGATTTTGTATAAATTCATGATTTGATCATCGCTTATTTGGAATTAAGGCTTGGTAATTGTTGTTGAAATAGTATAAGCATTATCATGATACCATTTGTTACAATCTAAGAAACGGTAAGCATATTTGTGTTATACACCAAAAATAATAGTTAAATTATAATTAAATTATAATTAGGACCCTTAGCAAACGCCAAACCAGTGGCGGAGGCAGGACTTTAACCTTGGGGACCAACTAAAGAATGAAGTAGTATGTTTTTATTTTTATATATGATATTCATATTATGTACATAATTAGTGTAAACTAGTACTAGAAACACAGGTTAGCCATACATGTTGCAAAGAGTAAGGCTTTTAGCCATACATGTGTTCTTGGAATTGATGCAAGGAGTAAAATAATTTAGGACTTGCGATATGAATTCCGTAAAGCACTAACTTTCAGAGACAATTGAAGTAAAAAAGAAAAATAGAAAAGCGAATCAAATAGAGAAAATCTGAGAAAATTTGGAAGAGAGAGAGAGAGAGAGAGAGTTGCTAAATAATTATGTGATTATCACAGGTTGATAAATATCCAGTTAATTTGTCACTAATAGAATTGTAAACCTATTTTAATAGAAGGATAGAGGGGCCAAAATGATATATACTTGAATTTTTTTCAAAGAATTTATGACAATTCATAGAGGAGTCTCTCTCTCTCTCTGTCACTAATAGAATTGTAAACCTATTTTAATAGAAGGATAGAGGGGCCAAAATGATATATACTTGAATTTTTTTCAAAGAATTTATGACAATTCATAGAGGAGTCTCTCTCTCTCTCTCTCTCTCTCTCTCTCTCTCTCTCTCTCTCTCTCTATATATATATATATATATATATATATATATATACTTTTTATAAAAAATTTGGGGGAGCCATGGCTCCCCTTAGTCATAACGTGGTTCTGCTACTATACTAAACACGATATTTTTGTCACACCTTGTCCATGTAACAAGTTGTGAGTGGTAGGTTCATATAGCTCTAAAATTGTTGAGATAATAGGAAAAGTCAAGTCGCCACATGAACAAGTTGCCGGCAAGTTATGGCTTTAGTTAATTGTCCTAGCATTACTGCTGAGACAAAAGGAAAAGTCTGTCACCAACTTTTTCACCTAAGTTAAGTAGCTTCTATGTTGTAATGGATCCCCGTAAGATAAGTTTGTGAGAAAGTTTGAGAATTTTTCTGTAAAAATTTAGTGTATCTAGCAAAAATTGAGACAATAGTTACAACAAAGGGAATGATGCAGCACAAAATTCTTTCTTCCAAGAAATTTGCGGATAAAACAAAATGTAAAATAAATAGACATAAGAATCAACACTTCGGATTGTTTGGAATTAACAAGAAGCAAGGATAGAAAAGCTAGTTATGAGCACCTAGAGTTGTCCTGTCCTAAATCCATACCAGGCCATTGGAGGTCATTCCAATTGAAATTTTTATTAATCAAGCAGACTATCCAATTGGAGTACAATAGCCCCCTTATGTAGACTTTTAGGACTAGAGCTAATCCAATTTGACGTGGGGACAATCCCAATTATTGAATTATGAAAATAACCTAGACTCTAAAAAATTAAATACAATACAAATAATTTTAACTAGTAAGACCTAAAATAAAATCTCCCTGTCAAAAAACAGACCTAAAATAAAATCCAATGGTAAAAAATACAATTTGACTTTTAAAACTAAATAAAATTGTTTTCGTGCTCCCTGAATCAAGGGAGTAACCTGAAATGTGCACATCAATACAAAAATCGGCATTTTAGCATGCTTCCCACTTTTTTAACCTCTCTAACCAGAGGTGAACCGGACAGGCATAACTCATCATAAGAATGCATTCCTTTAGAATTACCTGAGAGTCATCCTTAAGGGACCTGTCTTCAGATTTTAAATGACTTTCCAAGCACCACCTTCAACAAAACTGATGCCTTCTCTAGCTGCCACAGCCTCCACTGTTACAGTCAGCTAAGCAATCCTTGTTTTGATGTCAAAGGATTTTCCAGAAATATTTTGAAAACCCCATTCCTGGTTGTTGCCAATAAAGCTTCCTCCTAGAACTAAAAGTTTGCACACTATTACCTGCTTTAGGAGCCAACTTTCTGCATAAAACTCACCAACTAGCTTCACAGCTCTATAGGCTACCTACACTTTGTGGGAGTCTTTTGACTGGAAAAATCTTACTGTTAACTCTCCCACATATTACAGCTGCTTTGTCTCCGGCAGTCCTGTTCATGTTCCTTTCCTGGGAAATTATTTTTTACATTCCTCCAAATTTGCAGAGAGATCAAGAGAATCACATGCTTACTGAAACTTACAGAGAAGAAGAGACCAACCAAACTGATTTCACAGAGGCACATAAGGAAGATGAGGAATGGTTTCAGATGCTTGCTTGCATAAGCACCAAAGCTTATTTCAATTATAACCTTTTTCTTGTACAAGATTCAGCACACTTCCTCTACATCTTTAAAATAGCTTCATAGAATTTATTTTAATTTTTATCAGCACATTAGTATTTCCTGCTAGCTACCATAACTTTTCATCCTCCTTTCTGCAACCAGATTCTCCCTTCATTTATCTATAACTGGGTTTGTGCACATTAATTTTGCAGGCTTTTGGGTGCCTATGTGCTTAGTGCTTATATGTGCTGATCACCTGAAAATGACTTCCCTAGCCATTTTAGGGTATTTGTGCTATTCATTTGCTAAAGATTTTGATTGAGATGACGATGCTCCCAAAGAACCACCACTCCAGAACACCCAGAACATATGCTCACATTAGGCAGCCCTGCAGTATAGTCCGGAGGTTTTTCTGTGAAAACTGACAGATATCATTAATTGAGAAACCAAATGTAATGGGATAGCTCAATAGCCATACATTAATGTGAAGACAACGGAGGGTGGGGAGGAAATGAAAAAGAAACAAGAAAACTTGCTGTAAATTTAATGACAAACAAGAATGAGGGAAATGAGTGATTTGTGAACAAATTCCAATGCTGAGCATTAGAACAAAGTTACAAGTTGAGATCCAAAACTGCACTCTGATTTAGATTTTAGAGTTTCTAGCTCGTAAAGATATTGGGTGTGAGTATGATATGATAGGAACAAAGCAATACATCAATTCTTATGAAATGATAGGAACAAAGCAATAACATCAATTCTTGAAAACCTAGGATATGATGTAACTCAACAAGGACACATTAACTAATTGATATATAAATAAGTATTTTTAAATATACCTATCAAAAAATAAATAAATAAGTACTTTTAAATGCATATTATGCTAATGTTTAGTTTAACGATAAATGAGAAACATCAAAAAGCATATAATACGTAGAATAATCCTATCAAAAAACTTAAGGTAGAATAATGAAACTAACATAGATGCTATAGATAACAAAAGAACACATGATCCATGTTTGACATTCTTAGAATTCTTGTATTTGAAGATTTCTGACTGTCTGAAGGCTGAAGCAGAAGATCCCATAGTTTACATTTAAATTAAAACCCTTTTTCCTTTAAAAATAAAAATAAATAAAAAGGTCCATTTTTATTCCTAAAGGCATCCATGTCATATGCTATCATATCTGTGATAACAAATTAACTTTGGCTTATGATGGTCCCTCATTAGCCAATTCCATCTCAGGAGAGAGATACAAAATCAGAGGCTTTCTTCAAATTCTCACTTCTAAAAATTTCTCTGGAGCAAGTTGCGGTTTAGCAGGTCCAGCTTTCGGCTTCAATTTGCTGCTTCAGCCTTCTATTCTGCACTTGAGGTCAGTGTCTATTTCCTTTTTCTCTTTATTTTTCTGCGAATACATTAATAGAAAAGCAACTAGGAAAGCATGCTAGTGTTTATTTTATTTTTGGTATTTTTGCATATATGTTTTTTTTATTTTTTTATTTTTTTATCATTTTATGCCAAAAATATATTATATATATAGGGTGGTGTGGGAGTTTAGCCCTAGATTTGTGTAATGTTTGCAGATAAGGACCTGTATATTTGTTTGCAAAGCACCTTTTTCACATAGAGCTGCTCTACGCAAAAAAAAGATGGTTTGCATTGTCTTTCAATATAGTATACACACCAAATTATCATCAGGCCAGATACATACACAATATGTATATTGACATATATGTGTTAGATATATATCAGATATGGCCATACAAGTATGACAGCTACTCTAAAGTATCTGTTCTTCTTAGCTTTCTAGTATCTTCCATCAAAATCATCAGATGATCACGCAATCATTAAATTTTTCATGGAAAGAAAAAAGAAATTGTTCATTTTATTGATTTTTGACAAATGTGTTGAGTGGACCTCATGCAAAGACCCTTTTCCACATAGAGCTGCTCTATGCAAAAAAAGGAAGTTTGCATCTTCTTCCAATATGGTATAGACCAAAATATCATCAGGCCAGATACATATACAAAATGAATATTGGCATATCTATGATAGATATATATCAGATATGATCATACGGGTATGACAGCTACTTTAAAGAATCTATACTTCTAAGGTTTCTAGTATTTTCTACCTATCAAAAAATTAAAAAAGTTTCTAGTATTTTCAATCAAAATCATCAGATTCTAGAACAATCATTAAATTTTGCATGGAAAGAAAAAAATAATTTAACTTTATTGATTTACCCATGAATAGATATTTCAGAATTTACATTCGTCTAGAGAGGATACATTTGAAGCTTCAATAGTAAGGAATAAAGTGGGTTTACTTACAGCTCATTTGCAATAATAATACCATTGGAAGCTTAAAGTACTCCACATAGTTCAAAAATAAACTTCTCATATTTCATTCAGTCCCCCCACCCCCCCCCCCCCCCCCCCCCCAAAAAAAAAAAAAATCAAAATACTTATTTTTGATTAAGTTAGTAAAGGACAATTTCTTTTTCTTTTTCTTTTTTTATAAGCAAGAAAAACGTATATTCAAAAAAATACTTTATGCAAAGAAGCACAAAGCATATCAAAGATTACAAAAAAAGAGAGAAAAGCAAAAACAGAGGAAATAAACTAATTACAAAGAAAAAGAGAGCTAAGGAACAAAGGGAGAGTTTCACTAGAGGAAAAAACCATTCCTCTCCAGAACTAATTAAATATGACATAAAAGAGAGAGAAAGAAAGTATATAACTTAGTAATGAAAAATTTTCTCTAAGTTAAATCTGAAAGCTCCATCTCCAAAACCAATCAAATATAATATAAAAAAAAAGAATCCAGTATTTTATAAAGAATAAGTAGAGAACATCCCCACAACTACTAACAATATAACAACATGCACTGAAAGAGTAAATTTTCTCCTTTTGAGCATCTCAGCTTTCAAGTTACTTATCACATCCATAAAAGTTTTTTATTTTTAATAAACAAATGTCTCTCAAACATTAAATGTCTAGATAAGACTTGAGTTTTTAGAATTCATTGACCAATCAAATATACTTACAAAGGAATACATAAATGATTACTATTAAGCAAAAAAGGATTAGATTTATACCTGAGCATGTGTAGATGACGCGAACATCCTTAAGCCAGAAAAGCTTTTAACATTCACTTGTAAGGTATAGATAGGGAAAGAGCATCCACTTTAGCATAGGCCCATCACAAACACTTAACAGATCCCCCATTAATGCAGCAAACTCTTTCACCAGTATGTAACCTAGAGCCTTCTAGCTAGCAGTCTTTGTCACAATCTTGAGGTATATCCACTTTGCATGTCAGCACTATGTATATCCACTATGCTTCTCATAAATCACTGTCATGAGATCCTACACTCACGAGCTTTGTCCCAAGCTCCTCCCTTGGTTTAGCCGAAAGCCCTTTTGCTAACATCTCTTCATCATACTTCCGTGCCATATCTACCATTCCTTTATCTACCAAAGCATCAATCAAAGCATTGTAAGCAGACTCATCTGGACTACACCCAAGTTCCTCCATCTTCTCCCACACAATAAAAGCTGGTCGAAGAAACCCCCATCTCCCAAATTTTCTCAAAAGCATCACATAAGTATCCATCCTGGGACGAACCCCGCTTTCAATCATTCTATCGAGAAGTCTAAGAATCTCTCTGGGCTTCTCAAGACATCTAAAAATGCAATTGAACGTGATAACATCTGGTACACAACCCTTCTCATGCATTCGATCAAGCAACTCATAAGCCTCCTTATATCTACCATTTTCACAAAACAGCTTTATAATCGTATTATAAGTCGCAACCTCAGGCTTACAACCGAAGTCCCTCATTTCCTTAAACACTCGAACAGAACAATCCACACCCTCCGAAAGACCAACAGCACGAATAACTGTATTATATGCCACCACATCCAACCTTATACCCTTCTTCTTCATCTCCTTATACAACTTCACAGCCTTCCATGGCTTCCCACTCTTGCACATTATATCCATATATATCGAATAAGAATGCAAATCTTTACGGACACCCATTTGATCCATCTCTTCCCAAAACTCCCTACACTTACTCCACCATCCCATCTTAAACCATCCACGAAGAATCATATTATAAATCTTGGTATTCTTCGCCTCAACACCAAACTTCTTGTTCTTCCCAAAACACAAATCATAGGCCTCAACCACATGCTTGTACTCACACAAAGCATCGATAAGATTACAAAAAGACATCTCATCCTTCAAACCAAACTCGTCTAACGAATCATAAATACCTACAGCTTCTGTAACTAAATGTGCACATATATATCGCTTAAACAAAATCCGAAAGGTGGTATGGTCTGGTTTGGAAAATGGGTTTGCTTTCATTCGATGAATTAAGTCCCAAGAAAGCTGGAATTCGAAGAACTTACATAGAATGTCGAGCATACGATTGTACGTATGAGTTGTGTGTTGGAAATGGGATTGGGTTTGGACCCAGTTGAAGAAATCGAGAGCACGCTTCCAGTCATTGCAGTAGGAGTAGAGGGTTTCGTGGACTGCGGTGGGATCGAAATCCGTGTGGGATTGTAAAATGGGTTTGGTTGACAAAGATTGAGAAAGAGGAAAGAGGAGAGAGATGGGTGACTTAATGATGAACCGTCTGCTCGTGATTGAACAAAGCATTTTTTTTTTGTTTTTTTTTTTCCCTTGTTTTTGTGTTTTGTTCTGCTGATTATATAAAACCCTGAAAGCTTCGTGAATCAACTTGAACAAATCACGGTAGACATGACATACGGGCCTGGTTAATCGGGTTTGAGTCAATGTTGGGCCATTTTGAACCGTTAGAAACGGGTGGGTCAATCGGATTACGAGCTGAATTGGGTCAGGCGACCTGTTTCACTAAAATTGTTCCATAACCAAAATACTACCATCCAAAGTCTTATACATAGCCATAATAGTACCATTTATTCCATAGCCGTCATCTAATGTTCTTCACATAGAATATTGTTAACCTGAGTTTCACCACCATTTGAAGGTACCTAAGAGAATCAAACATGCCTCTGCCCTCTTTAGCTCAAAAATTAAGCCATACAATAGAAACATATATGACCGGACATAAGCTTCGTACTTTGACCCAAATACCAAATAACATTAGTAGAAACATCATTAACCTTAGTAATTCAACTTGAATATAAATTGATAATGTTTAAAATCGTCAGTAGATCTATTGCCCAAACCCGCGGTCTTCCATAAAAAGTGAAGAGTAAGTGTGCGTTTGGCTTCAAATTAAAAAGTTAGCTTATTTTATTATTCAGCTTATTTTTACTACTATTCATAAGTCTCACTGCACTTTTTGATACTATTCATGGGTCCTACTGTACTAGTTCAATTAACTTTTACTTTTACTTACAGTACTTTCAACAAAATAAGCGAATTCCAAACAAAGCCTAAGAAACTTGCCGAATGAAAATAAAGGTGAAGAGTAAGAAACCTGCAGAATGAAAATACCTTCAAAGTGCATCGATGTGGTGCCAACCTAAAACCCTTCGAAGATCAATTCAGAAACTCACATTAATCTCATTAAACTCGAAAGAAAGAGCTTAAGAAATGTGTTTTTCACGTACATCGAAATTGGGGTGTCCCGATGTTTATATAGGGGTCTGTGGATGACCACCTTAGCCAAATTGTAGGGACTTTAGATTATCCCTCAGCTTACTTGTAGGAGGTGGGAGTTATCCCACAGCTGATTTGTAGGAGATGCGAGTTGTCCCTTTACCGGCAATTGCGTGAATGTAGGAGAGTCTTAGGTGATAGTTACCATGCAAGCGTTGTAGTGTAGGCTTTGTATGCCCATCTTCACTTGTCCGCCTATTGGGGTGATAGACTGGTGATAAGGTCAAGCTCTCAAGTGCTTATTCGTCCGTTCTTGTATGTGACGGATGACTTATTGGAGTAGACGCGATATGTTGCATTTGCTACATTGAGTCTTCCACTTCCGACAAGTCAGTACATTCGAAAGACGTAGTTTACATTTGGAAGACGTAACTTGTGTTCGGAAGATTGACTGTGAAGTTAGCTAAAAAGTTCTCGATCATAAATTAACAATTGTAAAAATATAATTAAGATAAGACCATATACATTTAAAAATTAGCACAAAACTTGGTTATACATTTTACAATTTTTTTTTCTTCTCAAAAAAAGAAAAAGAAAAATTTCTCTTTAACTTATCAAGTTTCATGTCATTAGATTGAGATTCTGGAGGTTCTATTATAAAATTTCCTTAAGAAAGTTAAAAGTTTTTCGGTTGTAGAATTGTAACTAATGTAACTAATGGTAACGGTGATTTATCCCTTGTTTATGGGCTTGGTGGAAAGCTACCTAAGAATTCAATAGCACTATAATTCTCAATCTCTTCCATATTAGGAGGTATAAATTCTTTATGAAGCTTGCCCTTCCCACCATGAGAACTATTGAAATGATAGTCTATTTCTGTTGCACTCTCATCAAATATGAGTACATAGAAGTGGGAATTTCCTTCGTATTGGAAAACTAAGAAGTGCCCCTACTTGACTGAGTAGTACTTTGCAAATTCTGGCCGGCCCTTTTGTAACCAAACCTCACCATCACTTTCTGTCAATTCTACATTCCATTCTGCAACACTCGGAATTTTAAAAAATGTAGTGTTTGACAGCCCCTGTCCATATTTCCTTGTAAACTTTCTAGGAATTCCCTGTGAAGAATGAGTCTATAATTAAGTTTTGCACATAAAATACAATATGAAGTATTAAGCGCACACACATACACACACATTGTTCTTAATAGGAAAAACATGGTTTCTGTTTCTAAACAACAATATTTAGAAAATTGGAGTAATGGTTGGTTGACTTGGTTCCATTCCACTATCAAAATATTTCTTGCATCTTATCTTTATTATAATAAAATGCAAATAAAAGCTTCATTCCTTTCTACTATTATAGATTTATACTCCATATATTTTGAGAACCAACCAAAGTTATTCCACTATCTTATGGATTGCATGAATATTTACATTGCAACTAACAATGAAAAAAAAAAGAGGGGAAAGGGGAGCAGGTATGAGGAATTCTTTATATTCTTCTATTTTTATTATTTAAATCCCTGTAGTGTTGGCAAACAACAACCTTTTCTTTTAAGTCCATTTAGTTTTTAACATATTTGCTCACATACAATTTTTTAAAAAGAAAAAAAAAGGAAAAAAAAAACTTCATTTTCTCTATTTATAGTTATACTTAAAACTAATTTTCATTATAAAAAAAATCCAAATGGACTCCTAATCTAGCATAACAAATCTTCAATTGCCCAAAGTGCAAACAAAGTGATAGCTAGGAAGGCCAAAACTAGAATAAATATATTTGTAGGTAAAAGGGGAACCATACTGCTACTAAACAGCTGCTTGTATCCAAAATTATATAGACTAAAAAGTCTTTTTTTTTTTCTTTTTCAAAGAATACCAAACCAAAAACTTAAAAACAATAAGAACATTAAATAATAAAAGGAGTTCTTTAAATAAGTTTATAAAATTATATTAAAAAAGAACAAAACCATCAACATCAACCCCTCTTGGCCCAACTTGTCCGAAGGTACTTGCAACTTGCAAGTCGCAAAGCTTAAAAATATGAGGTGAAAAAATTACAAAGTTCAACAAGCTAGCTAGACTCTTTGGTTCTACATGTATCACTGTTTTTGGAGTTATTACCTAGCATTAGAATTGTAAACTTTTTCCCAAACAAGAGACCAAAGTCATCATCTTACATTTGATCCGATTAGTTTAACAAAGTAGTAGTAGCATCAAGTTCTTAAATCACACACACAAAGTGAGAGAGATGAATATACTTACAAGCTTCCCATCTTGTAGACAATTGTTGAGAATGACCTTGAAAAAATGTGGAGCATTCACCATAACTGTTGCACTGTCAATGTTTCTATCTCCCGCCTTGTATAGTTCAACAAAGGCTTCTTAGTTTTGTATCTTAAGGTTGTGGGTAGTTCTTCTCACTTCTCAATATCTATACAATTTAACATACTATAATTAATGCATTCTGATATACAGTAGCTGAACCTTTTCATTAATGCATTCTGATATACAGTAGCTGAACCTTTTCATTAATGCTTTATGATATATAGTAGCTGAACCTTTTTAGTGAAGCATTATTATAATTAATGAGCTACCAAGTTCATGCTAGCTGCATGTGTTCTTAATGCCAGTTATAGTTAGTGAAGAAGACGTATAGAGAAAGAGACCCGCGAAGAGTTCAAATTCAGTTAGGACTTGGCGTTTAATAGTGCCATGTCAGCATTTTACCAAAATATGAATACAAGCACCCACAACTTATCCTCCTCCTCAGTCCTTACGTTCAAACCAAACCTCCCCAGCTCCACCACACATGCCGCCATAAAAGCTGACGAAGTCACTTCTGGAGCCAATAAAACACACTAGAGCCGCAATTCAAGAAAAGTAAACATGGCTGAGAAATCCAAGCACTGCCACTCCACTGGCACTGAGCCTAATTTTACAAACAAAAATTAAGACCCATCTCATTTTAGTGCTTTTCTCTCAAAGAAGTGACCAAACCTAAAAATCTATAACAGAACAAATTAAAACCCATCAGCTTGTTTCAAAAACTAGACAAAACCCAAATGACTAAATACATAAATTAAAAGAAAAATGATGAGGAAGATGGCCATGGTGCTGGGTCCTTTGTTGGAGATACAATGGATGTGGCGTTTTTTTTCAGGCCACCTTATAGACTCTCACTCGGCCCCTGATGAGTGAGAGTAACTTTGAGGTTATGGGTTTGATCACTTTGAATGAGAGAGATGAGATGATTTTGGCTTTGAGAGTCATTGTTTATGGCTCAGGTGATGGCGGAGTTATAAAGCTCCACCACAAAATCCGATCCATGGTGATTCCGATGGTTTGTGAGGCGGACTGTGGGGTGGAGAGGAGGGCTGGATTTTGATTTTTCATTTTATTTAGATTTGATATTGTGTGCTATTATTGAGTGTGAATGCTTGTATTCATCTTTTAATAAAATGCTAATATGGCACTATCTTATTGGAGGTGTAAACTCTTGGTTTTACGCCAAGACCGGACCATATGCGAATTAGTGCAATGCAAAACTAATTAATTGTACAGATAGTGTTATTAAATGTGTGTTTAACAGTTAATTTGTTTAAAAAAAAAATATTAACATGCATAGAAAGAGATATGATATGACATTAACTTTTCTAAAAAGAACTGAGTAAGCATTTAATGAAGGCTCATCATGATAACTCTTTAGAGCATTAGCATTCAAGATGCCAACCACCACATACTTTTGGTGTAATGATTACTCTATAAGTATAAGTGCTTGTGAGTTGTGGAAGGGCAAGGGCTGGGGTTCTAATCTCTAGGAGGGAGTTTCACACACATATACATTTAGATTATTTTAGAATAAAATTTCTATCTTGTATAAAAAAAAAAAAAAGAAAAAAAAAAGAAAAGGTATTCGGAATACCAAAAAAAGTTCTATTTTACTAACTAAAAAGTTACTTTATCTATTATATTAACTCACTTTATAATATACCAAATATCCTGGTTTCTATATTTATACCATCTCATTTAATTTTTTTTTATTCTTTATTTATTTATTTTTCTTTATTATTTGTTTCCAATAATCATATTTTCAAATAATCGTTACAATAATGGTCATATTTTTTAAAACTCGACTCAAATTTTCTTAATGAAGATGCTTTTTGAGGTTTTGGTTGTAAAATAGCAACTAGGAGGTGTTTACACCCCAATACTAATGCTTTTAGTACCTTTGATCATTTCAGGAACTCTTGTTTTGTCCAATCTAACTATCTAATTAAATAGTACAATGGCACAAAGAATTGCAAGACTAAACCATTCCTTTCATGTTATGCTGAGAAACATATCTCAAAAATAAAATAAAACTACTTCTCAAAGTTTCGAACTGAATTGAAGCAAACTGGTTCTTTTAAAGGGAGTAAAAATTAGACCTTGCAAAATTGACCCAAACTAATTAATCTGTGCGAACCCAAAAAATAATATTAATAATTATAGGGGTTTTGATCCCTTGTAGTCTCTAATAAACTTATGACTTGTACCTGATTTTAACCTAATTTAGCTAGATCGAACCCATACCTGACCTGACCTATTCATCAATCATTTATTATAAAATTTCTTAAGTATTTTTTTTTTATCAACCAATTTTTCATGTATGTTTTTATACAAAAATTATATTAAATTTTATATATTCTAAATTAAAATTACAATGACATTGCTCTTGAACTCAACAAGAAATTATCAATTATAAATGTTTTCAGTGTTAAATCTACTATTAATTAACATTGAGCAGTTTTCTCATAAGTTCATTATAAATTTTCTTCATAATTATTTACTTTTTTCCCCCTCAAACTAATTATTTGCTCTTTTTTATAGTACAACTATAATTTTGCTAACATTCTTCAAATTAAACAAGCAAATAGGTTCACAACAAAAAGTTAAATCCAAAAGCATGCTTAATTAGATTATAGGCAATATAAATTTATTTCATATTTCATGTCTATGTGTTTTTTTTACTTATGGGAAATTATTAGATTAGTATACTATTAGAGTTTTTTATCGGGTATAAACTTAAGGAATTATTTATTATTCAAATTTTATTTTTGATTTTTTTTTCTTTATTTGTGTTGAAATAAATACGGGGAAAAAAAAATGTAAAAAAGACTTTTTTTATATTAAAAAAAGACTTTTTTTATATTAAAAAAAGTGAAAATGCAATTTTGGTTCCTACATTTTGCACCGATTTTTGTTTTGGACCATACTTTTTAGACACACCTATTTTAGCCCTTGAGAATCAAAAACCATTTCCATTTTAGTTCTTACGGTCATTTCACTTACAAAAATTGCTTATGTGGCAGACGAAGTGTATTGTACTATTGTTGTCACTTTAGATGCTGATGTAACCAATAAAATAATAAGAAATTTTTTTATTTGGTATTTTAAAAAAAACCACTCAGCATTTTAATTTAAAAATAAAAAACAAAAAAAATTTTAATTTAATTAAAAAATATATATTTTTTTTTAGTTTTAGGGATTGAGAAAAAAATTTATAGCAACTTTCTCAACTTTTCTTGAACTTTCTTGGCAAACAAACACATCACAAAATTTAAATAAATTTTTAAAAAAATGTTACAAATCCATGGATAGAACTCATCCTTGAAAATCGGCTTGCAAGGGGAAGGTGCCCAAAATCTTATAAACACATGATTAAGCTTATACTTAATCCATGTGAGACACTAGGATCATAACATATCACCATGCTCCGCAACCGACGTCTATGATGGCTCACTCTAGTGACACTGACTTAATGGTAGCCCCTTCTCTTTTGGTGGCTTCACTCACCTATCAATTATTTTAATCTAGCCTCTAGGTCGCCCTCTCCGTGATCCGACCACAAAACCGCAACTTATTTGATCCCATACTCAATGAGCTACACCCGATTACTCAAGATGGTGGTTGGCTCTGATACCAAATGTTACAAACTCATAGGTAGAACTCACCTTCGAAAACCGGCTTCCAAGGGGAGGGTGTCCAAGAGCTTATAAATATATGGTTAAATTTATACTTAATTGGACACTAAGATCATAACAAAAAAATCATTTGAAACCTAACTTGGTGGCTTGGTGGTGGTGGTGGTGGGTGCCATGTAGGATTTTCCCGTTAGTTGGATGATGGCAGTGATCAAAATGGAAATGGCTTTCAATTTTTAGGGACTAAAGTAGGTGCGTCTAAAATGTAGAAACCAAAACGGGAATCAACCCAAATATAGTGACTAAAAGTGCATTTTCGCCATAAAAAAGGTAGAGGTGCTTCCAATTGCCTCTACTCATTTGCTAGGTCTAAGGAAAATTGAATATTCGTTGGTTTAATTTCACTTCATAACATCATAGTCATCTCTTGTGACCCCACCATTTTAAATTTAGGTGTCAAAAAATGATTATTTTTAATAGGTAACCGATGGAAATTATATTAATGAATGAAGAAAATTGATTTTGAATTGGGGTCAATCATTTATTTTCTTCTTATTTTTTTTCTCCAAAAACGTGAAGTACAAAATATGTTTTATTTCATTATAAAGATTTTATTTTTTGAATACAATAATATCAAATTTAAAATCATGTGACAATGAAAAAGAAAATGATTTCTTTATTTAAGTTAAATCACAATAATTTCCCTCATGATTCAGGAAAATGTCAAAAACCACCCATATTGTTATTAATGACACTCCACCTCCTGAGATTTTGATTTATATAATCAATAACCCCTTGTTACCATTTATCACCTTTATAAATAAAGTTAAAAGCCATATTTTTCAAATTAAATTCTCATCTAGAATAATCTCAAAATGCTTCTTGACCATATTGCTCATAAAATAAGAAAAAATGTCCTACACAGTATGTAAAACTCTCATTTTTGCAAAATCTATGAGGGGTAATTGAGAGGCTGCCGTACTCTCAATTGTTTTAGGAAAAGTTAATCCTTGAACTCAAACCTACAACTTGTTGATTGTTTTTTGTGAAGACATGCACTTATCATAGCACCAAGGCCCGAACTCTTATTACATGATAAGAAATTCTTTAAAAAAAATATATAAACTAAAAGTAATAACTACATTGTTAAATGAAATAAGTCACGTTTCAAGTAGTTTTTTTTTTTTTTTTTTTTTTGAGGGGGTTCAAGTAGTTTTTTGATCTAGAATTTGATCAACTTTCCTATCTTAAGATAGTCATTTTCATACAAAATCTCAGTTTTTCATATACTTTCAGATTGCCTTAAATTGAACCATTACTGTATCTTTGAGGGGCCGCAATACTTTAATGTCAAGAGGTACCATCAATATATATTTTGATCAAGAGCATAAAAATAAAACTGATCCTATATATTGACATACAGATATTAAGATATGCCATATAGACGTCTAGAATCTGGCTAACTGGTCCTATGAATTTGGTTCAATCTGTTTAAACTAAGTTGGGAAGCAGTGATAATGAAATTCTATCAAATCTACTAGTCAAATTCAAGGACCATTTACTTTGTTAAAAGAGCTCTCACGATCCACAATACTAAAATTCAAGGTTCTTTTACCAGCAAAATAATAATAATAATAAGGTTGTCACTTTGTTTATAATAGCTCTCGTGATCAACAATTCTGCTCGATCTTTACTAAACATTTTAGGAAATACATTAGTTAGCAGCACTAGCACACCATGTACGTGGAAATATATTAGTTAGCTTATTTATTTATTTCAGATGCAATAAATTAAAGTATGTGACATTTACTCTACAATTGATTGGTCTTTTATCATCAGATTAAGACTCCAATTAATTTATGGTATAAGCAATGTACAGTCATGGACCTAAAACCCTTGGCCCAATATCAATAAAGCCCAAACAAATAGAGTAGACAATTCCACTTGGGGGGGAAGGGGGGGGGGGGGGGGGGTCCACCTTGCCCGGCAAATCAGGATGGTAATGGTACTGACCATAAGTCTAGTGCTACTTGAGCTTGGTTCGAGCAACCTCGGTAGTGCCTTGGGTAATATTGCTGCCGGACAACAATCAGCGTCTAGTGCAAGTTCCAAGGCTCCTATTTCCAAAGTGAGACCCTTCTTGTCAGGAACAATCTAGATGGGCCCCATCCGCACGAGTGGTGGAAAGGGTAAACATTAGTAGTCCACTGAGGCAAGGCTATAAATAGAAGAACCACATGAGAGTAAAGGGTTAGACACCATAGAGTGAGAACTAGGAAAGTAACCGAGCATTAACAGGAAAGTGTTTGGTTAGAGAGGCCAGTTACTTTAGCTAGCCTATAGTCAATCTACCCAGGAGCTACCCATTATAGGATACTCAAAAGCCCACCAAAACAAGTAAATTGTGAGTCCAATTACAAAGTTAGCCCATTAGTAGGGAATTGGGCACGCACAATTGGTGCCGTCTATGGGAATCTCGTGCTCAGCTGTAGTTCCACCAAAGTTTGCCTTGATTGAATATGTCCAACAATCACTCGGTGAGCTATGTCGATAGCAGGCTTGGGGGCTTGTCCAGGAGTCCAAGTTGGCAAGAAATGAGGTATAAGAGAAACGAAGACCGAAGGCACGAATGGGATGGGGAACACTTTGGCTCGGGAGAGGGGTCTTCGTAAACGTACCGATCAATGTCCAAAATCCTCAAGTAAGAGCATTGTGATAAGAGAGATCTGGAACTGGAGCGCTTGCACAAGTTAGTTAGGGATTTGGAGTTGGAAGTGTGGGGTAGGTGATGAAGAAGGAATCACGATGAGTCCCTAGAAGGATCTGTACATACTGGGGACAATCACGGAGAAGCGTCCTACCAAAGTGGCTCTCGCAGATCAAGGGAGAGGTCGTAGGACTTTGCTGATAGAATGTCGGCCTCTCCCAAGCGATGCAGGCACTAAAGTGAGGCGATGGATACCATGAGCTGAGCACTACACAGAGCAACCTGATCACCGTTTTCTGATGAAATTGAACATGCGTGCATGCCGAGGAGATTTAGTAGATCGCCATTCATTTCGTATGATGGGTAGACCGACCTTGTAGAACATGTTAGTCACTACATCCAAATGATGTCGCTTTATAGCCAAAACAAAGCGCTTATGTGTAAAGCATTCCCGTCCAGTCTCAGGCCAACTGCGTTAAGATGGTTCAATGGGTTAAGGAAGGGATCCATTTATAATTTTGGAAAGTTGATACAAGAATTTGGTGCTCGGTTTATGATGTGCAGTCCTGCGCCTCAATTGGTGGGTGCACTGCTGTCTATGAAGATGGGGGTAGGGGAAACTTTTCAGAGCTATACTGATAGGTATTAGGAGTTGTATAATGAGATTAGTGGGGATAACGAGAAAGTAGTCTCTAGCACTTTCAGATTGGGGCTTCTTGAGGACTCAGAATTATGGGAATCTCTGAATATGAAGCCTCCCGAGAACATGCAGCAGTTGATGAGGCGGATTGAGGAGTACAAGAGGTTGGAGGATGATCGGCAACAAAATAAAGGCAAGGCACCCGTCACTTCGCAGTATGTCAAGGATTTACGAACAGGGGGTTTCCAGTCACGATCGAGAAAGGAGTTAAGAATTCAAGAACCTAATGTCTAGTCCGAGGAAGTTAATGTGGCGTTCAAGGAGCCAATTCATAAGATCCTAGACCGAATCAATAACGATCCATACTTCCGGCTGAGTAAGATGTCGGGTGACCTGACAAGGAGGAACCAAAACTTATATTGCACATACCATCGTGACAAGGGGCACACCACTGAGCAATGCAGGGTATTTAAGGATCACTTAGAGCAGTTAGTAAAGTCCGGACATTTAAAAGAGTTCATCGTGAACCCCGAAGGTGCGGTTACAAGGCAAGCGTCGAAGGTTAAGAGGAACACGCTTCCACCGCCATTGGGGGTAATTGAAGTCATCAATGTGGCGTCAATGGGCACGAGTGTAAGCCGACGTAAGGGGGTGTTAAGCGTGGTCTCGGTGGAGAACACCGAATGTGGAAATTGTCCCGAAAAGAAATTGAAGTTAGCCCAAGGGACGATTAAGTTCGAGGATGAAGACTTGGAGGGAACAACCCAGCCGCATGATGACGCTCTCATAGTTACGGCTAGAATCAATGGCTTTATAGTGAAGAGTGTATTAGTGGACCAAGGAAACGGGGCTGAGGTGATGTACCTTGATCTGTTCAAGGGGTTGAGGTTGAAGGCGGAGGATTTATCCAGATACGTTACTCCTCTAGTAGGATTTGATGGCAAAATGGTGGTTCCTAAAGGTCAGATTTCCCTTCATGTGAATATCGAGGGAAAAGAAGTGATGGTGAGCTTTATTATGGTGAATTCCTTCTCCCCATACATTGCTATCCTTGGCAGGCCTTGGATTCACACTATGGGAGTGGTCTTGTCCACTTTGTATGTAAAGGTTAAGTTTCGCACCAATCATGATGTAGCTATGGTGAGAGGACATCAGCAAGTAGCGCGACAGTGTCTGGTAATGGCTGTTAATTGGGAGATTAAGTAGAAAGAGTTCGCTAAGTAGGATCTTGCATAGCAATTACAGGAGCCCCCAAAGGGCCAAAGAGCGGATAGTGTCGAGGATTTAATTAAAGTAAGCATATTGCCATACGAGAATAGGAATTTCCAAGTAGGAGCTAGTATGAAACTTGAAGATCAAATCAATTTGCAGTTGACATTAGTGCAGAATTTAGACATTTTCGATTGGAGTCCATATGAGGTACCCGGGGTGGATCCAAAGTTTATTACCCACAAGCTCAATATGGACCATTCTTTTCCCCTAAAGAAGCAAATGCCAAGGAGATCAGCTAAGTAGCATGTTAAGGTCGTCAAACAAGAGGTCGAAAAGTTAAAGCAAGTGGGGGCAATTAAAGAAGTATTTTTCCCATAGTGGTTATCTAATATCGTCATGGTAAAGAAAAAGAACGATAAATGAAGGATTTGCGTGGACTTTACTGATCTAAACCAGGCTTGTCCTAAGGATCCGTTCTTGGTGCCGAAGATTGATCAACTAGTAGATGCCACATGCAGACATCCGAGGATGAGTTTCTTAGATGCTTTTCAAGGCTACCATCAAGTTGCCTTAGCCACTGAAGACTAGGAGAAAACGTCGTTTATCTCCCTGGAGGCCAAATATCATTACACGATAATGCCCTTCGACCTCAAGAATGCGGGAGCTACTTACTAGAAGATGATGACCAGAATGTTCAGGGATAGATTGGGAATACGGTGAAGGTGTACATAGACGATATGGTCATGAAGAGTTGAGAAGATCAAAGACATATGGATGATTTGTCAAAGGTATTTGAACTACTTAGGCAGCATAGGTTACGTCTCAATGCAGACAAATGCGTCTTCAGTGTGGCGGCCGGTAAGTTCCTTGAGTATATGATCACCTATAGGGGAATAGAGGTGAACCCCAATCAGATAAGTGCCATAGAGCGGCTCAAGCCGCCGACCAACCCCAAATAGGTGCAGAAATTGACTAGTATGGTGGCTGCATTGAATCGATTTGTATCGAAGTTTGCTAACCAGTGCTGCCCTTTCTATCAGCTACTTAAGAAGTGGAGGGGATTTCAGTGGATCAAAGGAGTGTGGATGGGCTTTTCAAGATCTGAAGAAGTATTTGATGAGCGTGTCGATACTATCTTGTCCGGATCCGGGGGAGGATTTGTTTATATACTTAGTTGTATCCAAGCATGCCGTGAGCGCCGTATTACTAAAGGATTAGGGGGGAGTTTAGAAACCGATCTACTATATCAGTAAAACATCGGTTGATGTAGAGACAAGGTACTTACCTTTGGAAAAGCTTGCACTGGCATTAGTTCATGCAACTAGAAAGTTACCTCACTATTTTCAACCGCACACGGTGTATGTGTTGACTGAGTATCCTCTCTAATCACTACTCAAGAGGTCCAATTTCATGAGCCGAATAGCTAAGTGGGGAACAAGGCTTAGATCATTTTATATTTGGTACATGCCTAGAAGCTCAGTCAAAGGCCAAGTGCTTGCTGATTTTATCGTGGAATATACTCCCCGTGAAGGGAGTCAGGCAGTTGTATGCAATGTGGAAACTCGACTGTGGAGAGTCTTTGTGGACAGTGCATCCAATCAATGGGATTGGGGGCTGGCATTGTCATTGTATCACCGGAGGGAGTGAAAGTGGAATATTCTTTAAGATTGGGTTTTAGGCATCCAACAATGAGGCCAAATATGAGGCATTGCTTGCGGGGTTGAAGGCTATGCTTAGTTTGGAAGCGGCCGACCTAGAGGTTTATTCTGATTCTCAACTAGTGGTGAGTCAGATTGAGGGAAGCTTTGAAGCTAAGGACGTTTAAATGATCGATTATTTGAAGCTCATCAAGTAGTTGATGAGAAAGTTCCAAAAAATAAAGATAATTCCAATTACTCAGGGGCAGAACAAGCATGCTGACTCCTTAGCAACTTTGGCGTCTACACTAGCCGATGAGATACCGAGGCTGATCAAGGTGGAGGTAGTATAGGAACCCAGCATTGACCCAAAGGTAAATATCTCAGCCATTTCATTGCTTGAACCTAGTTAAATGGACCCGATTATTGAGTTCCTAGCCGAAGACCGTCTACCAAGTGAAAGCAAAGAAGCAGATAAGGTGCATAGAAGTGCTACTCAATTTTGGCTGTCCAAGGATCGTAGGTTATATTGAAGGTCTTTTGGGGGACTGTATCTTTTGTGCCTCCATCCTTCTAAGGTTAATGACCTTCTTACTGAGTTACATGAGCGGCAGCCATGTGGGAGGTCAGTCATTGGTTCACCGAGCAATGACGCAAGGATTTTGGTGGCCTAGAATGCAGGACACTGCCAAATATGTGAAAAGATGCAAACAATGCTAGAAACACGCCCCTTTGATACATCAACCTGTAGGAAGTTTGAATCCCATCAATAACACTTGGCCTTTTGCGCAGTGGGGGTTGGATATCATTGGTCCGTTTCCTTGAGCAATTGGAAACAGAAGGTTCGTCTTGGTGGCTGTAGATTATTTCACCAAGTGGGTTGAAGCCGGGGCCCTAGCTAGCATTCGGGACGTGTATGTTAAGAAGTTCGTCCGGAAGAACATTGTGACAAGGTTTGGGGTTTTGGAATCCTTAGTCTCAGATAATGGCTTGCAGTTTGATAGTAAGGTGTTTCACAAGTATTGTGGTGATCTCAATATAAAGAATAGGTACTCAACTCCAGCATATCCCTAGAGTAATGGCCAAGTTGAAGCTATGAACAAGGCAATTGTTAACGGGTTGAAGAAAAGGTTAGAAGGAGCGAAGGGTAGGTGGGCTAAAGAGTTGTCGAATATGTTGTGGGCATACCGAACAATGCTAAGGAGGTTAACTAGCGAGACCCCTTATTCCTTAACTTATGGGGTGGAAGCAGTTATACCTATTGAGATAGGCCTTTCCAGTACGAGAACCTCAGATTTTTTCCCAGGCACGAATAATGAGTTGATGGTAAGACAATTGGACTCACTGGAAGAACGCCGAGAAGTGGCAACTATATGCCTAGTGAACTATCAACAGAAGCTGCCTCGACGGTATGATCAGGGTGTAAAGGTGAGGGAGTTTAGTGCTGGTGACCTCGTGTTGCAGAAGGTAGTAAGGGGTTCTCGGGATATCAACTCTGAGAAGCTCACCCCTAATTGGGAAGGACTGTATAGGGTTACTGCCATGGCTGGAGTAGGAGCATAATATCTGGAAGACATGGAGGAGAGGCCGCTTCCCCAACCATGGAATGTTCAAAATTTGAAGAAGTTTTATCATTAAACATGTAAAGTTTGAAGGACTGCTTTATGTACTACTTAACATGTAGACGATAATGTATATATGTGCAATATATGAACTTTGCTGCATGTAATTGTTCCTAATAAATTTTCTAAGGATAGAAACCTAGGCTCCGTCTTACCCCAGTCATCGATTAGGTGAAAACCTTATTATAAATTCCCTAAGGACAGAAACCTAGGCTCGACCTGACCTCGGTCACCGACTTATTATAAATTTCTTAAGGACAGAAACCTAGGCTGGCCTGACCCCGATCACCAACCAGGTGAAAAACCTTATTATAAATTTCCTAAAGACAGAAACCTAGGCTTGGCCTGACTCCGGTCACCGACCAGGTGAAAACCTAATTATAAATTTCCTAAGGACAGAAACCTAAGCTTGGTTTGACCTCGGCCACCAACCAGGTGGAAACCTTGTTACAATTTAAGGATAGAAGCCCTAATCTAAGTTGCTTAAGGAAAGTTCTTATCGGTAATACTATTTGTGAATCATAAGTATCCTGAAAATATCAAGCATGAAAAATAAAGGAAAAGTTCTTATAAAAACAAAATTCAAATGTCATATCACCAAACTTTGGTGACTTTAAATAAAATTTTTAAGAAAAGCTCCAATTGTTTGTCACCAAAATTGCGACGACTATGAAAATAATGTACTGCCACCACACCCCAGTGACTTAGGGAAATCAAACTAAGAAAATAGAATAGAGAAATATCCAACACACCAAAAAATAATAATGTAACCAAATAGTAACTTTGATAAATGGTTCAGGCATTAGACTGTTAGTTCTTGTAGTTGCTCGGGCATATGGGGGTTAGCTTTTGTTGTGACCTAGTCGAGATTTGGGAGAAGAGGTTGAGCCACTTGGATTTGCCCTGCATTAGGGTCGCTGGAGATCTCGAGATCAATGAGCTCGACGTGTGAGTTAATCTCCTCAACTAGCGCCCTTATGCTCTGACTCTTTTCTTATTCAACGCGGGTAGGGCTTTGGACGGGAGGAGGTAGGTTTCTAGATAAGGGATCTACTTGGGGATCCTGAAAGGGGACTCTTTCGGTACACCCAATGCATTCACAGCAGCCATCCATCCCTCACCAAAGTCATACCGCTGAGATTGGAACATTACTGGCTTGCTTGAACTCTCGGAGTCAGCAAATCCCATATCATAGAATTTATCCTCACTTTCCTCTAACGCCGCCTTCAAGTCAACCACCTCCTTATCTCTAGCCGAGATTAGGCTTTCGGCCTCAGCTAGCCTCAACTCCATTTCACCCATCTTAACCTCTAAGTCTACAACTCTTTGCGTAGTTAGTACATGGGCCCCCTCATGCTCTTTAACTTTTCCCTCGGCAACCCGCAGTGTAGCATCCCTTTCCCGTATAGTGGCCTCGGTTACCTCCTTAAGGGCTTTCTCTTTTTCAGCATCTTCAGCCGAGCTCTTTAATCGATCTTGCATCATGTGAGCCAGTTGGGCGGCCTAGCAAAATAGCAAGAGATCACAAGTGTTAATGAACACTTCAAAATTATAATAATAATAATAATAATAAATGAATAAAGTGATAATGACAAATGCTCATTACCGCGATAGCGTGCCACTCAAGTTGGAGTGCCATTGCTTCATCAGTACCCTCGGAGAAGTACTGCACATTATAGGGTAGCTGAAGGGCCTACCCCAAGCTCCGAGCTACTCGGTCTCCCTCCCCCTTTTCCTAGTTCCGAGCACTAGATGTGGTCGGCAAAGGCCGGTTGCCAATTCTGAACACGCTCTGCCATCCTACTGCGAGTGGTGCCAAGGATGAAGCAATGTTCGACCCCACCACGGTTGAAGGACGGGGCCTTTGAGTCGTCTCTCGGATGATGAGGGGAGCTGTGGATTGAATGGGGGGAGTTCGAGAAGGAGCATGTTCTTGGGAGTTGGTGGGCTCATCCAAACTGTGAGGCCTCTTACGTCTACGGGGAGCTAGGCGAGGAGGTGCCTTTGTGGGGGATTCTGCTGCCCACCGGGCAAAAATCGATCAGCCTTCATTTTTCTTCTGACAACCATCTCGGTATTAGAGTCCTCAGGTTCAGTTCCTTCGAAAGAAAAGTCCACTGATTCAATCCCCACCTACTTTATAGCTCGAGCCCTTTCCTCAGGCTCCTCGATGGGGATATGTTTGGCTCAATCGTGAAATACCGTATCCGTCGAACCATCTCTCACGGGAAGCAATGAACTTGCTTTGACTTGTTGAGGACCAAGCCTCCGGGCTTCATTGGGAGTTAGTCTTGGAGGCAAGAAACCGCGCAACGAACGTCTAAATATGACAGCAAGGGACTACCAACTGTTAGTGCCTGACTGGGGTCTTGAAAGCTTATATATATGGGATTGTAGCCGAGGATGAGGTAAGATGTGCGCAATTGGCCGTCAAAGTGTACGAAGATCTTGGACCAAAGTATGAAATTCAGGTCTCGAATGTGAATGGTGTTATGGTCCAATCTAAACCTTTTAGTGTCTGCACAATCAGAACTAGCGATTAGCATTCAAGTAAAAATAAAAACAACCTTAAATAAACAACAAAACATTGACAACAACAGTAAATCAAATGTGAGTGGTACCAACCAATATCTCGGGGCGAGGTCGGCAAGGTGAGCTCATTGGCAATCCAATTTCCGCTCACCCAAACATATTGTCCAGCCGAGTTTCTATTAGAATCATGGAGGCATGATATCAATCATACCAGCGTGTCCCTAACTTTGAGGTAATACTTCGACCTCTCGTTACCGCACAAGCTATACATAAAATTAATATTATGGTGGTCGAGGTGTAACCCGTACAAGTTATTCAACCGGCTAACACTGCTCACCACACGGTAGAAGTTAGGTGGAAGTTGGTCGGAACAAAGACCGTAAAACCTAAGGGCTCTAAGTATCAATAGGTCTATAGGGAACCTCACCCCACCCTCTAATATAGACATTAATGGGAAGAACACTATATGAGGGTGCTGTTCGAGTGCTATATTATCCTCATGGCAATACGCTACATCTACATCTAAGGGAATGTCAAACCTAGCCCTAAAATTGGCTAAGGCAACCTCGGTCTTAAGAAGATGAGAAAAACCCATTCTAATATATCAAGCAATTGGAAGGAAAACTTAAAAATAAAAGGGAGAGCGAATGACTTACAGTAGAAATGCTAAGAGGGATTTGCTCGGGAAGAAATTTGTGCTCGGTGACCTAAGGCGCTCAGAAATGAAGGAAGTAGAAAATGAAACAAAGGAGTGAGGGATAAGTTTAATGGGCCAAAGGAATTTAGTTAGCATTAATGGATATTCAGGCAGGAGAAATGATTAAAACCTCTTTTCATAACTGTCGCACGCATTTCCACAGTACACGAAGCGTCAGATAATTATAGCCGTTAGATGGGACAGTTGGTCATTCCCTTTTTCCCAAAACGCGTAGGTTGTCTTGTCTGCAATTAATGAAACTGACGATTGGTATCCCCGAGAAATGAAACGGAAATCTTAATCAAGATCTTTGATTCTATCCCCGAGAATGGGGAAAAGAATCAAAGGGGGGCTATTGTATGGTCATGGACCTAAAACTCTTGGCCCAATATCAATAAAGCCCAAACAGTTAGAGTAGACAATTCCACTTGGGGGGGAGGGGGGGGGGGGTCCACCTTGCTCGGCAAATCAAGATGGTAATGGTATCGACCATAAGTCTAGTGCTACTTGAGCTCGGTCCGAGCAACCTCGGTAGTGCCTTGGGTAATATCGTTGTCGAGCAACGATCGGCGTCTAGTGCAAGTTCCAAGGCTCCTATTTCCAAAGTGGGACCCGTCTTGTCAAGAACAATCTAGATGGGCCCCTTCCGCATGAGTGGTGGAAAGGGTAATCATTAGTAGTCCATTGAGGCAAGGCTATAAATAGAAGAACCACATGAGAGTAAAGGGTTAGACACCAGAGGGTGAGAACTAGGAAAGTAACCGAGCATTAACAGGAGAGTGTTTGGTTAGAGAGGCCAATTACTTTAGCAAGCCTATAGTCAATCTACCTAGGAACTACCCATTGTAGGATACTCAAAAGCCCACTAAAACAAGTAAATTGTGAGCCCAATTACAAAGTTGGCCCATTAGCAGGGAATTGGGCACGCACAGGCGAGATTTGAATCTTAAGGACTTGATGGCAAGAGATTGATTGATTGTTATTTATAATCAGATCAAGACACCAATCGGTTTATAGTGCAAGTGAAGTTAGAATTTCAAATCTCTAATTCGACGAAAAAGAGAGACTTTATTAGTTGAGTTATCTGAACCCGCATTCGTTATTAGATATTCAAGTGTGCTCTCTTTGACCAAAATTTAAGTTCTTGAATAAAAGTTAAGATGTTTGCTCATGTATACACAATTAAGGACTTGGAAATCAACCTTTGGCTTCTCAGTCTAGAACGCTTATAGTATAGTATACTGTATACCCACTTCTCCAACTCAAGCACCTTCTAACAAATGGGCCATCACCCAAGTTGACAGCAACCCAACTGAAGAGCATGCGTAGGTCCATAGAAGACATGCAAGGGGGCTACGTGTTTTTATTGTATTCCATTTTGTATTAGTGTCAGTGTGTTGGCAAGTTTTTAGGGGAAGGATACTAACCTTGCTGTGCTGATTCATTTCTATACTCATATAGTTTTATAGGTAATAGAATTCCTACCTCTTCTCAACCAAAAAGAAAAAAACTTAATTAATTAATAACCTCTTCATTCTCCAATCCTCTTCAAACCATATCAAATAAGTTATCATGGGTGTTTTCACTTATGAAACTGAGGTCACCTCTTTCATCCCTCCAGCTAAGATGTTCAAAGCCTTTGTCCTTGATGTAGACCTGCTAGGAGGGCCCCTCCCAAATATAGTGCCACTGCCACAGGCCATTAAGAATGTCGAAATTCTTGAAGGAGATGGAGGACCTGGAACCATTAAAAAGATTACTTTTGGCGTAGGTACTACTCGTACAATTATTCAAGCTTTATTTATTCAGTATTTTAAACCTACCCTTTTCTTTTACTGTTTTTGTGAATAAAATTGCAAGAGTTTTTATTTTATTTTATTTTCTATGAACAAACTTTTCCTCTAAATTAATTTGTGGGAATTTTCTCTAGTGCATTATTCATATGTATTATTTAAACAAGTTACATAATTTATTAAATATGGTATGTGACTAAAAGTATATATAGATGATTTTCATAATCTAGTAGGTCCTCTTAGTCATTTAGAAGGTTTTTATAATTTAGACGATGACCTTTTAAAGCTTATATTTTAAGGATTTAACAAATTAAATCCTCTAGTTTCAAAATCAACTAATTAAACCTCGGCACATTTAATTAGAACCCTAGTTTTTGAGTTTTATTTAGGGTTGAAATTTTAATTTTTTGCCTTTTCAACTCTCGGTTTTAATTTATTACTCTTAAAACTATAAAGTTTAATTTTCCACCCCTAAATTGTAACATTTAAAATATAATTTTCATTTTTTAAGGGTAAATTGTAATTTACTTCTTTGATGATTGGCACGGTCACAATTTAGACCACAAACTTTAAACTGATATGTTTGAACTCTTAAAGTTTGAATCAAAATGAATACGTTTCCATCAAAATTAACCAAATTTCTATTTTCTTTATACAAATAAATTTTCCCATTTTGATTTGATCCAATAATAATTTAGTCCCACAAGTTTTTTGGTAGTTACATTATGATTGAATCCTACTTTGGATTAAAAACTATTAGAGGTATTTTGGACAAAACCCCAAGCATCTTATTTTAGTCCAAACCTTAAGGATCAAATGCAACCATTGAAATTTTGTTTGTAATTAAATTCTGATGAACCAAACTATGAGATAAATTGTCTCTTTGTTTCCCATTATTTTTTTATTTCACTCAAGTTTTATTTGTGTATATACTTCACATAAATAACATTCATCTATTTTTTTTCTTATATGCAGACAGTAAATTTAAATATTTAAAGCACAAGATTGAAGATATAGACAAAGAAAACTTCACATACAGCTACAGTGTGATTGAGGGTGATGCTCTGATGGATACACTAGAGAAAATCTCTTACGAGATAAAGTTAATGCCATCCCCTAATGGAGGGTCCATTTGCAAGAGCACTTGTAAGTACCATACCAAAGGCGACATTGAGATTAAGGAAGACGAAATTAAGGGCAGCAAAGAAAGAGCCTCGGGGTTGTTCAAGGTTGTTGAAAGCTACCTCTTGGCAAATCCTGATACCTACAACTAAAGTCTAAAGCCATCTCTCTTGATGTGTCTCTATTTATCCCTTTATCAGTTAGACTTAGATGTTGTGTTCTTTCTTTTTCTTTTTCTCAGTCCAATCTTATGTCGGGCTTGATAATAAGTGTTTGCATGTGGTTTGATCATTCTGGATGCATGAGTGAAATTGTATTAGTTCTAATATATATTGAAAATGATAGAATACTTGCAAATGTTGGTACAAATTGGTTTTGTTTCACAAGTTTTGTCAACGATTGATGCTGGGATGAATACTACAAGATGTCACCAATAGATATATATAATACGATAAAAAAGATTTAAACTTTGTGGCCGTTTTTTGAAAATATGTGTCAATTGAATTATAAAATTCTTAACACATAAAAATACTTCAAATATTCATTTATTAGTGATGAGGCTGTGAATATCACCAGTGAGTTTGCACGATATTCGCTCGCTTAACAACCTGCAAGAAGAAAAAGTAATCTCGCCGTGGGCACCGGTGTGGTGTCGACCAAGTACCCTCCGACGGTCAAGTTAGAATTGTTCTCAACTCTAGAGTGCTAGAGAGGGTTAATTATGCGTACCTTGATTCACGAGGGTATTGAAGTTTTTATAGTAGAAGAAAGTCGGCTTCTCTTCCTTGGACTAGAAATCTTTTCCTTTTAGGATTCTACTATGAGCAATCCCAAACGTGATGGACAAGCATTTCCTTGTAGAGTAGGCTTTTCATTAAGGCGGATCTTCTAGAATTATCCTTATGCGGACACTCTGATTTTCCTAGGATCCCATCGGATTCCAAACGTGCATACCAAGTATTTCAAGTGATGCTAAGCCCTGGGCCCTTCCTTAGTGCCGGCCCATGAGTCCGAATCCGTCAGGCCCATTGTTGCGCGATTTCTGACCCCTTCAGTTGCCCCCTTCACCCTATGATCCGTCATGATTTTTAAGTGGTCGGATCATTAGGGTGACGGTTAAATACGATTGGGACGGTGATCAACTATTGTTCATGATGACGGTTGAAAATTTGATTAGGTTGACGGTTCTCTAAGAGGTATAATCTGCGGATGTGTGCTGACAGGTTGTCAACATTTATGAGGCATGCCATGTGTCTCATTTTGATTGGATGGTGTATCGGATCAAAGCGTCGCTTCGTCTTCTGTGCATCCCTCATATATATAACACACCCCTTCTCCCTTCATTTCCACTATTTTTGGCCAAATATCGTGTCAGAGGGGAGTCGTCAACTTTGTCAGAGCACTCCGTCGAGAATCCATATCCGTCAATTACTCAACCGTCAACTACAATTTACTAAGTGTGGTGAGTACTTATTCTCATTTTTTTGAAGTTGCATTTCCTGATTATATTTTTGTTAGACCCACACACCCGTCAGTACATTTAGACCCGTCAGTCTTAGGTTTCATCGTTAATTGTAGGAAATGTCTAGTGCGTCAAGTAACCAGTCTGTGGTTCGTGACGGGATGGAATACGAGGAGGTATACCCGTCCGGTCATAAAGACCAGGAGAGTCCCGGTGAAGATAGGAGTTCGTCTTCCTCTTCTTCATCCTCAGCAAATGAGGATATGGAGATGGTTGAAGAAGGTTCTGATGACGACGGGGATCAAGCATTGGGATCCGTCGTTGGTGCTGATGGACTTAGGGAGTTCATCATGCTACCAGAGTGGACGGTGCATAAGTTCAGATCAATCATCAAGGAGAGACATTTCAGCACTTTTAGAGCAAACTTCCAAATTCCAGACAACATTCCCATCCGTCTACCTTACGTGTCGGAGAAGTGTTATTATGAAGGGGTAGAAGGTGTCGGAGTGTACGAGCAGATGCTGAAGGCCGGACTTCGGTTTCCGCTAAGTACACTTCATAGAGAACTCTTACATTACTTGGGACTGTCCGTCACCCAAATATCTCCGAACGCCTGGAGGGTCTTCATAGCAATGGAGATTCTCTATGGTGCAATGTCAGACGGTGAAAGGAGGTTGACGGTGCGTGAATTCCTTCATTGCTACCGTCCGGATGAGATAGATAGATCAAAAGGGATGTATAGTTTTGCTTGTAGAAGCCCCTTGTTGAAGGTTATCTTTGAGACCCCCGACTCAAATAGAGACTGGAAGAGTCGTTACTTCTTCCTTGAGGGTGACAAATGGATGAACAGTCCAGGGGAGACGGAGTATATGCCCGTTGACACAACTTGGGGAGTGATACAATCATCTCGTATGCACCCGTCCAAATTTTTGTAATCCTTTTCATACCCGTCCACTAGCATTGTTTTTCTAATCGTCTTCAGTCTCTGCAGGTAGACGGCGCCCACAAGTTAGTCTTGACGAGTACAGTTTTCTTGAGAAGATTTTCCAAAAGACTAAGCCGGAGGAGAGGACTTGGGCCAAATTGGTGAACCCAAAAACAATACATTGGTACTGTGACGGTCCTGAGCCTACTCAAGAGGCCATTAGATACGACGAGAGGGTTCATAGACGTAAGCCCGTCAATTTTTTTTTTAATTCACCAACTTATTTTTATTGCTTGCAAATAACTTCATCCGTCATATTTTGCAGAGATGGACGACGCAAAGAGGAGGGCACTGATTAAATCACAAGCCGTCAGGCAGAAAGTGACGGGTGAAGTTGTCGTTCTTAAGGGGACGGTGTCGGCAGCAAAAAGAAAACAGCCGTTCAAGTCTGACCGTCCACCTAAGCAACAAAAAATACCCTTAGAACCCGTTGTAGGATTGATGGCTGAGGGCGCTAAGACCGTCACCCCAGCTAAACATGGGGCTGGCAAGGGCCTAATGAAGGCTCCGTCCACCAGCCAAGAGAAGCCTCCTCCCCTTCTCCGTGACGACTCAAAATTTGCTTTGGAGAGGATTACGTCGATTATTTCCTCGGAGGACTACGAGGACCTGGGCAATCACTCGGCGAAGGCAATGGGGGAGACGGGTCTGTTTGCCGTCGCACAGGTAACTTTACCCGTTGGTTTGAGTCCGTCAACTTTTCTTTGCTTCCTTTTAACGCCCTTTTTTTTTAACTTGTTTATTTCAGTCCTTGGTTATGATGAAGGGCCTAATGGACCGGTGTTTAAACCGAGAGGCAGCTCTGGAATGTGTACGGGCAAAGGCAGAGCAGACGGAAGACGAACTCGGCCAACTTCATAAATGGAAGTACACAATGGAAAAGAAGTTTGACTTGTGTGAGCAGGAGAGAAAAGAGCTTGAGCAGAGGACGGAGGAAGCTGGGAAGGCCTTGGAAGCCAAAGACCAGGAAATAGAGTACTTGAAGGAAAAGCTCCGTTAGGCCAAGGAGGATGCGGTCCGTGAGTACCGAGACTCCGACGCTTTGTTAAGAGAGTTGGGGGGTTCGTTCCTTCAAGGCTTCGATGATGCACTCCGTCAGCTTAGAAAAGCCTACCCTGAGCTGGACGTATCAATGATAAACGTCAATGATCAAGATCAGACGTCTGTTATGCCCGCCGCTTCAGAGAATACAGACGACCTTTTTGGTGACGATGTGCTTCAGGGTGATGGAGAATCAGTCCCGTCAAAGGATGTCCAAGATGCCGGCCCAAATAAAGTAGACTGATATTGTTATCTTGTAATCTATTTTTGAGAACGATCCGTCCCTTCTTTTTTGTATCAAACAGTTGGCCCCCTGGGCTCTTTATCCGTTTATTAATGTTTTTACTTTATTTTTATGCTTATTTTTACTGTTTGGCACTTCTTTTCATACCCGTCCTCATGAAGATGAGAGTATTTCTAGCAAACAGTTTAATCCGTCCACTTTGTGGAGTTCAATTATATTTCAGTATTGTTGATTTTGTCCACCCTTGGGTGGTCCGTCCCAAAGTTATTTTTCGTTACGCTGATCCGTTCGCTTTTTGGGCGACTTATTTCACACTTAAGGTGATCCGTCCATTTTTGGACAGTGATCCGTTCATCTTGCGGACAGTGATCCGTCCACTTTGTGGACTGTTTTTCACACATTGAGTGATCCGTCCATTTTTGGACTTGATAGGTAGTTCACCTTTTTTGTGATCCGTCCACTTTGTGGACAGTTTTTTCACACTGGGTGATCCGTCCGTTTTTGGGACTTGATAGGGTAGTTCACCCTATTTGCGATCCGTCCACTTTGTGGACTTGATAGGTTAATTCATCCTTTTTGTGATCCGTCCGTTTTGTGGACAGTTATCCGTCCACTTTGTGGACAGTTTTTTCACACATTGGGTGATCCGTCCATTTTTGGACTTGATAGGTAGTTCACCTTTTTTGTGATCCGTCCACTTTGTGGACAGTTTTTTCACACACTGGGTGGTCCGTCCCTTTTTGGGACTTGATAGGGTAGTTCACCCTATTTTCGATCCGTCCACTTTGTGGACTTGATAGGTTAATTCACCCTTTTCGTGATCTGTCCGCTTTGTGGACAGTTATTCGTCCACTTTGTGGACAGTTTTTTCACACATTGGGTGATCCGTCCATTTTTGGACTTGATAGGTAGTTCACCTTTTTTGTGATCCGTCCACTTTGTGGACAGTTTTTTCACACACTGGGTGGTCCGTCCGTTTTTTGACTTGATAGGTTAGTTCACCATTTTTGTGATCCGTCCACTTTGTGGACAGTTATACGTCCACTTTGTGGACAGTTTTTTTCACACACTGGGTGATCCGTCCGTTTTTGGACTCCGTTGCCTGTATATCAATTCGTAATAAACATCCATGTGGAAAATCGAAGTTGTGTCTGAATATTCTTCTTTAAATAAAATTTATTTCTAGAAAAAGTACCTGCCCCCTTGGGCTTAAAAAGGCACAAAAAGATTGTAGCAAAAGTGAAAGAAAAGCTTGTAAATTGTAGCTAAAAAATAAAATAAACTTGGAGATTGCTGGTTCCTCATGTTTTTTCTACTGGTAGTATTTCCGAAGATGCTCCGTGTTCCAAGGGTGCTGCAGCTTTTGTCCGTCAATCGTCTCGAGGTGGTAGGTGCCCTTTCTTAGCCATGACGTGATCCTGTAGGGTCCTTCCCAGTTGGGGCCGAGTTTTCCTTGTGAAGGATCTCTAGCGGCGCCCATTACTTTTCGTAATACAAGGTCACCGACCTGGAAGTCCCTGTGCCTCACTTTGGTGTTGTAGTGTTTCGCTATGAGATTCTGATAACGCGCCAACCTCTGCTCCGCTGCCGCTCTGACTTCCTCCACTAGATCGAGCTGGAGGCGCATAGCCTCTCCGTTCTTATCTTTGTCGTAGCTCTCCACCCTGTAGCTCGTGAGACCCACTTCAGCGGGAATGACCGCTTCGGCTCCATATGCAAGTCGGAATGGTGTTTCTCCAGTGGGAGTTCTTGCTGTGGTTCTGTATGCCCACAGGACGCTAGGTAGTTCGTCCAGCCAGATTCCCTTTGCCCCCTCAAGACAGGTCTTGATTATTTTGAGCAGGGATCGGTTTGTGACCTCGACTTGCCCATTCGCCTGTGGATGTGTTGGTGACGAGTAGTGATTCTTGATCCCTAGCTCCGAGCAGAAATCTCTGAATGCGCTGTTGTCGAATTGCTTACCGTTATCAGAGACCAGCACTCTGGGTATCCCGTACCTGCATATAATGTTTCTCCAGACAAAGGTCCGGATGTTTTTCTCTGTTATTGTGGCTAAGGCTTCTGCCTCGACCCACTTAGTGAAGTAGTTTATGCCGACTACCAAGAACTTAAGTTGCCGGATAGCCGTCGGGAATGGGCCCATTATATCAAGTCCCCATTGCGCGAACGGCCAGGGTGCCGTCATAGGTGTCAGTTCTTCGGACGGCTGCCTGATGAGATTGCTGAACCTTTGGCATCTGTCGCAAGATCGGACATAGGATTGCGCATCCTTCATCATTGTAGGCCAGTAGTATCCTGCTCGGATCAATTTGTGTACCAGTGATCGTGCGCCCGAGTGGTTCCCGTAGATACCCTCGTGTACTTCTCTCATCACGTAGTCTGCTTCCTCTCGGCATAAACACCTCAGGTACGGTTGCGAGAAACCTCTTTTATATAGGACGTCCTTTATCAGCACGAACCGTGAGGCCTGGACCTTAAGCTTTCTTGCAATGCCCTTTTCCTCTGGTAGCACCCCAGCCCTTAGGTAGGAGATCAATGGCGTGGTCCAGTTATAAGAGTTTACAACCTGCATATTCGTTCCGTCATCGATAAGTGAGGATATTTGGATGAATGATAATACCTGTTTGGGAACCAGCATGAATTCGGCAGATGCAGCTTTTGCTAGGTGGTCAGCCCATTCGTTCTCTTCTCTTGGGATCTGAATGAATTCGACTTCGAGGCTGTTGGTCCGGTACTTCACTTCTTCCAAATACCTCTTCATTCTATCGTTCTTGCATTCGTAGTCGCCTTTGATCTGATTCGTTACCACTTGTGAATCGCAGTGGGCAGTTATGCTTTTTGCTCCTGCGGCCTCTGCAAGGTCTAGCCCTGCGACCAAGGCTTCATACTCCGCCTCGTTGTTGGTTGTTGGGAAATCCAATCGGATCATGCATTGTATCGTGTCACCCTGCGGAGTTTTAATCACTACTCCGGCTCCTCCGGCTCTTCTGTTTGAGGATCCGTCGGTATAGATACTCCATTGTTCCTTGTTTTCTATCAGCTGATCCTCCCCGACTGTGAATTCGGCGATGAAGTCAGCTACTGCCTGCCCTTTGATGGCCGTCCGCAGACGGTACTGGATATCGAATTCGCTAAGCTCTATTGCCCACAAGGCCATTCTTCCAGCCGCTTCTGGGCTATCCATGGCTTTCCTCAGTGGCTTGTCCATCAAGACAATGATCGTATGCGCCTGGAAGTATGGTTTAAGTCTCCGCGCAGCGATTACTAACGCGAAAGCCAATTTTTCCATCTGAGGGTACCTCTCTTCTGCTCCACGGAGTGCGCGGCTTGTAAAGTAGACGGGTTTCTGTATGCCGTCCTCCTCCCTCACCAATGCTGCGCTTACTGCGGCACCCGATACTGCTAAATAAAGGTAGAGTTTCTCACCCTGTACGGACGGACTGAGTAGTGGTGGAGACGAGAGATAGGTCTTCAAGTTGTTGAAAGCCGTTTGGCATTCATCCGTCCACTCAAATGACTTCCTCAAGGTGCGGAAGAATGGCAAGCACCTGTCCGTCGCCCTTGAGACGAACCTGTTTAAAGTCGTGATCTTTCCATTTAGACTTTGGACCTCCTTGACCATCCTTGGTGGTTCCAACTCCATTATCGCCCTTACCTTCTCCGGGTTGAACTCTATTCCTCTTTGGGATACCATGTAACCCAAGAATTTTCCCGCCGTTACTCCGAATGCACACTTGTTCGGATTCAGCTTCATGTTGAATGATCGAAGTGTATTGAATGTTTCTCTGAGGTCGTCTAGGTGATTTTCTTCGTGCATGCTTTTAACCAACATGTCGTCAACATAAACCTGAACGTTCCTGCCGATCTGATGTGTAAACATCTTGTTCATTAGCCTTTGGTATGTTGCTCCGGCATTTTTGAGTCCAAAAGGCATCACCTTGTAGCAGAATAATCCCTGACTCATGACAAAAGAGGTCTTCTCCTGATCAGATTCGTCCATCAAGATCTGGTTGTAGCCAGAGAAAGCATCCATGAAACTTAGAAGCTGGTGTCTTGTAGTTGAATCCACTAGGGTATCTATCCGTGGGAGCGGGTAGCTGTCTTTGGGGCAAGCCCTGTTGAGATCCGTGAAATCTACGCACATCCTCCAGCTTCCGTTGGCCTTTTTAACCATAACGACGTTTGCCAGCCAGTCAGGGTAGTATACTTCCCGGATGAAACCGGCATTCAGTAACTTCCGAACTTCCTCGGCTATGGCCTTATCTCGCTCCTGGGCGAAGACTCGTTTATTTTGCTGGACTGGAGCGAAGGAGGGCGACACATTCAATCTGTGGACCATGACCGAGGGGTCGATTCCTGGCATGTCTTCATGATTCCAGGCGAAGACATCTTGGTTATTTCTTAGGAAAGTCGTGATCATCTATCGTACTGGCCAACTGGCTAGTGTGCCGATTTTAGTTGTTCGCTCAGGCCGCACGTCATCAAGTCTTACTTCTTCTAGCTCTTCAACTGGTTCTGCTAATGCTCGCTGCTTCCCGATACACATCGTCTGCTGCTGATCCTCCATCTCTAACATGGCAATATAGCATTCTCGTGCTGCTACTTGATTTCCCCGCAGTTCTCCTACCCCATACTCCGTCGGGAATTTGATCATGAGGTGGTATGTTGAAGTTACCGCCTTCCAGGAATTGAGAGTGGGTCACCCGAGGATGGCGTTATAGGCGGACGAGCAGTCGACCACGAGAACGTTATCTCCTTAGTGATCTGCCGAGGATAGTCACCTGCCGTCACAGCTAGCGTTATTGCGCCTAATGGGAATACCTTTGTACCCCCAAATCCTATGAGTGGTGCGTTCCTTGGGGACAATTGTTCCCTGTCAATCCTCATCTACTGGAATGCCGGATAGTACAGGATGTCAGCTAAGCTGCCGTTGTCGACTAGGACCCGGTGCATATTATAGTCCCCAATCTGGAGGCTGACTACTAGCGCGTCGTCATGAGGATGGTGAAGTCTCCGCACGTCATCTTCTGAAAAGTTTATGACGGGGTTACCCATTCGCGGCATCTTTGGTACGGATCCTGTAAGTTGGACGCTATGGACCATCCTGAGGTAGGTTTTGCGGGCTTTCTTGGAAGATCCGGCTACAGCCGTGCCCCCTACAATCATTCGGATATCTCCTATGGGTGGTCTGGGGCGCTCGTTCTCTCGTCGGGGGGCCTGTTCTTTCGGTGCATCAGTTCTTTCCCTGCTAACAAACCTCTGTAGCTTCCCCTGCCTGATTAGGGTCTCAATCTGCTGCTTCAGGTCATAGCAGTTGGATGTGTCGTGCCCGTGATCTCGGTGAAAGCGACAATACTTGTCTCTCGGCCTTTTGTTGGGGTCCCCCTTCAACTTTCCAGGGAAGGTTAATGCTGCTTCATCTTTGATTTGCATCAATACTTGGTCGATCGGGGTGGTTAACGGGGTGAAATTGGTGAATCTTCCAGTGGGGGGTCTGGAGCGCTTTTCTTCACGTTGATCCCCGGTTTTAGCAACCTTTCGCCCCCTATCTTGTCTCGTGTCCTCCTGCCTTTCCCTCTTCTTAGGCCTTTCGTCGCGGGCCAGCAGCGCATCTTCTGCATTCATGTACTTGGTAGCCCTGTAGAGAACGTCCGTCATGGTTTTTGGGTCATTCTTGTACAAGGAAAACAAGAACTTACCCTTCCGTAGTCCGCTAGTGAACGCGGCCACGAGTATTTTATCGTCAGCTTCATCAATCGAAAGGGCTTCTCTGTTGAAACGTGTTATGTAGGCTCGTAGTGTTTCGTCTTCTCGCTGCTTGATGTTCATTAGGCACGCGGTGGACTTTTTGTATCGATGTCCGCCTATGAAGTGTGAGGTGAACAGGGCGCTTAACTCCTTGAAAGTATTGACGGAGTTCGGTGTCAACCTACTGAACCAAACTCTCGCAGGCCCCTTCAGCATGGTCGGGAACGCCCTACACATGATCTCGTCAGGTACACCCTGAAGGTGCATCAGGGTCTTGAATGTCTCTAGATGATCGAGTGGGTCCTTGACCCCGTCGTAACTTTCGATCTAGGGCATCCGGAACTTCTGTGGCAGGGGGAATAAGTTGACAGGCATGGTGAACGGTGAGTCTGTTCTGTTCACTAAATCATCAAGATCAGAAGATACTTGCCCCTTGAGGGTGTTCATCATGACCTCCATCTGCTCCTTCATCGCCTGCATCTCTGCGACGATTGGCGGGGGGCAAAATCCATGAGAGACGGAAGGCTCACGTTTTGCCGCTCCGGTTGGCTTGTGGCGTTGCTGCCCTCTGGCTTCTCCTGCTCCCTTCGCTCGGCACTGTTACCTTCCTGGTTTTGCTCCTGAGGGTTAGGTCCTGCCTCCTTTTGGCGTAGCTGCTCCTCCAGATCATGGTTCTGTTTTGTGAGTCGTTCTACCGCCGTCATGAGAGTCTGGACCTGTCTTTCTAATGCAGTAGATCTCGGTGGATCCTCTTCTTGAGCGTTGTTGGTGGTAGCCATCGAGCGAGTGAGTACCATGCTACTCTTATGTCCGGGAGGCGATGATCTGGCTTAAATACTTCGCTTTCCCACAGACGGCGCCAACTGATGAGACCGTGAAATCACCAGTGAGTTTGCACGATCTTCGCTCGCTTAACAACCTGCAAGAAGAAAAAGTAATCTCGCCGTGGGCACCGGTGTGATGTCGACCAAGTACCCTCCGACGGTCAAGTTAGAATTGTTCTCAACTCTAGAGTGCTAGAGAGGGTTAATTATGCGTACCTTGATTCGCGAGGGTATTGAAGTTTTTATAGTAGAAGAAAGTCGGCTTCTCTTCCTTGGACTAGAAATCTTTTCCTTTTAGGATTCTACTATGAGCAATCCCAAACGTGATGGACAAGCATTTCCTTGTAGAGTAGGCTTTTCATTAAGGCAGATCTTCTAGAATTATCTTTATGCGGACACTCTGATTTTCCTAGGATCCCATCGGATTCCAAACGTGCACACCAAGTATTTCAAGTGATGCTAAGCCCTGAGCCCTTCCTTAGTGCCGGCCCATGAGTCCGAATCCGTCAGGCCCATTATTGCGCGATTTCTGACCCCTTCAATTAGATTGTTGAAATTCTAATTACATTTATTATCGGATCAATTTGTAAACATTTTGTACTAGAATTTATATTAGTAATTTTAGAATTTTCTTTTGTGAATTCCACATTCTCACATTTTGTGAAATTGTTTTCTTTTTCCCTTGTAAATGAGGAATTACATAGATTAAGGAATAATAAGCATATTACAAGAAAGAATAATGCAACTAGCCAACCACTTATCATTACTTCATTACACGAAACCTTCACTCAAAACTCTAATTTTTTATCTTGGTTAATGAATATGAAAACCAGTATATAGAGCAAAGACCAGGCCAATTACATTACAATTACAATTTAAACTCTGTATCTATTTAACAAATTTTTGAGATCATATTGGTAAATTTCAATATTATAATTTCTATCTGCTTTCTCTCTTGGATTTACCTACCTTAAAAAGCTTGGAAAATTGCACTTTACCACCCTAAACTATATCCTAAATTACACTTTGCACCCTAAATTATTTGAATGCACATTTTGCACTATAAACTATTACCTTTGTTACACTTTGCACCCTAACATTAATTTTACTTCTGTTGGATGGAAATCTTGAGCACATGACTTGCACTATTGCACATGTGTATTGCTTAAGTGGCACAAAATTAAAAGACCAAAAACCCCTCTTTCCAATCAATTAAAAACAAAAACTTATTTCTTTATTTTTTTTACCTAGCTCTCTCTCTCTCTCTCCAATCAAAATTTGTGAAACCCTAAATCCCCAAAACAAAATTATCAATGGCACCACCACTACTCCACCATTACTCCCCCACTGTGACATTTTCATTATTTTTTTCCCATAAACTAAAAAATATTTCAAGATGGTTGGTCCAATTTAAAAACAATGATGATGATTAGATGATGGAAATCTTCAACGTTAGATCAGAACATGGTCCCAAGTAAATATATAGGTAAATTTTGTTATCGGAGCACTTTGGAAATGTTATACTACACAGAGGTAAGATCATGGTTAATTTTCCATGGAAGGGAAAAGGTCAGTGTGAGCATTTGAAATTATGTCTTTCCATTGAATATTTTAATTAAGTTCAAGGTAAGTCTGCACTCCTTTTTGCAGTAAGTGGTTATCAAAAAGCTGATATATGGCTTACAAGTTAATATTAATTAAAGATCCAGTGCCATAAAATTGGCAGCCTCGTGGAATTGGCAAAGCCACATATTAACTGCTAAGGAAAAGGTTGTTTTTCACTTTCCCTCATGGACATGTTCAGTGGCTCTTGTAAAGGCCATTAACCATTTATATTCAAGAGGTCATGTCGGCCATTCTTTGCAGTGGTGGTCCTGGTGGAGCAGTAGTGGTGCCATTGATGATTTGATTTGGGAAGAGGAGTTGCTACACACGCACAAAAGAGGGAGAGAGAGAGAGTTAGGTAAAAAAATAAAGAAATAACTTTTTGTTTTTAATTAATTGGAAAGAGGGGTTTTTAGTCTTTTAATTTTGTGCCACTTAAGCAATGCATATGTGCGAGTCATATATTCAAGATTTCCATCCAAAATAATAGTAAAATTAATGTCGGGGTGCAAAGTGTAACAAGATTAATAGTTTAGGGTGCAAAATATGCATTCGAATAATTTAGGGTGCAAAGTGTAATCTGGGATATAATTTAAGGTGGTAAAGTGTAATTTCCCCTAAAAAGCTTCAATAATTTGTATTCAACATGATTTCTAAATCTTCATTCATAAAAATGGAAACAATTTCCAAAAAAGAAGTTTGCATTTGATTTAAACTTAGCAGCAAAGATATAAAAACCCTTTAACTTTACTCTTCAATTCATTATTATTTTTTTCCATTATCTTATATATATTTTTTTTAATTAAATAGCAAAAGTTATCTTTTAAATTTGAAAAAGATGGTAGAGACATGTTTGGATTGAGGGTAGGGGCGGCTCTAGGGCCAGCCTAGGGGTTCAAATGAACCCCCTGACTTGGGCAAAAAAGAAATTTTATATAAAATATTTTTATTTATTTATTTTTTTGTTTTGACCCCTAAATAAAATTTTGAACACCCTAAGCATAAATTTTACTTAAACCTAGCTGAAATAAGCTTGAATATGCTCAATTTAGTGCTAGTTTCACAATATTTTCACAATAATTTTATAATAAATGTTATGTTGTAACTGGTTTTTATTACAATTGACGTCACTTTTTTACATATTTTTAACAACTTGTCACCTAAATTTTGTTGTGAAAATGTTGTGTCAGTAGCACAACTCTTAAAATTGCTCATTCGTTTCAAAATAAATAAATAAATAAACCTTGTCTTTGAACTCTAGCATACTTTACTGTTGACGGTGAAATGAAACTATTTTTCCTTGCATTTTTTCTTCTTCATTAGCAAAAAATTACACCACTTTTAGCAAAAAAAAAAAAAAAAAAAAATTACACCACCTCCACAACAAACCGACCTATATCTACATTTGTGATTCTTTCCTCATTCTCCCTTCTATATTTTTTTCCTGTTTAATCAAGTAGTTAGATAAGTGCTCTGTAGATTTCCAAGTCCAAGAAGTCTTTTAGTGCTTGCTCCAATTCCAAGAGAATGACCACGTATATGGTTAAAAAGTCATACACTTCAAAAGCAAAAAATTATATTAATTACAATTTTTTTTCTTAGTTTTACATTTACTCCTAGACCAAATCTTATCTGCGTTACTATTTTTCTTTATCATATATTTTTATTTATTTGATAGTAGATATAAATATAATAAATTATTATTAATTTGACAAAAAATGTACAATTAGTTATTTAATTTTATTTATTTATGCATTTAATGGTTGTTGTCTTACCGATCTTTAAACTATTAATCATTTTTTTAGACTATTGTACAATATAGTTGTATTGTATACTAAATTGTATTAATAATACTATTTTAGATTATTGTATATAAAAAAAAAAATTATTTATTTTTTACTTCTCCCACAACAAATTCCTAGCTCCAACACTATTGACCCTAAAGAGGGTAAAATTAGGGATGACGGGTTCATTTTAATAAACCTGATGGTGCTAGACCAGTGGGCTAGTAGTTGACAGATCCAAGATGCACAGACACAAGGTGGACTGATCTCAAGGCCACGTGGCATCCACATGGTTTAAGTGACCTCCAAGTAATCCTAAATAGAAACAACTTGCGTCCCACGATTAACCCTAATCGATAGAGTCCCAATATGAATAGAATCCTAACATTAAAAGGATCCCGTAATATACGCCCATTAACGATGATCTTCTCCATAAGGAAACGCCTTCCTATGCAAGAAACAGAGGTCGGTTCTACACTACTATAAAAACCCAAAGGCTCTCAGAAAGCAAGGTACACATAATTTACTCTAGTTCTGGCACTCTAGAGTTGTGAAAAGTTTTCTGACTTAACCTTCGGAGGGTTTTTGGCCGATACCGCACCGGTACTCTTCTAGGGTTTTCTTCGTCTTTGTTTCGTAGGTCCTACTTCGAGCACGTGAGTATTGTGCGACTTACTGACGATTTTCGGCATCATCAGTTGGCACCATCTGTGGGAACAAACATTGACTTGTAAGCCATACTATCGCTTCCTGAACAAAGACTTGCATGGTGCTTACTCGCTTGATGGTGACCACTAACGACACTCAAGGAGACGAACCACACACGACTGCCCTCGAGAGACAGGTTCAAACTCTCATCACTGCCGTGGAATGCTTCACCAAACAAAACCATGACCTAGAAGAACAGTTGCGTCAAAAGAATGCAAACCTTAATACACAGGAGGAAGACCAAGAAGGCACTAGCACTTAGAAAAGGAACCAAGAAGGGCCGGAAGGTAGCAACTCCCCAAGTAGGCCAAAACGATAGGATACTATCTTGCCATCCATCACCGAAACAGTTCCACCTTACATAGTCGCCGAGATGCAGATGATGAAGGAACGAATGGACTTTATGATGAACGCCCTTAGAGGATGGGTGTCTAGCGACCTCAATGACTTGGTCCATCAAACTGATTCGCCATTCACAGCATTTGTCACTTCATTCCCACTTCCACAGAAGTTTCATATGCCACAGGTGGAAAATTACGACGGATCCAAGGACCCCTTAGATCAATTGGAGTCTTTCAAGACCCTGATGCACCTTCAAGGCGTGCCAGGCGAGATCATGTGTAGAGCCTTCCCCACCACGCTGAAGGGACCTGCATAGATCTGGTTCAATAGGCTAACACCCAACTCCATTAGTACCTTCAATGAGTTAAGCGCCCAGTTCGCCTCACACTTCATCGGGGGATATAGGTATAAGAAGTCCACTGCATGCCTGATGAACATTAAGCAGTAGGAGGACAAGGCGCTGAGATCTTACATAACCCGCTTTAACCGGAGGCCCTCTCAATCGACGAAGCGGATGACAAAATACTCGTGGCGGCATTCACCAATGGGCTACGAAAGGGTAAGTTCCTATTTTCTTTGTATAAGAACGACCTAAAGACTATGTCAGATGTACTTTACAGGGTGACCAAGTACATGAATGCGGAAGACGCACTATTGGCCCGAGAAGAGAAGCCCAAGAAAAGGGAAAGACAAGAAGACATATAGTCGGACAGGGGGTGGAAGATGGCTAGGACCGGAGAACGACGGGAGGACAGACACTCCAAGCCCCCTGTAGGGAAATTCACAAGCTTCACCCCACTAACTACCCCGATCAACCAAGTCTTGATGCAAATTAAGGATGAAGGAACCCTGACATTCCCCAGCAAGCTGAAGGGAGATCCTAATAAAAGGTTTAGATACAAGTACTGCTGCTTCCACCGTGGTCACGGCCATAACACCGCTGATTGCTAGACTTGAAGCAACAAATTAAAGCCCTTATCAGGTAAGGAAAGCTGCAGAGGTTTGTTAGCAAGGAGAGAGCGGATCCACCTCAAGAGCAGGCTTCTCGACAGGAGAACGAGCGTCCTATGCCGCCCATAAGAGATATAAGAATGATTGTAGGGGGCACAATAGCTACTAGGTTGTCCAAAAAGGCTTGTAAGACTTACCTCAGGATGGTTCAGAATGTCTAGCTGACGGGTTCGGTGCCAAAGATGTCGCGGATCGACAACCCCATCATCGAATTCTCGAAAGAAGATGCTTGACATCTTCACCACCCACATGATGATGCACTCATCATCAGCATACGAGTAAGGGATTACAACACGCACCGGGTTCTGGTTGACAATGGCAGCTCAGCTGACATCCTTTACTATCCAGCATTCCAATAGATGAGGATTGATAGAAAGCGATTGATTCCGACGAATGCTCCGCTCGTTGGTTTTGGAGGAACAAGGGTGTTCCCCCTTGGTGCAGTCACATTATCCGTAATAGTGGGCGACTACCCCCAGCAGATCACTAAGGATGTAACATTCCTTGTGGTTGACTGCTCGTCCACTTACAATGCTATCCTAAGATGACCTACCCTCAATTCATGGAAGGTCGTAACCTCGACCTACCACTTAATGATCAAATTCCTTACTGATTATAGAGTAGGAGAGCTGCGTAGAAATCAGGTGGCCGCGCGCGAATGCTACATAGCTATGATGGAGATAGATGACCACCTCTAGGCCATAAACATAGAAGAACATTGGACAGTGACAGAGCCCGTTGAAAGGCTTGAAGAGATACTTCTCGACAACTCCAAGCCTGATTGAACAACCAGGATTGGTACCCTCGCCAGCCCAACAGTCCGCCAAGCACTTAGAACTTTCCTCAAAGAAAACCGGGATGTATTTGCTTGGAGCCACGAAGACATGTCGAGAATAGACCCTTCGGTCATGGTGCACAAGCTGAATGTGTCGCCTTCTTTTCCACCCATCCATCAGAAGAAGTGGGTATTCGCCTCAGAACAAGACCAAGCTATAGCAGAGGAAGTTCGCAAGCTACAAGAGGCGAACTTTATCAGGGAAGTTTACTACCCCGACTGGCTAGCAAACGTGGTAATGGTTAAGAAAGCCAACGGGAAATGGAGGATGTGCGTAAACTTCACAAACCTAAACAAAGCATGCCCCAAAGATAGCTACCCCCTCCCGCGAGTCGACGTCCTAGTTGACTCTACGGCTCAACACTAGTTATTAAGTTTCATGGACGCGTTTTCGGGTTACAACCAGATCAGAATGGACGAAGCAGATCAGGAGAAGACTTCATTCATTACTAGCCAGGGCCTCTTCTGCTATAAAGTAATGCCATTTGGCCTCAAAAATGCGGGTGTGACGTATCAGAGGCTCATGAACAAGATGTTCACATAGCAGATTGGGAGAAATGTCCAGGTCTATGTTGACGACATGTTGGTAAAAAGCCGAAGGGATGACGATCACTTAGAGGATCTCAAGGAAACATTCAACACCCTTTGTTCCTACAACATGAAGCTCAATCCAGGCAAGTGTGCCTTTGGAGTGACTGCAGGAAAATTCCTAGGGTTCATGGTGTCCCAGAGAGGCATCGAGGCTAACCCGGACAAGATTCGGGCCATAATAGAGATGACACTCCCTAAGAACATGAAATAAGTACAAAGCCTCAATGGCAAGATAGCCCCAGAGTGATGGATAAATGTCTACCTTTCTTCCGCACGTTGAAGAAATCTTTTGAGTGGATGGCCGAATGTCAACAAGCGTTAGAGGACCTGAAGGCCTACCTCTCCTCCCCACCATTGCTAAGTCCATCGAAGCGAGGGGAAGAATTATTCCTCTATTTGGCTGTATCACCGGCTGCCGTCAGCGCGGCCTTAATCAAAGAAGAAGACAAGGTGCAAAAACCCGTATACTATGCCAGCCGGGCGCTTCGTGGGGCAGAGGAAAGGTACCCACTGATGGAAAAGCTCACCTTCGCTTTGGTTACAGCAGCCCACAAGCTCAAGCCATACTTCCAAGCCCACACAGTGATTGTCCTCACTGACAAGCCCTTACAACAAGCAATGAGCAATCCTGAAGCTGCTGGACGAGTAGCACTATGAGCGATAGAGTTAAGTGAGTTTGACATACAGTATCGACCCTGTAGTGCCATTAAGGGGCAGGTAGTTGCTGACTTCATTGTAGAATTCACTAACGGAGAGAGCCAGGAGGTAGAAGAGTATCCTCGGTGGAGTGTACATATTGACGGATCATCCAACAGGCAAGTTGGAAAGGCAGGTATTGTGCTTCGATCTTTGGAAGGGGACGAAATTGAATGCATGGTTCATCTTGACTTCCTTACTACCAACAATGAAGCAGAGTACGAAGCTCTGGTGACAGGACTAGATCTCGCTAAAGCGGTAGGGGCTGCGAGTGTGGTCATTCATTGTGACTCTCAAGTCGTCACCAACCAAGTAAACGGGGATTACGAATATAAGGGCGAAAGGATGAAGAAGTACTTGGAGCAAGTAAAGAGAAGGGTAGACGACTTAAGGGCTAAGGTTGTTCAAATCCCCATATGAGAAAATGAGCAAGCTGACCGTCTTACCAAAGCCGCGTCAGCAGAACAGATGATCATCCCTAGTAAGGTACTGTCTTTTGTACAGTTTTCACCATTAATAGATCTTGTCGATATACAGGAGATTAACTCTGAAGGCAATTGGACCACGCCATTAATCTCCCACTTAAAAAACAAAGCATTACCAGACGGTAAGGAAGCCGCAAGAAAGCTGAAGGTCCAAGTGGCACGATTTGTTATGATAAAGGACGTCATGTACAAGAGAGGCTTCTCCCGCCCGTACCTTAGGTGTTTAAGCCCCGAAAAAGTGGACTATGTCATGAGAGAAGTATACGAAGGGATCTGTGGCAACCATTCAGGATCGCGGTAATTGGTTCACAAACTGATTGGAGCTGGATACTACTGGCCTACTATGCAGAAGGATTTCCAGACTTATGTCAAAGCATGTGACAAATGTCAAAGGTTCAGCAACGTCATCAGACAGCCGACGAAAGAATTGACCCCGATGACAGCCCCGTGGCCATTCGCTCAATGAGGACTCGACATCATGGGTCCATTCCCAATAGTAATGCGACAGCTAAAGTTCCTTATAGTCGCTATAGACTATTTCACTAAGTGGGTAGAAGTAGAAGCCTTCGCTACCATTATGGAGAAGAATGTGAGAAGCTTTGTTTGGAGAAACATCGTCTGTAGGTATGGAATCCCCAGAGTCTTGGTATTATATAACGGGAAACAGTTCAACAACGACTCCTTTAGAGATTTTTGTTTACAGTTGGGAATCAAGAACTACTACTCCTCCCCTGCCCACCCACAAGCCAACGGGCAAGTTGAGGTCATGAACCGATCCTTGCTTAAAATCATCAAGACTCGGCTCGAGGGGGCAAAGGGTGTATGGCCAGAAAAGTTGCCAAGCATACTATGGGCATATAGGACGACAGCAAGGACGCCTACCCTACAGGGGAAACACCGTTTCGATTAGCTTATGGAAGCGAGGCAGTCATCCCATCAAAGGTCGGACTCACGAGCTATGGAGTGGATAATCATGCTGAAAGAAGGAACGACGAGACTATGCGTCTACAGCTAGATCTACTAGACGAAGTCAGGGCAATAGCTGAACAGAGACTCGTACGATACCAGGACCTCATGGCCAAGTACTACAACTCCCGAGTCAAACACCGAGACTTCAAGGTTGAAGACCTCGTTTTGAGGAAGGTAATAGGTGCAGCTAAAGACCCTACCCAAGGAAAGCTCGGCCTTAACTAGGAGGGACCTTATAGAATCACGTCATGGCAGAGGAAAGACACCTACCACTTAGAGACATTGGGCGGACATAAGTTACACCATTCATGGAACACAGAGCATCTCTGAAAGTACTACCAGTAGAAGATAGCATGAAGAGTGACACTCCTCATTTCCAGTTTATTTCTTTTAGTTAAATTTTTGCTTACAGTACTTTTTAAGCCCAAAGGGCAAGTTTTATTTTATCCTTTTTAAGAACAATCTTTTACTTATGCACGCGTTTACCAAAAATATGAGGAGTTATTCAAATACAAGCTTTGTATATTTTCTCTACTAAACTACTTTCGTTATCAAGTCCATAGGTGGACGAGTTCATCCTATAAGGAAGCTTTGAAATTATCAAGTCCACAAGTGGACAAGTCCATCCTACAAGGACGCTTTGAATGAAAAGTCCATAAGCGGACGAGTTAATTAAGTCCATAAGTGGACGGATTCATGATTAAGTCCATAAGTGGACGAGTTCATCCCATGAGGGTGAGTTAGTATTATTTCCACAAATGGACAGATTCATGATAAAGTCCATAAGAGAATAGGTTCATCCAGGAGGATGATCAGAACATTATGAAGTCCATAAAGTGGAGGGGTTCAACCACACGTTGAATTAAAAATACAAGTCCATAAGAGGACGGGTTCATCCAAGAGGATGATCAAAAAATTATGAAGTCCATAAAGTGGACGAGTTCAACCACACGTTGAATTAAAATTACAAGTCCATAAGAGGGCGAGTTCATCCAAGAGAATGATAAAAAAATTTTGAAGTCCATAAAGTGGACGGGTTCAATCGCACGTTGAATTAAAATTACAAGTCCATAAGAGGACGGGTTCATCCAAGAGGATCAGAAAATTATGAAATCCATAAAGTAGACGGATTCAACCACGTTGAAATTAAAATTACTAATCCATTGAGGTCCATAAAAGTGGACGAATGTAACCATAAGTTGAAAAGATTCTTCTACAGGAATAAAAATAGACGGATAAAATAAGTAATCAAATATTACTAAAGCCCATAGAGGAAATAAGTCTGAATACAACAGATAAAATTAAACATAAACTATTCTTCAAAAAAATTTACATTTTCACCATTAAAAAAAAACAAAAAACTACTGTTGGACGGGAGCGTTTTCATCTTCAACTACTTGTACTTTGTCATGATGACCGGTGCTGTCTACAATCCGTCACCACGAAGGTCATCGATGGGGACATCATTAGCGAATAATTTGTCCGTGCTCTCTGAGTGGACGGGCTGAACTGAGGTCTAGGCTTGGACATCAATAGTCACATGGGATAAGTCCAGGTCCGGATAAGAAGTTTTGACTTGATGGAGAGAGTTGTCAAAGCCTTCAGCAAAGGTTCCTCCAAGTTCTGCCAGAAGGGCGTCGAAGTCACGGTACTCATGTAACACTTCATCCTTCACCTGACGGAGTCGGTCCTTGGCGTCACTGATTTCTTTCTCCTTGTCTGCCAGGACTTGCCTCAATAGCTCCGTCTGCTTTTCCAACTCACCCCGAGCTTCCTCTAACAGAGCGAGCTTTTTCTCCTAGACCGTCTTCTAGGCCTTCAACTCATTCAGCTCGTCCTCCGTCGATCTCGCCTCCGCCCGTATATGGTCTAACGTCGTCTCCTGGTTTAGGCAACGGCCCATCAACCTCTTCATCATTAACATTGCCTGAAGACAGAAGGGTTAGTAACAAGGCAAGTTGAAGGGAAGGAAAAGAGAAAGTGGACGGACATAGTTACCTAACAAATGCAAAAGAGACTCATCTCCCCCATGGCCTCGGTTGCGTGGTTGCTCAAGTCCTCATAATCATCAGTTGTGATGATGGATGAGAGCTGCTCCAATGCATACTTAAAGTCCTCACAGAGGAGGATGGGTGCTTTTTCAGTGGCGGGAACAAAACCCGTCATGAGTCCTTTTCCCTTTCCTAGGCCAGGTTGAGTGACTGTCTTCTTGGCCTTAGCTTTCAACCCCACGACGGGTTCAGGGACAGTTTTAGGCTTCTTTAGAAGACAGTCGGTCTTCTCTTACTGCTTTTTCTTAGTGGACGGGTTGGCTGAACTCGTCCCCTTAGGGCGTTGACCCTTCTGTTGTTTCTTTAAAGCAGCTTGCTGCTTAATGTAAGCCCTTCTCCTGGTGGCGTCCATTTCTGCACAAAGGGGGACGGATGTCAGGAGTTTGATAATATAAAAACCAAGAAAGAGTATTGGGTGATGGACTTATGCTGGCGAACTTGAAGATTGTAGTGTCAGGCAACTGCTGTGGGCTCTAGTCCGTCACAATACCAGAAGAAGGTGTCTAGGGTGACCAATTTAGCCCACGTCCTCTCCTCTAGCTTAGTTTTGTTGAAAATTTTCTCCAAAAAACTCCACTACTTAAGTGAGACTTGTGGACGGTCCTAAACTGTAAAAAAAAAAAAAAAAAGACGTTTGAATGACATCTAACAACAAGCAATTAAAAGCGTGAATATAGACGGATGCATACCAGATGGGGGCATTATGCCCCATGTTGTGTCGATGGGCATATATTCATGGTCACCAGGGCGACACATCCACTCGTCACCTTCCATGAAAAAATACCGACTCTTCCAGTTTCTGTTGGAGTCGGGGGTATCACATACGAGCCTCAACAATGGGCTCCTGGGCACAAAGCTATATATGCCATTTGACTGAGCAATCTTGGTCAGACGGTAATAGTGAATGAATTCTTCCACTGTCAACCTCCGTGCTCCGTCAGACATGGCCCCATACAAGACCTTCACGCCAAGGAAGACCCTCCAAGCATTCAAGGAGATCTAGGTGACGGCCAAACCTAGGTACTGAAGGAGTTGACAGTGAAGTGAACTTAGGGGGAATCTGAGCCCTGCCTTCAGCATCTGCTCATCGACCTCGACACCTTCAATACCTTCATCACCTTCCATGAAAAAATACCGACTCTTCCAGTTTCTGTTGGAGTCGGGGGTATCACACACAAGCCTCAACAATGGGCTCCTAGGCACAAAGCTATATATGCCCTTTGACTGAGCAATCTCAGTCGAACGGTAATAGTGAATGAATTCTTCCACTGTCAACCTTCGTGCTCCGTCAGACATGGCCCTGTACAAGACCTTCACGCCAAGGAAGACCCTCCAAGCGTTCGGAGAGATTTGGGTGACGGCCAAACCTAGGTACTGAAGGAGTTGACGGTGAAGTGAACTTAGGGGGAATCTAAGCCCTGCCTTCAGCATCTGCTTATAGACCTCGACACCCTCAACACCCTCGTAGTAACATTTTTCTGACTTGTAGGGTAGACGAATGGGTATGTTGATCGGTATCTGGTATTTCTCCTTAAGTGTTTTGAAGTGAGATTCTTTAATTGTAGAAATAAAATCATTGGCCGTCCACAAGGGTAGCATTATGAACTCCCTAAATCCATCAAGACCTATGACAGATTGGACTGGGGGCTCAGCGCCATCTAGGCCGTCACTGGAGTCACCCTCTGACCTATCCATCTCTAAACCCTCATCCCTTGAAGGAGAGGAAGTCGACAGATTCCTCTCTTCACTTAAAGTGTCAAGGTCTTTCTAACCTGACGGAAACACTTCATCGTAGCCCGCCCCGTCACAGACACACGAGTAGTTACTTGATGCACTAGACATCTGTTACCTACACGTGATGGTAAACCCTAAGACACTGATGGATCTAATAGATGACAGGAGTACAAAGTCTAAAAGATGACAAAAATTTAACGGAAGGAGAAGAGTACATACCAGTTAAAGATGAGCAGTAAAAAGGTGTGGATGACGGATGCACTAGGAGGACGGTATGCTCGTTTGCCAATGGTGACGGTAGCGCTTTGATCGTAAGATTTCTGTGGAAAGTAAAAAATGAAGGTTAAAGAGGCAAGTTTATATATAGGGAATGGCACGGAAGACAAAGGGACACTTCGTTCCAAGAGATGAACCACTAAATAGAAGTCACGTGTCCCTACGACATTAATGACCCTAGGCCAGCCTGTCAGGCTGGGTGTGTTTCTCAGGAGGCAAGTTGAACCATCACCCCATAGGTCCATCCACTCAGAGATCACGGACCCATGGAGTGGGGGGCAACTGAAGAGGGTAAAATTAGGGATAACGGGTTCATTTTAATAAACCTGATGGTGCTAGACCAGTGGGCTAGTAGTTGATAGATCCAAGATGCACGAACGCAAGGTGGACGGATCTCAAGGCCACGTGGCATCCACATGGTTTAAGTGACCTCCAAGTAATCCTAAATAGAAACAACTTGCGTCCCGTGATTAACCCTAATCGATAGAGTCCCAATATGAATAGAATCTTAACATGAAAAGGATCTCGTAATACACACCCATTAATGATGATCTTTTCCATAAGGAAACGCGTTCCTACGCAAGAAACGAAGGTCGGTTCTACACTATTATAAAAACCCAAAGGCTCTCAGAAAGAAAGGTACGCATAATTTACTCAAGCTCTGGCACTTTAGAGTTGTGAAAAGTTTTTTGACTTAACCTTTGGATGGTCTTTGGCTGGTACCACACCGGTACTCTCCTAGGGTTTTTTTTGTCTTTGTTTCGTAGGTCTTGCTTCGAGCACGTGAGTATTGTGCGGCTTACTAAAGATTTTCGGCATCATCAGACCCCCAAGAAAAAAATCCTGGAGCCGCCACTAATTGAGGGGGAGGAAGGGAAAGTAGAGTAGAGGCGGCGGCCCAAAATTAGCCTATTTTTAGCTAACTCTACTCTTCCCCTCCATTCCTCCTCTATTTCTCCTCAATCCAAACTGGCCATTAGAGTATTTTAAGTAAAGTTATTTATTTATTGGATTTCAAACTAATGGCAGAGTAGAATAGTGTTTGTTTGTATTAATTGTCCTTATTATGAATTAATAACAAGAAATGATATCAATAATATATATATATATATATATATATATATATATTCCTTTATGGCTCTGATACCATAAAGGGGGAAGCACAGTTGATGGGAAGAGACGGAAGCACAGTAATATTGTAGTGAAGATAATGTAAGTAACTTGAAAGTAAATAATTTGGAAGTAAAAACAATAATAAGGCGGTAGAACCAGCCAAGCAGTATATATCAAAATAATTCAAAGTAAATAAGAACAATAGTTCAAAATAAGTGAAAGCAATTTAGAACCATCCGGTATGGCGGTAATCCGTCCAAGGTGGTGGTAGCAACAAGTAAAGTAATGAACATAGAACTGAAAATACTTCTTATTGAAAGTAGGATAAACACTTACAGTAGTAGTAGTGAATACAAGATCTCAACAGTTACAAAGCTTGAACTAGTCCTAGTTACAAGATTTGTAGGATTACAAGGCTTGTAGTGAACAAAGGTGAACAAGGTTGTAGTAGTAGTAGTAGTAGTAGAAGCAAGGTGGGTTCTCTCTCTCTAAGAAGGCTAGTTCTAAGGGAAGAGAAATCAGAACTAAAATTTTGCTTGAGAAAGGACCTAAGGGACATCCCCCCTTAAATAGGCAAAGTTTTGAGTAAACAGTACTTGTGAACAGTAAAAGTTAACAGTAAAAGATAATTTGCTGAAAGCAATTTTGGTGTGACTAAAAGTCACGGGAAACACGGAGAATCAACTTTTCAGAACATTATCATCAGGAGTGGAAATTAACAGTGAAAGTCCACTAGTAAACAGTGTAGCATTTGGCCTTTATGCAGGCTAGACAAATAAGCTCAATCTTCTTGAAGATCTGGAGTGTTATCTTCATCATGTCCAAACAGCTCCTGGTCATATGGGAAATAGGGGTTGTGAGCAACAGATTCTTCTGAGGAGGCTTTGGATTCTTCTTGATTAGCAACAGCTTCTTCTGCCCATTTGAGCAAAGCTAGAAGAGCATCAGGATTCGTTCTCAAATTGTCAATAGAGGAGCTTTTATTCTGAACATTTTTGCCGGAAGAAGAAGAGGGAGCATCAGCAGGAGCAGGGGTTTGAACAAGGGAATGATCTTTTGCCATGGGCAAAGCAGCAGCAGATGAAGATTCTCTGGAAATAGAGGCAACAGCGGTAATAATACATTGAGTGTGTGGGAATTTGCCCCACCATTTTACATACCAATGCCTAGAGAGAACATCACCGTCTTTCTCATATTGCCATTTCAAAATCCAAGGTATCTTATATTTTTTAACAAAATGGAGCAAAGCAGGAAATTTGGCTCCATAAGCATCACACCTATAACATTTCTTGAAACAATCAAAAGCATCAAGCAATGGTGCAGGAAATAAATCAGTAGTAGGACCAAATTGAGCTCACCAGCGGTTGAACCAAAGGGGCAAATCACCAGTGAAATTTTTGTCAAAGTTAACAAACCAGGAATGAGACATGTTTTCATTCTGGTGCAGCATGAATCTTGACCAAGCCATGATATAATCATAATATGAATAGGGAATGGGGGAACTTGGCATTGTTCTGGTAGATGTAAGAGAAGAGCCCCATTTTTCTTCAGAAATAAAATTGACCAAGTAAACACTGTGGTAAATAATTTTGGAAGTGTCTTTATGATCAGAAATGGTGTTAATAATAATAGATCTTTCATGGTGCAGAAGATCAGAATAATAGTTTAAATTCTTTTCCCTATGCTCCGGAATCCAATGAAATTTCGGAGGGAAATAACTCTTAGCAAGTCTGAGAGGATCAGAAATAGAGGCTCTGTTGGGTTCAACATAAAACAGGTGTTGGAAATATTGTTTTTGGATGTATTGAGGGGAACTTTTTGAAAAAACAGTTTTAATGGGCCGGTTAACAGGGGTTAGGGCATAAGGATCATAAGATGAAGCAAGAACAGTGGAGTAATTAATCCTAGGGATGGTTCCCAGGGTGGTGAAACGGTTGGTTATATCAAGGGGAGAAGCAGGTTCTTTTTTAACAATTTGGTTAGAAGTTTCAGCAGGAGGATTATCTTTTGGTCTTCTACTTGCCATTGTGACACTGCAGAAATTCACGGGTAAGGAAATCAGGGATAGAATTTTGAGATCCTTTAATATATTCAATATCAAAATAAAAAACGCTTAAAATAGCTTGCCATCTAGCGAAAATATGTTTTGAAGCAATATTTTCAACATCTTTTTCAATAACATATTTAGCACTTTTGCAATCAATACGTAACAAAAATTTTTGGTTTAACAAATCACTTTGAAATTTTGAAATACACAGTACTATAGATAAAATTTCCTTTTTAATAGTACTATAATTTAACTGTGCATTGTTCCAAATACCAGAATAGAAACGAACAATTTGTTCAGATGACTCAGGAGAAACTCTTTGTTTTAGAATACCACCATAACCAACATCAGAGGCATCAGTCTCAACAATTTTGAAAGCACCAACAGTAGGAATACCAAGACAAGGCAATGTCTTAACATGAGTTTTGATTTGTTTAACAACAGAGGTATGAACATCAGACCAAGGAGGAGGATTACTTTTTAACCGATCAAACAGAGGTTTGCATTGTTTCCTCATATCTTTGTAAAAATCTGCAACATAGTTTAATGACCCAAGAAATCTTTGGAGCTGTGTTTTGTCAATGATAACATCAGGAAACTTATCGGCAAACTGGATGGCTCTATCTATAGGACGAATCTGTCCTTCAGAGATATCATAGCCAAGAAAACGAACTTTGGTTTGGAATAGTTTAACCTTCTTGGCTGAGACAACAAGACCATTTCTTTTGATAGTATCTAGAAACGAATTCAAATGTTTCCAGTGTTCGTCAATAGAGCTAGAGTAGACAAGAATATCATCAATATAAACAATGGTGAAATGACTGAAGGAGTTAAAAATATCATTCATGATATTTTGAAACTCACTTGGGGCATTTTTAAGACCAAATGGCATAACATTCCACTCATAATGTCCAAAAGGAGTGGTGAAAGCAGTTTTGTACCTATCATTCTCATTAATCTGAATTTGCCAAAACCCAGATTTCATATCAAACTTGGAGAACACAACAGCTTCATTCAGCCTATGGACAAGGTCATTCTTGTTGGGAATAGGATACTGAATCCATTCTAAAACCTTATTCAAGGGTTTGTAGTTAATGACTAATCTTGGGGTTCCTCTTTCAATCTCTGCATTTTTTTGGACATAAAAGGCTGAACAAGACCAGGGAGACTTGCTATTCCTAATCAATTTTTTCTGCAACAAATCATGAATTTCTTTTTTGCAAAATTCAACAGTTTCAACATTCATTTGGATAGGACGAGCTTTAGTGGGAATATGTTTCTCATCAAAATCTTTGACATATGGCAAATCAACAATATGTTTCTTCCTATGCCAAAAAGCATTAGGAACATCGGAACAAACATCATCGATCAACATTTTCTGAAAATTATCAATTTTGGATTGCAACAATTTATCAGAAACTTGTTCAGCAATTTTCTTGTATCTAACTTCTTGCTGAAGAAATTGAAGATGTTTAATTTTAGCATGAATCATGTTTGAAGCAGTATTAGTATCAATATCAAACTTCGAAGCAAATTTGAACTTTACTTTTTGTCCAAAAGGATCAGTAGTAATTCCATCATGTTCAACAAGAAAAGGATATAAAGCATTTATAAAAGGCAAACCAAGAATTACTTTATCAGTCATATTTTTAACAAGAACAGAAGGAATCTTGAAACAAACATTAGCATGGCATACATGAGCATTATTAAATTCATACTTTATTTTCATCTGAGAACCATTAGCAGAAACCAATCTTTTAGTAGATTTTTCAAAGTATTTTGAAGGAATCAGTCCTTCTTGGATACAGTTCATATCTGCCCCTGAATCTATCATAGCAATAACAGTGAAATGATAATCAAGAGAAACAACAATTTTAACTTTTGTAAACCATTTTGGAGGAATTATTTTATTAACAAGAGCAAGTTGAGAAATAGTGACATCATCAGGAATACCTTTACCAGAAAGAAGAGCTCGTTGACAGGATTCATCTCCATCTTTATGCTCAAGTCCTTGTTTGAGATTATTTTTATTACTTTTAATATCTTTAAAATCATGTTTTAATTCACTTATCTCTTGTTTAACAATATTAATTTCATGTTGTAAATCATTAACAGTTAGTTCTTTAGATTTCTTTTTATTAAATTTTTCCAAAGTCTTATCCTCTTTACTCTTGGTGAGAACATTGGTTCTAATAACATTGCAGCAAGAACCTCTACTACCAATTTTGATATCAGAAGAATTATCAATATTTAGTATGTTAAATTTGTTTTTTAAATTACTAGGTTTCCTTTTATAGTTTTTACTAAAGTGTCCAGATTTTCCACAGTTAACACGTCTCTTCTTAGCATAGAAATCATTAGTTTTAACAAAGTTATTTCTGTACTTTGATTGGTGTTTTAACAATTTTTTATTATTACCCCTATTGGTACCAAGTTTTTTAATAGTGCTGAAAATATCTTCATAGGTTAGATTATCATAATCAATAGAATCATTTTTACCCATTAATTCTTGTTTTACCTTATGAGCAAAGATAGGAGGCAGACCGTCAATAAACTTTTCTTTCCAATAAAACTTATGACAATCTTTCCGGAGCATGACTCTGGAAATGAAAACATCTTGATACCATCTATATTCAGACATAGTTGGACAACCCAAATTATTTAAATAATCATGAGATGAAATATTGGATGGAGTACCAACAAAGTGTTTGAGAATAGTATAGACCAAGGTATCACAAACAATTCTTTCATCAAAAATAGGCAAATACTCATCATTCTTTTTAATAGCATGTTTAATAGACTCTCTGGATTCTTCAGTGATATATGAATCCCACCATCTACGAAGAGTACCAGAAAAACCAGTGACAAGCAAGTTAATCATGTCAAGTCGACCAAGATCATGGTTATTTTGATAAGCAATACTAACCATAGACATATGAATCATTTTAGTAACGATTTCCTGTTCAGACAAACCATCAATATTCCATTCATAAGGCTTATCAGCAGAGACAGAAAATTGTGTTTGAGAAGATCTCTCTTCAAATTGCATATCAAGAGGAGTAGGTTTTGAATACCAGTTTTTAGTAAAAGACATGGGTTTGGTGTTCCCAACAAATCTTTTAATTTCTGGGAAATCATCATCAAAGATTCTTTTAGCAAGAACAGAAGAAACAGAAGAAACAGTATCAGATTCTGTATTTTCTTCAGAAACAATTTCTTTTTTGGAAATAATTTAACTGTGCATTCTGGGAAATCATTAATGTTAAGGAAATCATTAATGAGTTGATCCCTGATTTTCGTGAATGGACTATTCCTAAAGTTGATACTAAAACTATTTATAAAACTAGTTTTGTCGAAAGTGCTTTTCATTCTGCTTACAAAGCTAGAACTGTTGAACAAATTTTCTCTATTTCGAGAATTCATGAAAAATGCTGTTTGTTTACTAAAAAGAATATTAATGACTTCCTTGCTGCTAAAAAATTCAGTTACTTGCATATTGGTATGGTTCAAGTTGCTATTAAACAACTTACTCGAAAGGGTATTAATGCTTCTATTCTCATGTGTTTACGAGATGCTAGATTTAAGATTTTTAAAGATAGCATTCTTGGTATAATCACTGCTTCTATGTATGATGGTCCTGTTTATTTTAACTGTTATCCTGATCTTACTCTTACTTTGGATGATCCTAATATTGTTAAAGCTTTGACATTGAATATTGCTTCATCTGGTTATCACATGGAAGAGGGTAGTAAGCCTTTTGCTTTGATCTACCGCATTTATTATAAACTTATGGGTACTCAAATGAATCCTTGTGCTATGATTCCTAGAGAACCTTCGGGTAAAACCATGTTAATTCAATATTCAACTCCTGATGCTAAAATCCAAGTTCCAAAAATGATTCAATGGCAAGATGTTAAACTTCCTAATGATTGGTTGTTAGAACAAGAAACCCCTCCTGCTAAACCCATTTTTGATGAGCTTGATCTCACCCATATCCAACAATATCTTGATGGTACTGTTAAAATAAGTTTTCAAAACAATCCACCTTTGAGGATCAACGAAGGAAGACATTCCTTTGCTGGATCTGAAAGTATTTCAAAAAGAGATCGTGAGATCAATGAATTTTTGAAAAAGAATTTGGAAACATCCTCTGACTTAAAGCTAAAAGGTATTTCAAGTGATAAATCCCAAATTAGCTCTGTTTACTATTCAACTAAACCTGAAACTTCCACTCTATTTAGTAAAACTGCTAATGAAGATGAGGAAGACTCTGTTTCTGTTACTCCATCTGATTTTGATTCTCCTATTGAAAATCCTCCTGTTTACCAAAATCAATTAAGAGTTTTGACTGTTTTAAATGATGACTTTGAAATTGATTGGGATTCTTTGTACAATGAATTCATGCTTGCAACAAACAAAACCAAGAGAAAATATTTCCAAAATAATTTTGCTCAATCTGACAAAGACCGTGTTAAAAGAAAATGGTTGGAAATGATGAATCAATTGAAAAAACATATTTTGTTTTTTGATTTTCTTGAAAACCATTATGTTCCAAATAATGAGGTTTCAAAACAACATTTAAATGTGATAAAGAAATCAAATTTTGTTCAGATTGATAAAACCATTATTAGGTCTAGTCATCCTCCTCTTGATTCAATTTTGATAACTACTAAGAAAGATGAAGTGACAAAAGAGGAAGTGAAGGCCTCTCCTTTCAAAATTGCTGATGATCAAACTCCCCTTGTTAGTCTTTTTGAACAAAACAATTTTACTAATCAATCTTTGCATATTATTGGTCAACAGCTTGACCGTATTGAAGAAAAAATTGTTGAAAAACCTGTTTCTGTTTCTGAAAAATTTGTTCATGTTAAAACTGAGAAACCTTTGATTAATTTACCCAGTCAAAGAGAAAAGGTTATGTTCAAAACTTCTCAGTCCAAGACTCTTGAAATTGTTGAAAAAATGCTTTCTGATTTAAAAGTTAAAACTGAGGGTACTTCTACAAGTACTTCAGCTGCTCGGACTATTTCCAAAAAAGAAATTGTTTCTGAAGAAAATACAGAATCTGATACTGTTTCTTCTGTTTCTTCTGTTCCTGCTAAAAGAATCTTTGATGATGATTTCCCAGAAATTAAAAGATTTGTTGGGAACACCAAACCCATGTCTTTTACTAAAAACTGGTATTCAAAACCTACTCCTCTTGATATGCAGTTTGAAGAGAGATCTTCTCAAACACAATTTTCTGTCTCTGCTGATAAGCCTTATGAATGGAATATTGATGGTTTGTCTGAACAGGAAATCGTTACTAAAATGATTCATATGTCTATGGTTAGTATTGCTTATCAAAATAACCATGATCTTGGTCGACCTGACATTATTAACTTGCTTGTCACTGGTTTTTCTGGTACTCTTCGTAGATGGTGGGATTCATATATCACTGAAGAATCCAGAGAGTCTATTAAACATGCTGTTAAAAAGAATGATGAGTATTTGCCTATTTTTGATGAAAGAATTGTTTGTGATACCTTGGTCTATACTATTCTCAAACACTTTGTTGGTACTCCTTCCAATATTTCATCTCATGATTATTTAAATAATTTGGGTTGTCCAACTATGTCTGAATACAGATGGTATCAAGATGTTTTCATTTCCAGAGTCATGCTCCGGAAAGATTGTCATAAGTTTTATTGGAAAGAAAAGTTTATTGACGGTCTGCCTCCTATCTTTGCTCATAAGGTAAAACAAGAATTAATGGGTAAAAATGATTCTATTGATTATGATAATCTAACCTATGAAGATATTTTCAGCACTATTAAAAAACTTGGTACCAATAGGGGTAATAATAAAAAATTGTTGAAACACCAATCAAAGTACAGAAATAACTTTGTTAAAACTAATGATTTCTATGCTAAGAAGAGACGTGTTAACTGTGGAAAATCTGGACACTTTAGTAAAAACTATAAAAGGAAACCTAGTAATTTAAAAAACAAATTTAACATACTAAATATTGATAATTCTTCTGATATCAAAATTGGTAGTAGAGGTTCTTGCTGCAATGTTATTAGAACCAATGTTCTCACCAAGAGTAAAGAGGATAAAACTTTGGAAAAATTTAATAAAAAGAAATCTAAAGAACTAACTATTAATGATTTACAACATGAAATTAATATTGTTAAACAAGAGATAAGCGAATTAAAACATGATTTTAAAGATATTAAAAGTAATAAAAATAATCTCAAACAAGGACTTGAGCATAAAGATGGAGATGAATCTTGTCAACGAGCTCTTCTTTCTGGTAAAGGTATTCCTGATGATGTCACTATTTCTCAACTTGCTCTTGTTAATAAAATAATTCCTCCAAAATGGTTTACAAAAGTTAAAATTGTTGTTTCTCTTGATTATCATTTCACTGTTATTGCTATGATAGATTCAGGGGCAGATATGAACTGTATCCAAGAAGGACTGATTCCTTCAAAATACTTTGAAAAATCTACTGAAAGATTGGTTTCTGCTAATGGTTCTCAGATGAAAATAAAGTATGAATTTAATAATGCTCATGTATGCCATGCTAATGTTTGTTTCAAGATTCCTTCTGTTCTTGTTAAAAATATGACTGATAAAGTGATTCTTGGTTTGCCTTTTATAAATGCTTTATATCCTTTTCTTGTTGAACATGATGGAATTACTACTGATCCTTTTGGACAAAAAGTAAAGTTCAAATTTGCTTCGAAGTTTGATATTGATACTAATACTGCTTCAAACATGATTCATGCTAAAATTAAACATCTTCAATTTCTTCAGCAAGAAGTTAGATACAAGAAAATTGCTGAACAAGTTTCTGATAAATTGTTGCAATCCAAAATTGATAATTTTCAGAAAATGTTGATCGATGATGTTTGTTCCGATGTTCCTAATGCTTTTTGGCATAGGAAGAAACATATTGTTGATTTGCCATATGTCAAAGATTTTGATGAGAAACATATTCCCACTAAAGCTCGTCCTATCCAAATGAATGTTGAAACTGTTGAATTTTGCAAAAAAGAAATTCATGATTTGTTGCAGAAAAAATTGATTAGGAATAGCAAGTCTCCCTGGTCTTGTTCAGGCTTTTATGTCCAAAAAAATGCAGAGATTGAAAGAGGAACCCCAAGATTAGTCATTAACTACAAACCCTTGAATAAGGTTTTAGAATGGATTCGGTATCCTATTCCCAACAAGAATGACCTTGTCCATAGGCTGAATGAAGCTGTTGTGTTCTCCAAGTTTGATATGAAATCTGGGTTTTGGCAAATTCAAATTAATGAGAATGATAGGTACAAAACTGCTTTCACCACTCCTTTTGGACATTATGAGTGGAATGTTATGCCATTTGGTCTTAAAAATGCCCCAAGTGAGTTTCAAAATATCATGAATGATATTTTTAACTCCTTCAGTCATTTCACCATTGTCTATATTGATGATGTTCTTGTCTACTCTAGCTTTATTGACGAACACTGGAAACATTTGAATTCGTTTCTAGATACTATCAAAAGAAATGGTCTTGTTGTCTTAGCCAAGAAGGTTAAACTATTCCAAACCAAAGTTCGTTTTCTTGGCTATGATATCTCTGAAGGACAGATTCGTCCTATAGATAGAGCCATCCAGTTTGTCGATAAGTTTCCTGATGTTATCATTGACAAAACACAGCTCCAAAGATTTCTTGGGTCATTAAACTATGTTGCAGATTTTTACAAAGATATGAGGAAACAATGCAAACCTCTGTTTGATCGGTTAAAAAGTAATCCTCCTCCTTGGTCTGATGTTCATACCTCTATTGTTAAACAAATCAAAACTCATGTTAAGACATTGCCTTGTCTTGGTATTCCTACTGTTGGTGCTTTCAAAATTGTTGAGACTGATGCCTCTGATGTTGGTTATGGTGGTATTCTAAAACAAAGAGTTTCTCCTGAGTCATCTGAACAAATTGTTCGTTTCTATTCTGGTATTTGGAACAATGCACAGTTAAATTATAGTACTATTAAAAAGGAAATTTTATCTATAGTACTGTGTATTTCAAAATTTCAAAGTGATTTGTTAAACCAAAAATTTTTGTTACGTATTGATTGCAAAAGTGCTAAATATGTTATTGAAAAAATGTTGAAAATATTGCTTCAAAACATATTTTCGCTAGATGGCAAGCTATTTTAAGCGTTTTTGATTTTGATATATACTGCTTGGCTGGTTCTACCGCCTTATTATTGTTTTTACTTCCAAATTATTTACTTTCAAGTTACTTACATTATCTTCACTACAATATTACTGTGCTTTCGTCTCTTCCCATCAACTGTGCTTCCCCTTTATGGTATCAGAGCCACTCTTTTCTGGCCGGTGGTAGTGTGGTTGTGTTCTCTGTCTTTTGTCCGTGTCTACTCGAACGCTTGATATTCCATTGTTGTGTTCCCTTCTTACCGTCGTTGGCGCCACCCTAGTCGTAAAGTGAAGTCCTAGAACCTAGCTATAAGGCCCGTTTGAGCCAAGAGAGGGCGTGTAGGGCATGAGAGGTATAAGGTTGGTTAGGGTATGTGTTACGAAATGCAACGGTTGTGAGAAAAACATGATAACTGAGTGTTGAGCCTAGGATAGTATGGATAAGTCGTGGAGAACTAACTCCTCTATCAGCTCCAAGACTAGTTGTCCTCCTGATATTGTAAATGAAGAAGATCACACTATTGATGATAATGAGTTGATCCCTGATTTTCGTAAATGGACTATTCCTAAAGTTGATACTAAAACTATTTATAAAACTAGTTTTGTTGAAAGTACTTTTCATTCTGCTTACAAAGCTAGAACTGTTGAACAAATTTTCTCTATTTCGAGAATTCATGAAAAATGTTGTTTATTCACTAAAAAGAATATTAATGACTTCCTTGCTGCTAAAAAATTCTATTATTTGCATATTGGTATGATTCAAGTTGCTATTAAACCGCTTACCCGAAAGGGTATTAATGCTTCTGTTCTCATGTGTTTAAGAGATGCTAGATTTAAGATTTTTAAAGATAGCATTCTTGGTATGATCACTGCTTCTATGTATGATGGTCCTGTTTATTTTAACTGTTATCCTGATCTTACTCTTGCTTTGGATGATCCTAATATTGTTAAAGCTTTGACATTGAATATTGCTTCATCTGGTTATCACATGGAAGAGGGTAGTAAGCCTTTTGCTTTGATCTACCGCATTTATTATAAACTTATGGGTACTCAAATGAATCCTTGTGCTATGATTCCTAGAGAACCTTCGGGTAAAACCATGTTAATTCAATGTTCAACTCCTGATGCTAAAATCCAAGTTCCAAAAATGATTCAATGGCAAGATGTTAAACTTCCTAATGATTGGTTGTTAGAACAAGAAACCTCTCCTGCTAAACCCATTTTTGATGAGCTTGATCTCACCCATATCCAACAATATCTTGATGGTACTGTTAAAATAAGTTTTCAAAACAATCCACCTTTGAGGATCAACGAAGGAAGACATTCCTTTGCTGGATCTGAAAGTGTTTCAAAAAGAGATCGTGAGATCAATGAATTTTTGAAAAAGAATTTGGAAACATCCTCTGACTTAAAGCTAAAAGGTATTTCAAGTGATAAATCCCAAATTAGCTCTGTTTACTATTCAACTAAACCTGAAACTTCCACTCCATTTAGTAAAACTGCTAATGAAGATGAGGAAGACTCTGTTTCTGTTACTCCATCTGATTTTGATTCTCCTATTGAAAATCCTCCTGTTTACCAAAATCAATTAAGAGTTTTGACTGTTTTAAATGATGACTTTGAAATTGATTGGGATTCTTTGTACAATGAGTTCATGCTTGCAACAAACAAAACCAAGAGAAAATATTTCCAAAATAATTTTGCTCAATCTGACAAAGACCGTGTTAAAAGAAAATGGTTGGAAATGATGAATCAATTGAAAAAACATATTTTGTTTTTTGATTTTCTTGAAAACCATTATGTTCCAAATAATGAGGTTTCAAAACAACATTTAAATGTGATAAAGAAATCAAATTTTGTTAAGATTGATAAAACCATTATTAGGTCTAGTCATCCTCCTCTTGATTCAATTTTGATAACTACTAAGAAAGATGAAGTGACAAAAGAGGAAGTGAAGGCCTCTCCTTTCAAAATTGCTGATGATCAAACTCCCCTTGTTAGTCTTAGTGAACAAAGGTGAACAAGGTTGTAGTAGTAGTAGTAGTAGTAGTAGAAGCAAGGTGGGTTCTCTCTCTCTAAGAAGGCTAGTTCTAAGGGAAGAGAAATCAGAACTAAAATTTTGCTTGAGAAAGGACCCCCAAACATAAGGGACAACCCCCCTTAAATAGGCAAAATTCGGAGTGAACAGTGTCATGAACAGTAACGGATGAACAGTAACAGTGAATAGTGACAGGTGAATAGTGACTGAATAGTAAAAATTGGAATTTCAAGTTGATATATATATATATATATATATTTGATTGATAAAGGAGCCCTCAAACTCAAAATATTAGCTAGAATGTGGATATAGCTATAGTAGCTGGGAACTTTCCACTCTGTACCTAATTAAATTATTTTCTTTACCTTCCCTAAGTGCATCGGTCAGGCATAGTGAAAATATACTCAAACATATATATAGTATTATGATTTAGGCAGACTTGAACTGTTGTTTTTTTGAATTGAAACACGCATAGCAAAACTGTGAGCTAGTTTATCTTTTAGGTTGACAGTCATTCGTGGGCAACATTATCCAAGCATGTAGGTCTTATTGGTTTAATGCTTCAATTGATACATGCCTAAGTTATGCGATTGTCTAGCATTTTTTTTCAGAATGTTTCTCGAATTAAAACTTATCATTTCAAAATTTTTGTTCCTAACCATACCTAAGGTCCCTTGTTGGTAGGTATTTTGGATGCACGCAGTATCACGCTCACAACATGTGAGTCTCAGTCTCACAAATGGACAAGACCTACATGTTAAGTATGATGTTGCATGCATCCAAAACATAACTTTTCGTCTTTTCCCCTACTGGATGCAAATTCCATTGGCCTTGTGCGTGATTAACAAAAAAGAGAGTGCCAAGTTTACTATGAGCTCTGCATGATCTGGAGGCTTAATGCATCTAAAGCAGTGTTCAACCAAATCAACAACTTGGTAGTGCAGCCATCTATTAACTCGAACCCTTAAAAACCATGAGGACTTGCATGGTAAAGCATTCAACTGTGTTTAATCAGAATGTCAATGCTGTTAAACAATTTAACAAATAATAAAACCACTGCTAAAATAATGAAGTAATTAGCTATTCGAGTTGCTTGTGATTTTGCGGTTGACTGTGACAAATCTTATATTGCTATTGTGGCCAAAGATTAGAGAAGGACATTAGTTTTTACTCTTAGAAAACAAGTAGAAATCAATATCCCTGTCCAAGCTGAAGACAAAATAATCAATTGGGCAACTTAAAAATTGGTTTCACACAATATTAGTTGAGCCATTGTTGAAAGTGATGCAAAAATTTGTATAGATGCTATTAATGGACCATCCATTGCTGCTCCTTGGAGGATTAATGTTTTATGTTCAGACACTACTAAGCTGGCCGCTCTATGTTAGTTTATTCAATTCATTTGGGCTCCTAGAGATGCAAATCAAGCTACCAATTTTTGGTTTCCTAGTCATTCAAAACAAGAATTCAGGTTGTTTTGTTTTTTGCACTGCCTCTTTTGTTTTCTACGATGTAATAGCTCTTAAGTAGTCTAGGATCTTGGTTTCTTAGTTGTTGTATTTGGTTTGTTTGTTATTAAAATTTCCTTGTTGATTATCAAAAACTAGTTATTCGAGTTTGCAATTAAACTTAAAAAGTTTTGTTCATTCAAGTAATTATAGAATATTTCAGGAGTACAATAAATGCGCATTCTCCTCCTCTCTCATAATAGTGGGTCCCACATAATAGGATCCACTATTCATGTGAGAGACAATAATACGCATTTATAGTACTTTCAAAGTATTCTATAATTTTTTTTTTTTTTTTGGCTAAACAAAGTATTCTATAGTTTTTTCATTCATTGATGGTCCTAATAGTAAATGACAATTCAATTAAATTGATTTGAGGAAAAAGAAGAAGAAGAAGAAGAGTATGTGCTTAAATTAGTGGTCTTAAAATTCATTGATGGTATTAAAATAGTTTGATGTGTTATTCTGAAGGAGATGAATAGCTTAGAGAAAGATGGAAAGGCACATCCCCTTTTTTTTAGATCAACCTTAGAACACATTCCTAACTTCTTTTTTGATAGATATGGATGGGAAATATTTCCACCAAAGCAAAAAGGCCCAGAAAATTCTAACACATGAGTTGTCTAGTACTTATCAATTGCCCAACATGATAGCCTTTCAACCTACTTGGTTGACACCCAGTGAACCAACCAGACCAGCACCCCCATGGTGACAAACGACTAGGGTTAACAGATGACTCTTGACACTTAGCTCCCTAGTCTTTGCATGCCCTCCACTCCACCATCTCTACATGGAAAGACTTGCATACTACGTTTAAAGATCCTTTCACAAATTCGTATCTGCTAAGTATGGGAAGTTAAACCCGAAGATCTCGAGGTCATTAACTCCACTTCCTCTGCTATGCTCCTTACAAGGGAAGTGTGTAAATTCTTGAAAACGTGGTTAGCTCTATACCACTAAATAAGCACCAAGCCTCCTCCATTTCAAGGTACGCTCATAATTTCTTGACTCTCATACTATTAGAGTTCTTGGAGATTATTATGAGTTTTTGACTTAATCTTTAAAAGGTCTTTGGTTGGCGCCACATTGGTGCACTATGTAGGTATTTCATTCTTTAGGTATTCTGACACTACGAGCTTGGATGATTGGCTTATTGATGATTGCATAATCAAATATCATAGAATTTCAACCTATGATGTCAACTTCATGATGACTACTCTTATCACACTTGGACTAAAAAAAATGATAGATGGGTAATTTCAAAAGGAATAGTACACATTCAAGAATAATGTAAAATGGAATAGTACACATTGAAGCATTCATTTATATACTCATTTATTCAGGAATATTTAAAGAGATTCATTATTAAAAGAAAAAGAAAAACTAAACATGTCAAATATGTAAGGTGTCTACAAATCATTGTTTGTCATATGGCAATGTAAGTTTACACCATTCTAAAAGATGACCTGTGTCTTTATATACATTAACGAAAAGACAAGTGTCATTATTTTGTGCACCTACTAGTTTTTAACGAAAGCACTTGGATTTGTAACTTAGTTTATTGATATATTTTTTTGATGTTTCTAGCAGAATCATTCAGGGTTGAAATCCACTGTCCTTCCTTAAACCTATCAAGTTAATTTTTCTTAGTTCCTCAAAAAAAAAGAGTTAATTTTTCTTAGTGTCACCCATCTTTGCAAAGTGGTGGACTTAAAAAAGGAAAGAAAAAAAAAAGAAACCTTAAAATTTTTTTTGAGAAGAAAAAAAACCTTTAAATTAATAGTTAAAAATAAAAATTGGAGAGGCAAATGTGAAATTTGGTTCCTGCAGCTTCCCTTGCTTCCTCTCGCACACGAGACAACAGACAAAACAACAAACGGGGTCACAAGTCACAACATTGCTCTGAACTGAACTCACATCTCAGTTGAGTTGAGAGCAATGGCAATGTCTAGTCTGCAACTCAACAATGCGATTGCGAAGCCTTTCTTCATGGGCATGAGGCCCTCCTCCTCTTATAAAAACTCAGTGGGCCGAATCAGGTGCGCCGCTACCACACCTTCAAAACGCTACACCATCACTCTGCTTCCTGGTGATGGTATCGGCCCCGAGGTCATCTCCGTCGCCACCAACGTCCTCAAGCTTGCCGCCTCTCTCGAAGGTCCCTTCATTTCCCTATCACATTTGCTCTTACCAGTTATATTACTCATAAGCTTTCGATTATTTTCTCAATTTCGACTTTATTTATTTATTAAATTTAGTAATGTTTTTTTTTTTTTTTTCCTTTCTTAATCTAATAGATTTTTATGCTTTCAAGGGGTTTAGTTTAGTTTTTAGGGTTTAAGTTTGACCATAATTTAATTAAATTATATATGTTGGATTTATTTATTATATATTAGGGATTGAATTTGATTTCCAAGAGATGCCTGTGGGTGGAGCTGCCTTGGATTCGACTGGCCTTCCATTGCCGGCCGAGACCCTTTCCGCCGCTAAACAATCCGATGCCGTTTTGCTCGGAGCTATTGGAGGGTAAATACTAATTCTTTTGATGTACACTAGAATAAAAGTGTTCACAACTGTTGATATTATGAGTTGTGATAGGAGGAACATCACTTTCACATGAGTCCACTTCACTTCTGGCACTACTTTTATTAGCACCAATCACAACATGTGACCTAAGCAGATGTGGAAAATTTTGTCACTAATGCATGTATGTATGTTGAATTTTGTTGCAATTGGTGTAATTTAATTAATTGATATGACTTGTCTTTTTTATGTTAAGGTACAAGTGGGATAAAAATGAGAAGCACTTGAAGCCAGAGACTGGGTTACTTCAGCTTCGGGCTGGCCTTCAAGTGTTTGCAAATTTGAGGCCCGCAACTGTTTTACCACAGGTAATGTTTTTTCCAATAGCAAAAATTATTGGGAGTAAATTTTATGATCTGTGAATTTTGAATTTTAATTCTATGCACATCAGGTTTCAAATCTGGATTATTCCAAAGAGAATTGAAGCCAATGAATTCTAACACAAATGCTACCTTACCAAAAATGAGGTAGAGGGTGAAGTTGGGGGGTTCAAGATCCACCAAATGCATGTTTACCTTACCAAAAAACAAAAAATTTTGAGAATTGAATTAAGTTTTAAATTATCCAAATAAAATTGAATGACTCAAGGGCCTAGTGCTTTAGTTTCTTGAAAGCCAGTGTGTCATTACTCATTGGTTGTATATGTTGTTGATCTCATGGGTTGCATTTGACATAATGACCAAGAAAATAGTTTTATACTAAGAATACCGTGACTGATGACATAATCAAAAATTTTCATTTCGGTTATGAAGCTTGGCACACTGCAAAGTAATCTCCTTCTGTGCCACCAAAAGTTCAGACTCACGTGTGCACATTAGCACGATTACTTAGTTTGGTCCAGTATTCAAACTACTTTTTGGGTTTTCAGAACAACTTGGAATTTATATCCCTTACTGTAGTTGCTTGAATGAATTTTATTTGGATTTGAGACTCGTAGGTTTTATTGAAGTAAAACAGTTCCTTCTCATTATGGATTTATGAAGTCAGTTTTTGATAATTAGCTTATATATAGATGTGTGTGTGTTAGATATATTCTGTGTACTTAATTTATCATCACTGATGTTTCCAATTCTCAATGGTATGTAACAAATAAAAGAATCTCTTTAATCTCTTTTGCTCCCTAGAGAGTTTTTGCTAATTTTTTACTGCATTAATTTGCCTGCAATTCCTCTTGCAGTTTGATACAATCCATGTCTAATCTAAAGCTTTTAACAGTTAAAAGCTTCTATTCTGCATGCATAAAGAGTTAAGAAATTCATGGATATGGGCATAATCTATACTTTATGTTCATGAATATCTTATGTTTTATTTGTTTTGGCGTAAAATATTGTGTCAAAAAATGTAAGAGAGTAAGTGGAGCAAGAGGGTGGTGAGTTGGTGGAGACAGTGGTGTGGTTGGCGGCTGTTGGGGATCTGGTTTGGTATGAGTGGTGGTCACCATTTACAGAAGGTATGGAGGGAGAAGGGAGAGTGAAAGGAAGGCTGGCGGCAGCAATGGTCTCTGGTGGAGGCTGGCAGTGGCATTTGAACTTCACAGAGAGAGAGAGAGAGAGAGAGAGAGAGAGAGAGAGAGAGAGAGAGAGAGAAAGTGGGGGAGGGAGTGGGAGGATGGGCGGAAAATGTTTTTAAAAATTTTTAGGCGTAATAGTTTTCCCCCTTTAATCATGTTATCCTTGGTCAAGCAAAAATGTTTCTGGTTTGACCAAGATTTCAAGCACCCCAAACACATGAAAATGGAGAAAATTTTTTCTGGAAAAAGGTTTTTTGCCAAAAAGAAATGTGGCCTTATATTGAAAAGAAAGTTCTGGTAACTGTGGTGTCCAGATATATGTTGATGAACAGCATGAATCTGGGTTTGTTTGTTTTCTTATTAACCTTTTTAATTATTTTCAATTTTGTTAAATATCGAATTGGTCTCCCAGTTGTTGATCTGCTGGAGTTGTGAGTGTCACTTGTTTGAAATGATGGCGTTAGGTAAACATAGAATTGTTTATTGAAAGAAGACTTGCACTGTTGCTTGATGCTGGTGAAGCCTGTGGGACAGACAGAATCTTGAAATTAGTTTTAATTTTTTTCCTTTTATATGCTTATTTTTGAATGTTCCATTTCTGATGTGTAACTGATAATAGTTTTATGCTATTTACGCATTTCAGTTAGTGGATGCTTCAACTTTGAAGAAAGAGGTTGCTGAAGGAGTTGACCTAATGGTTGTAAGAGAGCTTACTGGAGGTCAGTGTACAAATTTGCATAGATTTGATTTTCTTTTGTGAAATTTTTTCCTTCTTGGAGTAATCATGTATCTTTTCTTCTTGACATAGGTATTTACTTTGGAAAGCCAAGGGGTTTCAGTGTCAATGAAAATGGTCAGGAGATTGGCTTCAACACTGAGGTGTATGCTGCACATGAGGTAGTTCTCTGATACGGATTTGTTTACTAGTAATCTTCTATGCTAACTTGTATTCTATCAATTTTTCCCATTCTAGCACAGAAAAGGGCTCTTGCGAGATTCAATAGTTTTTAAATTATTCCTGTTTGTCATAACTTTTATCACAAGTCTTGATTCGTAAGCTATTGCGTTCTGATTGTGACATCTGTATCACATTTCAATTTAGGGCAACTGAAGCTGATATCAACTTAAAATTTCTCTGACTGTTAAATACATGCATTGATTATTTTGTTCATCATTGTAGACCATATAGGCTGTACTTGGTAAAGAGGTATCAAGAAAAGACAGAGAAGAGCATCTCCTATTGATCCTACGAATGGCTAACTTAAACATATAAGGAGATATGAACTGCAAAGGATCATTTTGTCATGCTACATCTTTAAGAATAGATATATGCTATCAATTTGAATGAACTAAAACTAACCTCAAGTCTAAAATAATTGTATTTTTCCACTGAATGAAGCATAGGCTTACCATGGGGTATTTAATTTCCAAAAAGAAACAGAACAATTGAAAGGTAGTTGGGGAATTTCATGTCTTGCATTCGTGCCTTGATACTTCTCAAATTTTAAGATTTTCTGTTTTGAACAAAATAACAGGACCTTAGGGATTTCTATCAATATGAATACATATGGCATTCAAATCCTAATAATTTCCAACTGTGCACTGTTTTTTTGGTGGTCTGTTAGTGTTAATGGAAATTCAAGTTTACATATCAAAAAAAAAGAAAAAGAAAAGGAAATTCATGTTAGTTTCCTTAGATGTCTTGTTTCCTGAGTTTTCCTGAATAATTTCGTATGATGAAATCTTATAAACAATAAAAATTTTGTATGATTGAAATAAAGGGTTTTAACTTGTAATTTATATGCATTTCAGATTGATCGCATTGCTCGTGTTGCATTTGAGACTGCTCGGAAGCGGAGTGGAAAACTTTGTTCTGTTGACAAAGCCAATGTGTTGGAGGTACTTTTGTGGTTTCTTGGCTTGTTATGCAATTCTTTGCCAAAGTTGTAAAAAAGATTTTCTGTCATAATTTATGGTGTAGACTTATCATATAACAGATGAGCATGGCCACCTTTTAGAAAGACTCAAGCAACAGTGTCAGAAAAAAAATCATTTGTTCTCATATACTGTGGGGTTGTAAGTTTTTATTTTAATAAGTTACCTTACGTGTCCTATCACCTGTGGTAGTTGTGTGAGGGAATTTTAGCTAAGTGTGCACCAGGAGGACTTTACCTATTTCATAGGAGATGAATTGTATATCAGAGGTCTTGGTCTTATTTGGTCATTGTGTCAAGCAATCATCAATCTAGTCTTAATTGAAACAGAATCTTTTGGAAAAAAAAAAAACCAAGGAGACTTTTATTTCCTTTTTTTTGTTTTGTTTTGGGGGGGGGGGGGGATAACACCTGGAGGACATTGAGAGGTGAGAGTTGAGAGTTCATTCTCTCTCCCTCTCTGTCATACCCTCCCCTAGTTCTTCTTTCCCTTAATATTCTCCCTTCTCTCACTAATTTTTGTCATGCATCTTACTAGTTGCCGTGCTTGGAAGTTGACAACTAGAAGACAGTGTTGAATACAACACTGATGTTTATGTGAAACATTGAAATCACTTAATAAATGTTCACAGCTTCGATAGTTTAAGCTGAATTTTTGGCTTGAGTTTGTGTATTTGTATAACACTCCAAACATGTTCTATATTAAAAATGATAAGTACATAATAATATTGTTAATATGTGGCTATCACATACAGATGACATGGTTACCTGTTGATTACTGATATATTCTGATATATTCTATACTATTATGGACATGAACAGTACATCCTTTTATTCAGATCTGACATTTATGAAATGTAAACCAAATTTTATTGTAATCAAGATGATATTTCCTTGTTTTCTGAACCTTGAAATGTCTACAAGTAATTGTATATGAGATGGAAAAGAAGGTTATTTTTGTTGTGTTCTTGTCATGCAAACCATTTCAAAATTAATAAAAAGCAAGCTGAACTCAAATACACTTCCTGTGTAATGGAAACTAAAGTCAAGTACAAATTCTAGTGTACCTGAGTTGTGATAGAATCTCATATCAATAAAATTTTTACTTATCCAAAGAAAACTCATAATTAGGAAACTGATAGAATGGCAATGAATGATGAAACTACAGAGACACATATTAGGCAAATTTTCAACTATTATGGTTTAACATAATTGCGCAAGTGTTGACTGTTAAAGAATAGAATAGATGAACTTACAGGATACAATTTTATTTATAATCAAGTAGCATTGATGTGTTTCAACAGCAATTAGCTGGTCAATGGTTTGGTACATTTTGTAGTGGATCATCATGATTCATCTTCCACACTGTACTTGCATTACAATTGATGTGGAAGGTCATTGTTCAGTAATACATCCATATATGCTGTGTGACAGCAGTTGGTTTAAGTATGTCTCTTGCGTTTCATGCCTTGAGAGTTTTCTAGTCATTCCTGTGGACTTCCTTTTTTTTCACGTAACCTTTCTTGTGTTTTTTTTTTTTTTTTTTGGTTATTCAAATTTACGTACTTTTTGATAATTCAATAGTTGGGGGTGGGGGGTACCTATTCAATTTAGAATGACTATCAAGACGTAATGGCTGTGCTTAAAGTATGCTATAATCTGTTGTATATTTTGTACTACTGTAGGGACAGATTTTTCAATATTGAAACTACAAAATCATTAGGTTAATACATTGAATGGTTGAAGAATGAGGTATCATTGGCTGGTGTTGCAGTAAATGATGTAGTATCATACTATGGTAAATGTTTCAGTTTATGTTGCAAAGGATGCTACAACATCATTAGAGTAATATACATTGGTCAATGAATTTTCAGGCATCAATTTTTTGGAGAAAAAGAGTTACGGCAATAGCCTCAGAATATCCTGATGTTGAACTCTCACACATGTATGTTGATAATGCTGCAATGCAGCTTGTTCGAGATCCAAAACAGGTTTGTCTTCAACACAGATTCACATAATCTTTCTTTTCATTTTACACCCAGCTCAGGAAAATTTTGTAAAGGAAAGTGAACCTTCAGTGTCCCATTGATCAGAAATGCAAGCCTTACAATGTTTGACTATGAAAATTGTAGTTTGATACGATCGTGACAAACAACATATTTGGCGACATTTTGTCTGATGAGGCTTCAATGATTACGGGAAGTATTGGGATGCTTCCATCTGCCAGTCTTGGTGAATCGGTATGGAGAATCATTTAATTCTCTATATTAAAAGCTTTTGGAATTATCTAGAAAGAAATTTTGTACTGCATGTGTCTTTTAAATGAATGATATTCTTTTCATGTGACATTGTTGAATATTTCCCTTTCAGGGACCTGGACTGTTTGAACCAATTCATGGTTCTGCTCCTGATATTGCTGGACAGGTTGGTTGGTCAACATTTCAATTTTCTATAATCTTGAATGGTAACATGTATTTTCATTGAGAATGTCATGATGTAATATGCAGGATAAGGCAAACCCATTAGCAACAGTACTTAGTGCTGCCATGCTTTTAAAGTATGGCCTAGGGGAAGAAAATGCTGCCAAGAGAATTGAGGCTGCAGTCCTGGATACTTTGAGTAGGGGTTATCGAACGGGTGACATATACTCAGCTGGAAATGTATGTACATTTCTTTTTTCCTGCGAATTTTCTCTGTTCACCTTCACTTTTTGGTAGAAGTTTACGAACTTAAGATATCTTGTTATTCAGTTTGATTTCTGTTAGGGCAATAGAATGCAATGGAATAACACCAGATGGTTGTTTCTTTCCTTTCCTTCCTGAGTCCTTATCTATAGCCCTGCTCAATTAACCAGCCCACCTTATGGTTTATAGTTTAAATCATATAGTTTGGTCCCCAGTTGTATATGCCCTGTATACTTGGGTTACTTTTTTTTTTTTTTTTTTTAAATCGCAATAAAGTTCATTTTTTATAATAATAATAAAAAAAGATATAGAAATTCTGTTAATTTCTTGAATGAAGCTTACATTTACATGATTGGTCCTTAAAAGTTATATTAGCTAGGGTTGGTCTTCTTTGTCTCACTATATTCTATATGAAATTGGTGCTGGGTAAGAGGGTGAAGTTTTGGTATGACCGATGGTGTGGGGAGACACCTCTTGTGGTTAGCTTTTCTGAATTATTTAGAACTAGATGATGTCTCGTGCGATGCGTAGATACTTTACAATTTCATTTGAAATTATTTTTTATGTATATTAAGACCTATATATAATACTTATTTTGTTGTATAATATTTATGTTTGCCCGCAATATTATTGAATACTTTGAAACTTGATTTTCTTAATTCATATTTTATTAAAAAATTGTATAATACTATAAGACTATAACAAATTCTAATATTTACGGTTAAGAGTAGACTTTATTTTTAAATTGATTAAATGATTTTGAAATCTATAAATAAAAATTTAAAGTATAAAATACTTTTATATCCTAAAATTATGTAAATTTAAGCAACCTCTCAAGCACTTCCTCAACCACTCTATTCTTACAACCAAATATATAGATCCCAATCTCAAACACCTAATTTGTTATCTCAATGAAATTAAGGAAATCATTTGTAAGTATTAACATAAAGAGAACGTGATTAAACAATGAGAAATTGGATAAAAACACAAATTTATCAAAATTTAATTGGCTTTAGTTGTGCTTTTGTATCCTTTAAAAAAAACGAAAAACACTTTGAAATCATCATTAATTTTTACTTTTTATCACTATGGCTCATACCGCACATAATAACTGTAAAAAAAATCTACAAAGAAACCTACAAATTATGAGTTCTAAAACAAAATGAAAAAATAGCTAACTTCTAAAATAATCAATTTCTTTTTCTTATTTCTAAAACAAAATACATTTATGACTTTCCCAAACCAAAATCCTAAACACCCAAAGACTCAAAGCAAATCACAACCTTCACAAAATCCACAATGTCCGACTTCAACATCAAAACTATAAACTACTGTCATTGAATAAAAAACGCAAGCCCCCTTCTTTAGTCACATGACTTACATCCTATACTCATATGGGCTAGGATCAAATGGTACAACAATATTGAGTTATATAGGTGTCATTGAAAGGTTGAGTTATGTAGGTGTCGTTGAAAGGTTGAAGGTAAATGAAATTGTTTTTGGTATGGGTGTATTTGAGATGAGATGGCATGAGGGCTGTGGGCATGTATATATAAAGGAGTAGAAATTAAAAAGGGTGGATGAAAATGCAAAGAGTTTTGTGTGTGAGAGAGAGGAAAAGTCTTGAAATATTGAACTAAATGATACAAATAGTAGTCTTGACTCTTGAAGCATTGAATCAAAAGAAACAAAAAGTAGTCTTGAAACATTGAACGTTCAAAGAAAATAAAGAGTCTTTATTTTTAAATTTGTTCTTATCTCTATCGTGGCTTAAAAGTATTTCACTTCTCTTTAAAGAATGCACCACATGGCAGAACCTCATGCTCTCTTGCATGAGGTCTCTGCTTAATATGTATATATATATATATATATATATATATATATTTATTTATTGATTTTCCGAGATAAGGAGGCAAGTGTGGCCGAGCTTATGAAGTTTCATAATGGGGTCCTTAATTGAGATATACGTTTTTTTAGGGATGTCAACAATTGGAAAAGTGGAGGCTTATTCGAGCTTCATAGTTACCATATATGACTCTTCTGTAAAGGGGACAACGGAGGATAAAATGTGTTGGACACTAGATAGAAATTAGGGGTTTATGGTTAGTGCTTTTTACTCTCTTTTAGTTGGCACTAATGATTTATTTTTCCCTTGGAAAAGCATATGAAATCAGAGGATCCCTTCTTGAGTGGCCTTCTTTGTCTGGACTGTTTCTTTGTGGAAATGTCTGACAATTGACAATTTAAGAAAAAGGAAGGTTTAGATTTTGGACTGGTGTTATATGTGCAAGTGCAATGGTGAATCGGTTTACCACCTTTTCCTTCATTGTCTGGTTGCTATGGATTTGTGGTCTATGGTTTTGGGATTATTCAGAGTAAGTTGGGTTATGCCTAAGTCAGTTGTGGGGCTCTTAGCTAGCTGGCAAGGTCGGTTTGGTTGTCATCGAAAATGAACATATATGGATAATTGTTCCCCATTTTTTAATGTGGTGTCTTTGGAAGGAAAGGAATGGCAAGTGTTTTGAAGATAAGGAGAGATCTTTGCTTGACCTTAAGCTATCCTTCTTTAGAACCTTATTGGATTGGTGCTTGGCTTTGCGACACCAACCTTTTATTTCTTTTCTTGATTTATGTAATTTTGGTACCTGATTTGTTTACTCTTGTATGCTCCCTTGTGTACTAGGGTGTCCATTTATTTATTTATTTTTATATATCAATAAATCTTATTACTTATAAAAAAAGAAGTTATTTTTCTATTAATCTAAGGTAGTAAAATTGTGATATTGATTGATTAATGACTAACACTTGCTTATACAGAAATTGGTGGGATGCAAGGAAATGGGTGAAGAGGTACTGAAGTCAGTAGATTCCCAAGTTCCTGCTCCAGTATGAACTGAAACTAGATGAGTGTGACAATAAAAGAGCTGGATATGCGTCCAGCGAAGTTTATGTATCCAAGAGTCTCCACCATGGTAAGCCATGATACAATGTTAAAAGATACTACTAATGTCTCGTCCAGTGAGTATTTGGGTACAATATGGTTCTGTCCTTGTTAGTGTTTAGTGGATTTCAAAGTTTTCCAGGCTAGGATTCTGAATTGTTGTTTGTATCTTAACTGTAATTTTGCATACAATTTTATTCGAAAAAAAATGGTGGTTGTAAAAAAATGGAAATTAGAAGGCATCTAGTGACCCTAATTTACATGTCCTGTTAGATTCCTTGTGCTTAATAGTACTTCTGTCTGCATTTCGAAGCCAAAATGCTCAACTACTGCCTAGTCTCCTTATGTCTGGATTGCTATGTTATCTTATATGGTGGCCGAATCACTGATCCTGTTCTTTCTTTTCAAAGGAGCGCTTGGTTTGAGCTTAATAAGTATCATAAATTGGTGTTCAACATTGATGTGGAATAATACGAATTTTTCACTTACTGGCCCCCAAGGACTGGCCCTGGTTGGCCACATCAAGTACCTTCTCTTGGATATGGCCACGGGTAAAATAATACGAATATTTCACCTACTATGCAATGGAATTTGATCGAACATCTCCCTAATTCAAAAGAGAATGTAAACCTCTCCTTTTGGTTGGGTTTCCTTCACTTTGTGTTCAAATATGTATGTGTGTGCGTGTGTGTGGGTGTTTTTTGTTTGTTTGAGAAGGGGGCGGGGAGGGTGACTGTAATGAAGACGACTCAGCTTTCCTTTACACTTTACATGTTCTGCAGCCTTTCTTCCACAATGGAAGTAGCGTTGGGATATGTTCTAAAAACTCAAGTCATACTTCCTTTCGGAGAGAGCACGTTTGGTTGGGATATGTTCTAAAAACTTTTATTTTTGTGCAAGCTTCATGATAAATCGGCAATATTTATCTAAGTGATTAGACTTTGAACAATCTATTTCATTTTAAGATGCTATTGAGGATGAAATAAAGTTCCTCCCAGCCAAATTACTGTGCAGATTTAGATCTGTTAGCAAAGATTGGATTAGTTGTCCAAGATTCGCCATCAAACAAAGTCAGTATTTTCCAGGGCATCCGTGGCTTTTCTTCTTCATATTTTTATTTATGGTTGTATATTTTTGTTGAATTTACATACTATCATCTCAATTTTACATTTTATATTTTTGTTATTTTGTATTGTTCTATGGCACTCACTAAAGGATTTTTGTCTTAAGGATTATTTTTGCTTTCTAGGTGGTTAAATTGCAAATTTTAAATAAATATTGGGAAAATAGTCATTAAATAACTTTTATGACATGAAGGTGAAAGAATACTGTCATTATTAATTTTTAAGTTCCTTTTACGTATTAAATTTTCAGAGCCAATAAATTAGTTTGTTTACTTTTTTATTATTGATATTTCTTATTGATTTTTTTTAGAAACATATTCTTATTGAAATATAAATTATAGTTATTCTATATTTTTTGAAATGTAGTGGCCGATCAACTTATGATGGCAGAGATGTAACAGCAAGCTCTTGTTTGAAAACGGAATTATGATCTAGGGCTAGGCTTTACTTTTAGCATATGTTTTGACAAAATACTTTTAAAAGTAGTTTTGTTGCTAATAAATTTTTATTTCACCTATAAATGATAAAGAGAAAGTTAGCTTACAATTAAAGCAGGTCGTGATAGAATCACAATGTAGTTTATTATGAATATTCTATAATGGTCCGTTTGGATTAAGGGGTAAGGAAGGGAAGTACAGGTAAAGTAAATTAGAGTTGGTTTAAAATTAGTTTATTTTCAGTCAATTCTACTCTACTCTCCTCCACTCCCCCTCTTCCTCCTTCCCCCTCAATCCAAATGGGCCTTAATGGTGTTTTTTATGTGACTTACACAAATAATTCTAAGATACTTAAAGAGTATAGTGACTAGGGGTGGCAAAATTGGACAAAACTCGCGAACTTGACACGACACGACACGAAATTAGCAGGTTATGGGTTGAGGCTTAATGGGTTCGTGTCATATTTGGGTTGACACGACTAATCCGTTTAATAAATGGGTTGTGTTAATGTTCAACCTATGGAAACCGTTTGACCCGTCCAACCCGTTTAATTAAATGACATTTTACTAATATATCTTACATACCTTAGATATATAAACTTATTAGTTGTTTTGGTTTACTTTCTTTGACATAATGTGATTGATTAGTGTAGGTGGATCCACACATGCATATTTACTGTCCAATTCTCGGTCTTGTTTAATGGGTCTCCAGCTGATTTTTTCGGGAGTTCGAGGGGATTGAGACAAGGGGACTTGCTTTCTCCCATGTTGTTTTTGGTTATGATGGAGGTCTTCAGTAAGATGATGAAAAGAGCTGAAGGGGCTGGTTTACTTCGAAGCTTTAAGGCTGATGGTAGACAGGGTGGAGGGGTATGTGACTTGCATCTTTTGTTTGCGGATGATACGATTCTGTTTTGCGATGCAAATGAGGAGTAGATTCTACATGTTAAGATGCTTCTTCTTTGTTTTGAGGCAGTGACAGGTTTAAAGGTTAATGCGTTGAAGAGTGAGATGGTTCCCATTGGGGAGGTTCCTAATGTCCATGTCTTGGCAGAGATTTTGGGATGCCGGATTGGGTCTCTACCTATGACCTATCTCGGTATGCCATTGGGGGCATCCCACAAGTCTCCTACTGTTTGGAATCCTATCTTGGAGAGAATTGAGAGCAAGTTGGCCGGTTGGAAGAAGATGTATTTGTCTTAAGGGGGAAGACTAACGTTGCTTAAAAGCACATTAGCTAGTCTCCCCACTTATTTTTTTATCTCTTTTTACCATCCCTACACATGTGGCCAATAAAATTGAGAGGTTGCAAAGGGATTTCTTGTGGGGGGACTCCAAGACTCATTTGGTGGGATGGGACAAGGTGTGTGCACCTTTGAAAAATGGTGGGTTAGGAGTAAGGAAATTAACTACTTTTAACAAAGCCTTACTAGGGAAGTGGTAATGGCGGTTTGGGATTGGGGAAGAATGGGGGGGATGGACTTCCAAGCTAGGTAGAGGGGTTCATGGGTGTGGCTTGTGGAGAAGCATCCGTATGCGGTGGGAAGATTTTAGTAAAAATATTCGCTTTGTGGTAGGGGTGGGAGATAGAGTTAAACTCTGGATAGATAAATGGTGTGGGGATTCTCCACTTTAATTGACCATTCCGAGTGTGTATGGGATTGCATCCAACAAAGAGGCATCAGTGGCCTCTTCTCTTGAACGGTTGGGGATAGAGGATCAGAGAAGCTGGAATGTTCATTTTATTCGGAGACCAAATGATTGGGAAATGGGTGGTGTGGATGAATTTTGTACTTTGGGTTCAAATCTACCTCCCACTGAAAATGAAGATTGTATGTGATGGAAGTTGACAAAGAATGGGGTTTTTGATATCGGTTCATATTACAATAAGTTGAGAAGCCCCTTGCCCATTATTTTTCCTTGGAAAGGTGTTTGGAAGGTTAAGGCTCCTCGGCATGTTTCCTTCTTTGCGTGGACTGCTAAATGGGATAGGATCCTTACAGGTGACAATTTGAGGGGTAGAAGGTTGGCTTTTATTGACTGGTGTATCATGTGCCATTGTAATGGGGAGACGGTGGATCATCTGTTACTTCACTGTGGTAAGGCTTATCGGCTGCGAAGTTTGGTATTTAGATCTTTTGGGATTTTTTGGGTCTTGCCAAGATCGAATGCGAAAACACTATTTGGTTGGTGGAATTGGCCTGGAAAGCATGTGTCCAGCATTTGGAACTTAGCACCATTATGCTTGATGTGGTGTCTTTGGAGGGAGCGAAATATGACTTTTGAGGACATGGAAAGTTCGGATGACCAGTTATTGGCCTCTTTCAGTGGCTCTCTGTTTGATTGGTCTAGGGCCTGGGAACTCACCTCTAGTGATTCCCTCCCTTTGTTCCATAGCTCTCTCCTATGTAATTAGTATACCTTCCATTCTTTTTTTTTTTTCTTTTTCTCTCCTTCTTTCCCATTGTACTTTTCTCTCTGCCTTATGTTTTTCTGCATAAGGTAGTTTCTTGAATATATATCCTTATTACTTATGAAAAAAAAAATATTGAGATATGCTTTAGTTTTGACTGATTTTTGGCTTGGGGTAGACTAAGCCTACAAAGCGAGCGTGCTGGACCGACGCAAGCGATAAGCCCGACAACAAAAAAAATCCGAAGAAAAAGAAAGGAGTGCAACACGAGGACTTCCCAGGAGGTCACCCATCCTAGTACTACTCTCGCCCAAACACGCTTAACTATGGAGTTCTGATGGGATTCGGTGCATTAGTGTTGGTATGATCGCACCCATCAGCATAAGCGCACTAAATTCTTATAAAGGATCCCAATGCAGCGATGCACTCTAACACCAGGGAGGTGCAACCCTAGGAGATTTCGAGATCACCGCCACCAAATTAGTACCTAAAACGAGACCAGCGGCTCGTATTTTTGGCCTGGGGCAAACTAAGCCTACAAAGCGAGCGTGCTGGACCGACATAAGCGATAAGCCCGACAACAACAAAAATCCAAAGAAAAAGAAAGGGGTACAACACGAGGACTTCGTAGGAGGTCAACCATCCTAGTACTACTATCACCCAAACACGCTTAACTGCGGAGTTCTGATGGGATCCGATGCATTAGTGTTGGTATGATCGCACCCATCAGCATAAGTACGTTAAATTCTTATAAAGGATCTCAATGCAGCGATGCACTCTAACACCATGGAGGTGCAACCCGAGGGGATTTCGTGATCACCGCCACCAAACTAGCACCCAGAACGAGATCAGGAGCTTGTATTTTTGGCTTGGGGCAGACTAAGCCTACAAACTGGGCGTGCTGGACCGACGTAAGCGATAAGCACGACAACAAAAAAAATCCGAAGAAAAAGAGAGGGGTGCAACACGAAGACTTCCCAGAAGGTCACCCATTCTAGTACTACTCTCGCCCAAACACGCTTAACTGCGGAATTCTGATGGAATCCGGTGCATTAGTGTTGGTATGATCGAACCCATCAGCATAAACGCGTTAAATTCTTATAAAGGATCTCAATGCAGCGATGCACTCTAACACTAGGGAGGTGCAACCCAAGGGGATTTCGAGAACACCGCCACCAAACTAGCACCTAGAACTAGATCAGCTGCTCTTATTTTTAGCCTGGGGCAGACTAAGCCTACAAAGCGAGCGTGCTGGACCGACGTAAGTGATAAGCCCGATAACAAAAAAAATCCGAAGAAAGAGAGAGGGGTGCAACACGAGGACTTCCCAGGAGGTCACCCATCCTAGTACCACTCTCGTCCAAACACGCATAACTGTAGAGTTCTGATGGGATCCGGTGCATTAGTGTTGGTATCATCACACCCAACAGCATAAGCGCGTTAAATTCTAATAAAGGATCCCAATGCAGCGATGCACTCTAACACCAAGGAGGTGCAACCCGAGGGGATTTTGAGATTACCGCCACAAAACTAGCACCCAGAACGAGATCAGTGGCTCGTATTTTTGGCCTGGGGCAGACTAAGCCTACAAAGCGGGCATGTTGGACTGACGTAAGCGATAAGCCCCACAACAAAAAAGATTCGAAGAAAAAGAGAGGGGTGCAACACGAGGACTTCCCAGGAGGTCACCCATCCTAGTACTACTCTCGCCCAAACACGCTTAACTGCAGAGTTCTGATGGGATTCGGTGCATTAGTGTTGGTATGATCGCACCCTTCAGCTTAAGCGGGTTAAATTCTTATAAAGGATCCCAATGCAGCGACGCACTCTAACACCAGGGAGGTGTAACTCGAGGGGATTTCGAGATCACTGCAACCAAACTAGCTCCTAGAACGAGATCAGCGGCTTGTATTTTTGGCCTGGGGCAGACTAAGCCTACAAAGCGGGCGTGCTGGACCGACGTAAGCGATAAGCCTGACAACAAAAAAAATCCGAAGAAAAAGAGAGAGGTGCAACACGAGGACTTCCCAGGAGGTCACCGATCCTAGTACTACTTTTGCCCAAACACGTTTAACTGCAGAGTTCTGATGGGATCCGGTGCATTAGTGTTGGTATGATAGCACCCATTAGCATAAGCGCGTTAAATTTTTATAATGGATCCCAATGCAGCGATGCACTCTAACACCAGGGAGGTGCAACCCGAGGGGATATCGAGATCACCGCCAGCAAACTAGCACCCAAAATAAGTGCTGCGGCTCGTATTTTTGGCCTGGGGCAGACTAAGCCTACAAAGTGGGCGTGCTGGACCAACGTAAGCGATAAGCCCGATAACAAAAAAAATCCGAAGAAAAAGAGAGGGGTGCAACACGAGGACTTCCCAGGAGGTCACCCATCCTAGTACCACTCTCGCCCAAACACGCATAACTGTAGAGTTCTGATGGGATCCGGTGCATTAGTGTTGGTATGATCACACCCAACAGCATAAGCGCGTTAAATTCTAATAAAGGATCCCAATGCAGCGATGCACTCTAACACCAAGGAGGTGCAACCCGAGGGGATTTTGAGATTACCGCCACAAAACTAGCACCCAGAACGAGATCAGTGGCTCGTATTTTTGGCCTGGGGCAGACTAAGCCTACAAAGCGGGCATGTTGGACTGACGTAAGCGATAAGCCCCACAACAAAAAAGATTCGAAGAAAAAGAGAGGGGTGCAACACGAGGACTTCCCAGGAGGTCACCCATCCTAGTACTACTCTCGCCCAAACACGCTTAACTGCAGAGTTCTGATGGGATTCGGTGCATTAGTGTTGGTATGATCGCACCCTTCAGCTTAAGCGGGTTAAATTCTTATAAAGGATCCCAATGCAGCGACGCACTCTAACACCAGGGAGGTGTAACTCGAGGGGATTTCGAGATCACTGCAACCAAACTAGCTCCTAGAACGAGATCAGCGGCTTGTATTTTTGGCCTGGGGCAGACTAAGCCTACAAAGCGGGCGTGCTGGACCGACGTAAGCGATAAGCCTGACAACAAAAAAAATCCGAAGAAAAAGAGAGAGGTGCAACACGAGGACTTCCCAGGAGGTCACCGATCCTAGTACTACTTTTGCCCAAACACGTTTAACTGCAGAGTTCTGATGGGATCCGGTGCATTAGTGTTGGTATGATAGCACCCATTAGCATAAGCGCGTTAAATTTTTATAATGGATCCCAATGCAGCGATGCACTCTAACACCAGGGAGGTGCAACCCGAGGGGATATCGAGATCACCGCCAGCAAACTAGCACCCAAAATAAGTGCTGCGGCTCGTATTTTTGGCCTGGGGCAGACTAAGCCTACAAAGTGGGCGTGCTGGACCAACGTAAGCGATAAGCCCGATAACAAAAAAAATCCGAAGAAAAAGAGAGGGGTGCAACACGAGGACTTCCCAGGAGGTCACCCATCCTAGTACCACTCTCGCCCAAACACGCATAACTGTAGAGTTCTGATGGGATCCGGTGCATTAGTGTTGGTATGATCACACCCAACAGCATAAGCGCGTTAAATTCTTATAAAGGATCCCAATGCAGCGATGCACTCTAACACCAGGGAGGTGCAACCCGAGGGGATTTTGAAATTACCGCCACAAAACTAGCACCCAGAACGAGATCAGTGGCTCGTATTTTTGGCCTGGGGCAGACTAAGCCTACAAAGCGGGCATGTTGGACCGACGTAAGCGATAAGCCCGACAACAAAAAAAATCCGAAGAAAAAGAGACGGGTGCAACACGAGGACTTCCTAGGAGGTCATCGATCCTAGTACTACTCTTGCCCAAACATGCATAACTGCGGAGATCTGATGGGATCCGGTGCATTAGTGTTGGTATGATCGCACCCATCAGCATAAGCGCGTTAAATTCTTATAAAGGATCCCAATACAGCGATGCACTCTCACACCCGAGAAGTGCAACCCGAGGGATATCGAGATCACCGCCAGCAAACGAGCACCCAGAACGAGAGCAGCGGCGCGTATTTTTGGCCTGGGGCAGACTAAGCCTAGAAAGCGGGCGTGCTGGACCGATGTAAGCGATAAGCCCGACAACCAAAAAAATCCGAAGAAAAAAAGCGGGGTGCAACACGAAGGCTTCCCAGGAGATCACCCATCCTAGTACTACACTTGCCCAAACACGCTTAACTGCGGAGTTCTGATGGGATCCAGTTCATTAGTGTTGGTAAGATCGCACCCATCAGTATAAGCGCAATAAATTCTTATAAAGGATCCCAATGCAGAGATGCACTCTAACACCGGGGAGGTGCAACCGGAAGGGATTTCGAGATCACTGCCACCAAACTAGCACCCAGAATGAGATCAGCGGCTCGTATTTTTTGCCTGGGGCAGACTAAGCCTACAAAGCGGGCGTGCTGGACCGACGTAAGCGATAAGCCTGACAACAAAAAAAATCCGAAGAAAAAGAGAGGGGTGCAACACGAGGACTTCCAGGAGGTCACCGATCCTAGTACTACTTTTGCCCAAACACGTTTAACTGCAGAGTTCTGATGGGATCCAGTGCATTAGTGTTGGTATGATAGCACCCATCAGCATAAGCGCGTTAAATTTTTATAATGGATCCCAATGCAGCGATGCACTCTAACACCAGGGAGGTGCAACCCGAGGGGATATCGAGATCACCGCCAGCAAACTAGCACCCAGAATGAGTGCTGCGGCTCGTATTTTTGGCCTAGGGCAGACTAAGCATAGAAAGCGGGCGTGCTGGACTGACGTAAGCGATAAGCCCGACAACAAAAAAAATCCGAAGAAAAAAAGAGGGGTGCAACACGAGGACTTCCTAGGAGTTCTGATGGGATCCGTTGCATTAGTGTTGGTATGATCGCACCCATCAGCATAAGCGCGTTAAATTCTTAGAAAGGATCCCAATGCAGCGATGCACTCTAAAATCAAGGAGGTGCAACCCGAGAGGATTTCGAGATCACTGCCACTAAACTAGTACCCAGAACGAGATCAGCAGCGCATATTTTGGCCTGGGGCAGACTAAGCCTACAAAGCGGGCGTGCTGGACCGACGTAAGCGATAAGCCCGACAACAAAAAAAATCCGACGAAAAAAAGAGGGTTGCAACACGAAGACTTCCCAGGAGGTCACCCATCCTAGTACTACACTTGCCTAAACACGCTTCACTGTGGAGTTCTGATGGGATCCAGTGCATTAGTGTTGGTATGTTCGCACCCATCAGTATAAGCGCATTAAATTCTTATAAAGGATCCCAATGCAGAGATGCACTCTGACACCGGGGAGGTGCAACCGGAGGGGATTTTGAGATCACCGCCACCAAACTAGCACCCAGAATGAGATCAGCGGCTCGTATTTTTGCCTGGGGCAGACTAAGCCTACAAAGCAGGCGTGCTGGACCGACGTAAGCGATAAGCCTGACAACAACAAAAATCCAAAGAAAAAGAGATGGGTGCAACACGAGGATTTCCCAGGAGGTCATCGATCCTAGTACTACTTTTGCCCAAACACGTTTAATTGCGGAGTTCTGATGGGATCCGGTGCATTAGTGTTGGAATGATCGCACCCATCAGCATAAGCGCGTTAAATTCTTATAATGGATCCCAATGCAGCGATGCACTCTAACACTAGGGAGGTGCAACCCGAGAGGATATCGAGATCACCGCCAGCAAACTAGCACCCAGAATGAGAGCAGCGACTCGTATTTTTGGCGTGGGGCGGACTAAGCGTAGAAAGCGGGCGTGCTGGACCGACATAAGCGATAAGCCTGACAACAAAAAAAATCCGAAGAAAAAAAGAGGGCTACAACACGAGGACTTGCCAGGAGTTCTGATGGGATCCGTTGTATTAGTGTTGGTATGATCACACCCATCAGCATAAGCGCGTTAAATTCTTAGAAAGGATCACAATGCAGCGATGCACTCTAAAACCAGGGAGGTGCAACCCGAGGGGATTTCGATATCACCGCCACCAAACTAGCACCCAGAACGAGATCAGCGGCGCGTATTTTTGACCTGGGGCAGACTAAGCCTACAGAGCGGGCGTGCTGGACCGACGTAAGTGATAAGCCCGACAACAATAAAAATCCGAAGAAAAAGAGGGGTGCAACACAAGGACTTCCCAGGAGGTCACCCATCCTAGTACTACTCTCGCCCAAACACGCTTAACTGCAGAGTTCTGATGGGATCCGGTGCATTAGTGTTGGTATGATCGCACCCATTAGTATAAGCGCGTTAAATTCTTATAATGGATCCCAACGCAGCGATGCACTCGAACACTAGGGAGGTGCAACCCGAGGGGATATCGAGAACACCGCCAGCAAACTAGCACCAGGAATGAGAGCAGCGGCTCGTATTTTTGGCCTGGGCAGACTAAGCATAGAAAGCGGGCGTGCTGGACCGACCTAAGCGATAAGCCTGACAACAAAAAAAATCCGAAGAAAAAAAGAGGGCTGCAACACGAGGACTTCCTAGGAGTTCTGATGGGATCCATTGCATTAGTGTTGGTATGATCGCACCCATCAGCATAAGCGCGTTAAATTCTTAGAAAGGATCCCAATGCAGCGATGCACTCTAAAACCAGGGAGGTGCAACCCGAGGTGATTTCGAGATCACCGCCACCAAACTAGCACCCAGAACGAGATCAGCGGCGCGTATTTTTGGCCTGGGGCAGACTAAGCCTACAGAGCGGGCGCGCTGGACCGACGTAAGTGATAAGCCTGACAACAACAAAAATCCGAGGAAAAAGAGAGGGGTGCAACACGAGGACTTCCCAGGAGGTCACCGATACTAGTACTACTTTTGCCCAAACACGTTTAACTGCAGAGTTCTGATGGGATCCGGTGCATTAGTGTTGGTATGATAGCACCCATCAGCATAAGCGCGTTAAATTTTTATAATGGATCCCAACGCAGCGATGCACTCTAACACCAGGGAGGTGCAACCCGAGGGGATATCGAGATCACCGCCAGCAAACTAGCACCCAGAATGAGTGCTGCGGCTCGTATTTTTGGCCTGGGGCAGACTAAGCATAGAAAGCGGGCGTGTTGGACCGACGTAAGCGATAAGCCCGACAACAAAATAAATCCGAAGAAAGAAAGAGGGGTGCAACACGAGGACTTCCCAGGAGTTTTGATGGGATCCGGTGCATTAGTGTTGGTTTGATCGCACCCATCAGCATAATCGCGTTAAATTCTTATAAATGATCCCAATACAGCGATCCACTCTCACACCCGGGAAGAGCAACCCGAGGGATATCGAGATTACTGCCAGCAAAATAGCACCCAGAACGAAAGCAGCGGCTCGTATTTTTGGCCTGGGGCGGACTAAGCCTAGAAAGCGGGCGTGCTGGACCGATGTAAGCGATAAGCCCGACAACAAAAAAAATCCGAAGGAAAAAAGTGGGGTGCAACACGAGGACTTCCCAGGAGGTCACCAATCCTAGTACTACTCTCGCCCATACACGCTCAACTGCAGAGTTCTGATGGGATCCGCTGCACTAGTGTTGGTATGATCGCAGCCATCAGCATAAGCGCGTTAAATTCTTAGAAAGGATCCCAATGCAGCGATGCACTCTGAAATCAGGGAGGTGCAACCCGAGAGGATTTCGAGATCACCGCCACCAAACTAGCACCCAGAACGAGATCAGCGGCGCGTATATTTGGCCTGGGATAGACTAAGCCTACAAAGTGGGTGTGCCGGACCGACGTAAGTGATAAGCCTGAGAACAAAAAAAATCCGAAGAAAAAGGGAGGGGTGCAACACGAGGACTTCCCAAGAGGTCAACCATCCTAGTACAACTCTCGCCGAAACACGCTTAACTGCAGAGTTCTGATGGAATCTAGTGCATTAGTGTTGGTATGATCGCACCCATCTGCATAAGCGCGTTAAATTCTTATAAAGGATTCCAATGCAGCGATGCACTCTAACACCAGGGACGTGCAACCCGTGGGGACTACGAGATCACCGCCACCAAACTAGCACCTAGAACGAGATCAGCGTCTCGTATTTTTAGCCTGGGGCAGACTAAGCCTACAAAGCGGGCGTGCTGGACCGACGTAAGCGATAAGCCCGACAAAAAAATAATCCGAAGAAAATGAAAGAGGTGCAGCACAAAGACTTCCCAGGAGGTCACCCACCCTAGTAATACTCTCGCCCAAACGCGCTTAACTGCAGAATTCTGATGGGGTCCGGCGCATTAGTGTTGGTATGATCGCCCCCTTCAGCATCAGCGGTTGAAATTCTTATAAAGGATCCTAATGTTGCGACGCACTCTAACACCGGGTAGGTGTAACCCGAGGGGATTTCGAGATCATTGCAACCAAAGTAGCACCTAGAACGAGTCCAGCGGCTCGTATTTTTGGCCTGGGGCAGACTAAGCCTACAAAGCGGGCTTGCTGGACCGACGTAAGCGATAAGCCCGACAAGAAAAAAAATCCGAAGAAAAAGAGAGGAGTGCAACACGAGGACTTCCCTTGAGGTCATCGATCCTAGTACTACTCTTGCCCAAACATGCTTAACTGCGGAGATCTGATGGGATCCGGTCCATTAGTGTTGGTATGATCGCACCCATCAGCATAAGCGCGTTACATTCTTATAAAGGATCCCAATACAGCGATGCACTCTCACACCCGGGAAGTGCAACCCGAGGGATATCGAGATCACCGCCAGCAAACTAGCACCCAGAACGAGAGCAGCAACTCGTATTTTTGGCCTAGGGCAGACTAAGCCTAGAAAGCGGGCGTGCTGGATCGACGTAAGCGATAAGCCCGACAACAAAAAAAATCCGACGAAAAAAAGAGGGTTGCAACACGAAGACTTCCCAGGAGGTCACCCATCCTAGTACTACACTTGCCTAAACACGCTTCACTGTGGAGTTCTGATGGGATCCAGTGCATTAGTGTTGGTATGTTCGCACCCATCAGTATAAGCGCATTAAATTCTTATAAAGGATCCCAATGCAGAGATGCATTCTGACACCGGGGAGGTGCAACCGGAGGGGATTTTGAGATCACCGCCACCAAACTAGCACCCAGAATGAGATCAGCGGCTCGTATTTTTGCCTGGGGCAGACTAAGCCTACAAAGCAGGCGTGCTGGACCGACGTAAGCGATAAGCCTGACAACAAAAAAAATCCAAAGAAAAAGAGATGGGTGCAACACGAGGATTTCCCAGGAGGTCATCGATCCTAGTACTACTTTTGCCCAAACACGTTTAATTGCGGAGTTCTGATGGGATCCGGTGCATTAGTGTTGGAATGATCGCACCCATCAGCATAAGCGCGTTAAATTCTTATAATGGATCCCAATGCAGCGATGCACTCTAACACTAGGGAGGTGCAACCCGAGAGGATATCGAGATCACCGCCAGCAAACTAGCACCCAGAATGAGAGCAGCGACTCGTATTTTTGGCGTGGGGCGGACTAAGCGTAGAAAGCGGGCGTGCTGGACCGACATAAGCGATAAGCCTGACAACAAAAAAAATCCGAAGAAAAAAAGAGGGCTACAACACGAGGACTTGCCAGGAGTTCTAATGGGATCCGTTGTATTAGTGTTGGTATGATCACACCCATCAGCATAAGCGCGTTAAATTCTTAGAAAGGATCACAATGCAGCGATGCACTCTAAAACCAGGGAGGTGCAACCCGAGGGGATTTCGATATCACCGCCACCAAACTAGCACCCAGAACGAGATAAGCGGCGCGTATTTTTGACCTGGGGCAGACTAAGCCTACAGAGCGGGCGTGCTGGACCGACGTAAGTGATAAGCCCGACAACAAAAAAAATCCGAAGAAAAAGTGGGGTGCAACACAAGGACTTCCCAGGAGGTCACCCATCCTAGTACTACTCTCGCCCAAACACGCTTAACTGCAGAGTTCTGATGGGATCCGGTGCATTAGTGTTGGTATGATCGCACCCATTAGTATAAGCGCGTTAAATTCTTATAATGGATCCCAACGCAGCGATGCACTCGAACACTAGGGAGGTGCAACCCGAGGGGATATCGAGAACACCGCCAGCAAACTAGCACCAGGAATGAGAGCAGCGGCTCGTATTTTTGGCCTGGGCAGACTAAGCATAGAAAGCGGGCGTGCTGGACCGACCTAAGCGATAAGCCTGACAACAAAAAAAATCCGAAGAAAAAAAGAGGGCTGCAACACGAGGACTTCCTAGGAGTTCTGATGGGATCCATTGCATTAGTGTTGGTATGATCGCACCCATCAGCATAAGCGCGTTAAATTCTTAGAAAGGATCCCAATGCAGCGATGCACTCTAAAACCAGGGAGGTGCAACCCGAGGGGATTTCGAGATCACCGCCACCAAACTAGCACCCAGAACGAGATCAGCGGCGCGTATTTTTGGCCTGGGGCAGACTAAGCCTACAGAGCGGGCGCGCTGGACCGACGTAAGTGATAAGCCTGACAACAACAAAAATCCGAGGAAAAAGCGAGGGGTGCAACACGAGGACTTCCCAGGAGGTCACCGATACTAGTACTACTTTTGCCCAAACACGTTTAACTGCAGAGTTCTGATGGGATCCGGTGCATTAGTGTTGGTATGATAGCACCCATCAGCATAAGCGCGTTAAATTTTTATAATGGATCCCAACGCAGCGATGCACTCTAACACCAGGGAGGTGCAACCCGAGGGGATATCGAGATCACCGCCAGCAAACTAGCACCCAAAATGAGTGCTGCGGCTCGTATTTTTGGCCTGGGGCAGACTAAGCATAGAAAGCGGGCGTGTTGGACCGACGTAAGCGATAAGCCCGACAACAAAATAAATCCGAAGAAAGAAAGAGGGGTGCAACACGAGGACTTCCCAGGAGTTTTGATGGGATCCGGTGCATTAGTGTTGGTTTGATCGCACCCATCAGCATAATCGCGTTAAATTCTTATAAATGATCCCAATACAGCGATCCACTCTCACACCCGGGAAGAGCAACCCGAGGGATATCGAGATTACTGCCAGCAAAATAGCACCCAGAACGAAAGCAGCGGCTCGTATTTTTGGCCTGGGGCGGACTAAGCCTAGAAAGCGGGCGTGCTGGACCGACGTAAGCGATAAGCCCGACAACAAAAAAAATCCGAAGAAAAAAAGAGGGGTGCAACACGAGGACTTCCCAGGAGGTCACCAATCCTAGTACTACTCTCGCCCATACACGCTCAACTGCAGAGTTCTGATGGGATCCGCTGCACTAGTGTTGGTATGATCGCAGCCATCAGCATAAGCGCGTTAAATTCTTAGAAAGGATCCCAATGCAGCGATGCACTCTGAAACCAGGGAGGTGCAACCCGAGAGGATTTCGAGATCACCGCCACCAAACTAGCACCCAGAACGAGATCAGCGGCGCGTATATTTGGCCTGGGATAGACTAAGCCTACAAAGTGGGTGTGCCGGACCGACGTAAGTGATAAGCCTGAGAACAAAAAAAATCCGAAGAAAAAGGGAGGGGTGCAACACGAGGACTTCCCAAGAGGTCAACCATCCTAGTACAACTCTCGCCGAAACACGCTTAACTGCAGAGTTCTGATGGAATTCAGTGCATTAGTGTTGGTATGATCGCACCCATCTGCATAAGCGCGTTAAATTCTTATAAAGGATTCCAATGCAGTGATGCACTCTAACACCAGGGACGTGCAACCCGTGGGGACTTCGAGATCACCGCCACCAAACTAGCACCTAGAACGAGATCAACGTCTCGTATTTTTAGCCTGGGGCAGACTAAGCCTACAAAGCGGGCGTGCTGGACCGACGTAAGCGATAAGCCCGACAAAAAAATAATCCGAAGAAAAAGAAAGAGGTGCAGCACAAAGACTTCCCAGGAGGTCACCCACCCTAGTAATACTCTCGCCCAAACGCGCTTAACTGCAGAATTCTGATGGGGTCCGGCGCATTAGTGTTGGTAGGATCGCCCCCTTCAGCATCAGCGGTTGAAATTCTTATAAAGGATCCTAATGTTGCGACGCACTCTAACACCGGGTAGGTGTAACCCGAGGGGATTTCGAAATCATTGCAACCAAAGTAGCACCTAGAACGAGTCCAGCGGCTCGTATTTTTGGCCTGGGGCAGACTAAGCCTACAAAGCGGGCTTGCTGGACCGACGTAAGCGATAAGCCCGACAAGAAAAAAAATCCGAAGAAAAAGAGAGGAGTGCAACACGAGGACTTCCCTTGAGGTTACCGATCCTAGTACTACTCTTGCCCAAACATGCTTAACTGCGGAGATCTGATGGGATCCGGTCCATTAGTGTTGGTATGATCGCACCCATCAGCATAAGCGCGTTAAATTCTTATAAAGGATCCCAATACAGCGATGCACTCTCACACCCGGGAAGTGCAACCCGAGGGATATCGAGATCACCGCCAGCAAACTAGCACCCAGAACGAGAGCAGCAACTAGTATTTTTGGCCTAGGGCAGACTAAGCCTAGAAAGCGGGCGTGCTGGATCGACGTAAGCGATAAGCCCGACAACAAAAAAAATCCGATGAAAAAAAGAAGGTTGCAACACGAAGACTTCCCAGGAGGTCACCCATCCTAGTACTACACTTGCCTAAACACGTTTCACTGTGGAGTTCTGATGGGATCCAGTGCATTAGTGTTGGTATGTTCGCACCCATCAGTATAAGCGCATTAAATTCTTATAAAGGATCCCAATGCAGAGATGCACTCTGACACCGGGGAGGTGCAACCGGAGGGGATTTTGAGATCACCGCCACCAAACTAGCACCCAGAATGAGATCAGCGGCTCGTATTTTTGCCTGGGGCAGACTAAGCCTACAAAGCAGGCGTGCTGGACTGACGTAAGCGATAATCCTGACAACAAAAAAAATCCAAAGAGAAAGAGATGGGTGCAACACGAGGACTTCCCAGGAGGTCATCGATCCTAGTACTACTTTTGCCCAAACACGTTTAACTGCGGAGTTCTGATGGGATCCGGTGCATTAGTGTTGGTATGATCGCACCCATCAGCATAAGCGCGTTAAATTCTTATAAAGGATCCCAATGCAGCGATGCACTCTAACACCAGGGAGGTGCAACCCGAGGGGATTTCGAGATCACCGCCACCAAACTAGCACCCGGAACGAGATCGGCGCCTCGTATTTTTGGCCTGGGGCAGACTAAGCCTACAAAGCGGGCGTGCTGGACCGACGTAAGCGATAAGCCCGACGACGAAAAAAATCCGAAGAAAAAGAGAGGGGTGCAACTCGAGGACTTCCCAGGAGGTCACCCATCCTAGTACCACTCTCGCCCAAACACGCTTAACTGCGGAGTTCTGATGGGATCCGGTGCATTAGTGTTGGTATGATCGCACCCATCAGCATAAGCGCGTTAAATTCTTATAAAGGATCCCAATGCAGCGATGCACTCTAACACCAGGGAGGTGCAACCCGAGGGGATTTCGAGATCACCGCCACCAAACTAGCACCCGGAACGAGATCGGCGCCTCGTATTTTTGGCCTGGGGCAGACTAAGCCTACAAAGCGGGCGTGCTGGACCGACGTAAGCGATAAGCCCGACGACGAAAAAAATCCGAAGAAAAAGAGAGGGGTGCAACACGAGGACTTCCCAGGAGGTCACCCATCCTAGTACCACTCTCGCCCAAACACGCTTAACTGCGGAGTTCTGATGGGATCCGGTGCATTAGTGTTGGTATGATCGCACCCATCAGCATAAGCGCGTTAAATTCTTATAAAGGATCCCAATACAGCGATGCACTCTCACACCCGGGAAGTGCAACCCGAGGGATATCCAGATCACCGCCAGCAAACTAGCACCCAGAACGAGAGCAGCAACTCGTATTTTTGGCCTATGGCAGACTAAGCCTAGAAAGCGGGCGTGCTGGATCGACGTAAGCGATAAGCCCGACAACAAAAAAAATCCGATGAAAAAAAGAGGGTTGCAACACGAAGACTTCCCAGGAGGTCACCCATCCTAGTACTACACTTGCCTAAACACGTTTCACTGTGGAGTTCTGATGGGATCCAGTGCATTAGTGTTGGTATGTTCGCACCCATCAGTATAAGCGCATTAAATTCTTATAAAGGATCCCAATGTAGAGATGCACTCTGACACCGGGGAGGTGCAACCGGAGGGGATTTTGAGATCACCGCCACCAAACTAGCACCCAGAATGAGATCAGCGGCTCGTATTTTTGCCTGGGGCAGACTAAGCCTACAAAGCAGGCGTGCTGGACCGACGTAAGCGATAATCCTGACAACAAAAAAAATCCAAAGAAAAAGAGATGGGTGCAACACGAGGACTTCCCAGGAGGTCATCGATCCTAGTACTACTTTTGCCCAAACACGTTTAATTGCGGAGTTCTGATGGGATCCGGTGCATTAGTGTTGGAATGATCGCACCCATCAGCATAAGCGCATTAAATTCTTATAATGGATCCCAATGCAGCGATGCACTCTAACACTAGGGAGGTGCAACCCGAGAGGATATCGAGATCACCGCCAGCAAACTAGCACCCAGAATGAGAGCAGCGACTCGTATTTTTGGCGTGGGGCGGACTAAGTGTAGAAAGCGGGCGTGCTGGACCGACATAAGCGATAAGCCTGACAACAAAAAAAATCCGAAGAAACAAAGAGGGCTACAACACGAGGACTTGCCAGGAGTTCTGATGGGATCCGTTGTATTAGTGTTGGTATGATCACACCCATCAGCATAAGTGCGTTAAATTCTTAGAAAGGATCCCAATGCAGCGATGCACTCTAAAACCAGGGAGGTGCAACCCGAGGGGATTTCGATATCACCGCCACCAAACTAGCACCCAGAACGAGATCAGCGGCGCGTATTTTTGACCTGGGGCAGACTAAGCCTACAGAGCGGGCGTGCTGGACCGACGTAAGTGATAAGCCCGACAACAAAAAAAATCCGAAGAAAAAGAGGGGTGCAACACAAGGACTTCCCAGGAGGTCACCCATCCTAGTACTACTCTCGCCCAAACACGCTTAACTGCAGAGTTCTGATGGGATCCGGTGCATTAGTGTTGGTATGATCGCACCCATTAGTATAAGCGCGTTAAATTCTTATAATGGATCCCAACGCAGCGATGCACTCGAACACTAGGGAGGTGCAACCCGAGGGGATATCGAGAACACCGCCAGCAAACTAGCACCAGGAATGAGAGCAGCGGCTCGTATTTTTGGCCTGGGCAGACTAAGCATAGAAAGCGGGCGTGCTGGACCGACCTAAGCGATAAGCCTGACAACAAAAAAAATCCGAAGAAAAAAAGCGGGCTGCAACACGAGGACTTCCTAGGAGTTCTGATGGGATCCGTTGCATTAGTGTTGGTATGATCGCACCCATCAGCATAAGCGCGTTAAATTCTTAGAAAGGATCCCAATGCAGCGATGCACTCTAAAACCAGGGAGGTGCAACCCGAGGGGATTTCGAGATCACCGCCACCAAACTAGCACCCAGAACGAGATCAGCGGCGCGTATTTTTGGCCTGGGGCAGACTAAGCCTACAGAGCGGGCGCGCTGGACCGACGTAAGTGATAAGCCCGACAACAAAAAAAATCCGAAGAAAAAGAGGGGTGCAACACAAGGACTTCCCAGGAGGTCACCATTCCTAGTACTACTCTCGCCCAAACACGCTTAACTGCGGAGTTCTGATGGGATCCGGTGCATTAGTGTTGAAATGAACGCACCCTTCAGCATAAGCGGTTTAAATTCTTATAGAGGATCCCAATGCATCGACGCACTCTAACACCAGGGAGGTGTAACCCGAGGGGATTTCGAGATCACTGCAACCAAACTAGCACCCAGAACGACATTAGCGGCTCGTATTTTCGGCCTGGGGCAAACTAAACCTACCAAGCGGGCGTGCTGGACCGACGTAAGCGATATGCCTGACAACAAAAAAAATCCGAAGAAAAAGTGAGTTGTGCGACACGAGGACTTCCTAGGAGGTCACCGATCGTAGTACTAATCTTGCCCAAACATGCTTAACTGCGGAGTACTGATGGGATCCGGTGCGTTAGTGTTGGTATGATCGCAGCCATAAGCATAAGCGCGTTAGATTCTTATAAAGGATCCCAATGTAGCGATGCACTCTACACCCGAGAAGTGCAACCTGAGGGATATCGAGATCACCGCCCGCAAAATAACACCCAGAACGAGAGCAGCGGCTCGTATTTTTGGCCAGGGGCTGACTAAGCCTAGAAAGTGGGCGTCCTAGACCGACGTCAACGATAAGCCGGACAAAAAAAAAAAAAATCCGAAGAAAAAAAGAGTGGTGCAACACGAGGAATTCCTAGGAGGTCACCCTTCCTAATGCTACACTCGCCCAAACACGCTTAACTGCGGAGTTCTGATGGGATCCAGTGCATTAGTGTTGGTATGATCGAACCCATCTGCATAAGCACGTAAAATTCTTATAAAGGATCCCCATGCAGCGATGCACTCTAACACCAGGGACGTGCAACCCGACGGGACTTCGAGATCACCGCAACCAAACTAGCACCCAGAACGAGATCAGCGGCTCGTATTTTTAGCCTGGGGCAGACTAAGCCAACAAAGCGGGCGTGCTGGACCGACGTAAGCGATAAGCCCGACAACAAAAAAAATTCGAAGAAAAATAGATGGGTACAACACGAGGACTTCCCAGGAGGTCACCCATCCTAATACCATACTCGCCCAAACACGCATAACTGTGGAGTTCTGATGGGATCCGATGCATTGGTGTTGGTATGATCGCACCCAACAGCATAAGCGCGTTATATTCGTACAAAGGATCCCAATGCAGCGATGCACTCTAACAACAGGGAGGTGCAACCCGGGGGGATTTCGAGATCACCGCCACCAAACTAGAACCCCAGAATGAGATCAGCGGCTAGTATTTTTGGCCTAGGGCAGACTAAGCCTACAAAGCGGGCGTGCTGGACTTACGTAAGCGATATGCCCAACAACAAAAAATATCTGTAGGAAAAGGGAGGGGTGCAACACGAGGACGTCCAAGGAGTTCTGATGGGATCCGTTGCATTAGTGTTGGTTTGATCGCACCCATCAGCATAAGCGCATTAAATTCTTACAAAGGATCCCAATGCAGCGATGCACTCTAAAACCTGGGAGGTGCAACCCGAGGGTATTTCGAGATCACCGCCACCAAACTAGCATCCAGAACGAGATCAGTGGCTCGTATTTTTGGCCTGGGCAAGACTAAGCCTACAAAGCGGGCGTGCTGGACCGACGTAAGCGATAAGCCCAACGACAAAAAAAATCCGAAGAAAAAGAGAGGGCTGCAACACGAGGACTTCCCAGGGGGTCACCCATCCTAGTACCACTCTCGCCCAAACACGCTTAACTGCGGAGTTCTGATGGGATCCGGTGCATTAGTGTTGGTATGATCGCACCCATCAGCATAAGCGCGTTAAATTCTTATAAAGGATCCCAATTCAGCGATGCACTCTAACACCAGGGAGGTGCAACCCGAGGGGATTTCGAGATCACCGCCACCAAACTAGCACCCAGAACGAGATCGGCGGCTCGTATTTTTGGTCTGGGCCAGACTAAGCCTAAAAAACCGGGCGTGCTGGACCGACGTAAGCGATAAGCCCGACGACAAAAAAAATCCGAAGAAAAAGAGGGGGCTGCAACACGAGGACTTCCCAGGAGGTCACCCATCCTAGTACTACTCTCGCCCAAACACGCTTAACTGCGGAGTTCTGATGGGATCCGGTGCATTAGTGTTGGTATGATCGCAGCCATAAGCATAAGCGCGTTAGATTCTTATAAAGGATCCCAATGTAGCGATGCACTCTACACCCGAGAAGTGCAACCTGAGGGATATCGAGATCACCGCCCGCAAAATAACACCCAGAACGAGAGCAGCGGCTCGTATTTTTGGCCAGGGGCTGACTAAGCCTAGAAAGTGGGCGTCCTAGACCGACGTCAACGATAAGCCGGACAAAAAAAAAAAAATCCGAAGAAAAAAAGAGTGGTGCAACACGAGGAATTCCTAGGAGGTCACCCTTCCTAATGCTACACTCGCCCAAACACGCTTAACTGCGGAGTTCTGATGGGATCCAGTGCATTAGTGTTGGTATGATCGAACCCATCTGCATAAGCACGTAAAATTCTTATAAAGGATCCCCATGCAGCGATGCACTCTAACACCAGGGACGTGCAACCCGACGGGACTTCGAGATCACCGCAACCAAACTAGCACCCAGAACGAGATCAGCGGCTCGTATTTTTAGCCTGGGGCAGACTAAGCCAACAAAGCGGGCGTGCTGGACCGACGTAAGCGATAAGCCCGACAACAAAAAAAATTCGAAGAAAAATAGATGGGTACAACACGAGGACTTCCCAGGAGGTCACCCATCCTAATACCATACTCGCCCAAACACGCATAACTGTGGAGTTCTGATGGGATCCGATGCATTGGTGTTGGTATGATCGCACCCAACAGCATAAGCGCGTTATATTCGTACAAAGGATCCCAATGCAGCGATGCACTCTAACAACAGGGAGGTGCAACCCGGGGGGATTTCGAGATCACCGCCACCAAACTAGAAACCCAGAATGAGATCAGCGGCTAGTATTTTTGGCCTAGGGCAGACTAAGCCTACAAAGCGGGCGTGCTGGACTTACGTAAGCGATATGCCCAACAACAAAAAATATCTGTAGGAAAAGGGAGGGGTGCAACACGAGGACGTCCAAGGAGTTCTGATGGGATCCGTTGCATTAGTGTTGGTTTGATCGCACCCATCAGCATAAGCGCATTAAATTCTTACAAAGGATCCCAATGCAGCGATGCACTCTAAAACCTGGGAGGTGCAACCCGAGGGTATTTCGAGATCACCGCCACCAAACTAGCATCCAGAACGAGATCAGTGGCTCGTATTTTTGGCCTGGGCAAGACTAAGCCTACAAAGCGGGCGTGCTGGACCGACGTAAGCGATAAGCCCAACGACAAAAAAAATCCGAAGAAAAAGAGAGGGCTGCAACACGAGGACTTCCCAGGGGGTCACCCATCCTAGTACCACTCTCGCCCAAACACGCTTAACTGCGGAGTTCTGATGGGATCCGGTGCATTAGTGTTGGTATGATCGCACCCATCAGCATAAGCGCGTTAAATTCTTATAAAGGATCCCAATTCAGCGATGCACTCTAACACCAGGGAGGTGCAACCCGAGGGGATTTCGAGATCACCGCCACCAAACTAGCACCCAGAACGAGATCGGCGGCTCGTATTTTTGGTCTGGGCCAGACTAAGCCTAAAAAACCGGGCGTGCTGGACCGACGTAAGCGATAAGCCCGACGACAAAAAAAATCCGAAGAAAAAGAGGGGGCTGCAACACGAGGACTTCCCAGGAGGTCACCCATCCTAGTACTACTCTCGCCCAAACACGCTTAACTGCGGAGTTCTGATGGGATCCGGTGCATTAGTGTTGGTATGATCGCAGCCATAAGCATAAGCGCGTTAGATTCTTATAAAGGATCCCAATGTAGCGATGCACTCTACACCCGAGAAGTGCAACCTGAGGGATATCGAGATCACCGCCCGCAAAATAACACCCAGAACGAGAGCAGCGGCTCGTATTTTTGGCCAGGGGCTGACTAAGCCTAGAAAGTGGGCGTCCTAGACCGACGTCAACGATAAGCCGGACAAAAAAAAAAAAATCCGAAGAAAAAAAGAGTGGTGCAACACGAGGAATTCCTAGGAGGTCACCCTTCCTAATGCTACACTCGCCCAAACACGCTTAACTGCGGAGTTCTGATGGGATCCAGTGCATTAGTGTTGGTATGATCGAACCCATCTGCATAAGCACGTAAAATTCTTATAAAGGATCCCCATGCAGCGATGCACTCTAACACCAGGGACGTGCAACCCGACGGGACTTCGAGATCACCGCAACCAAACTAGCACCCAGAACGAGATCAGCGGCTCGTATTTTTAGCCTGGGGCAGACTAAGCCAACAAAGCGGGCGTGCTGGACCGACGTAAGCGATAAGCCCGACAACAAAAAAAATTCGAAGAAAAATAGATGGGTACAACACGAGGACTTCCCAGGAGGTCACCCATCCTAATACCATACTCGCCCAAACACGCATAACTGTGGAGTTCTGATGGGATCCGATGCATTGGTGTTGGTATGATCGCACCCAACAGCATAAGCGCGTTATATTCGTACAAAGGATCCCAATGCAGCGATGCACTCTAACAACAGGGAGGTGCAACCCGGGGGGATTTCGAGATCACCGCCACCAAACTAGAAACCCAGAATGAGATCAGCGGCTAGTATTTTTGGCCTAGGGCAGACTAAGCCTACAAAGCGGGCGTGCTGGACTTACGTAAGCGATATGCCCAACAACAAAAAATATCTGTAGGAAAAGGGAGGGGTGCAACACGAGGACGTCCAAGGAGTTCTGATGGGATCCGTTGCATTAGTGTTGGTTTGATCGCACCCATCAGCATAAGCGCATTAAATTCTTACAAAGGATCCCAATGCAGCGATGCACTCTAAAACCTGGGAGGTGCAACCCGAGGGAATTTCGAGATCACCGCCACCAAACTAGCATCCAGAACGAGATCAGTGGCTCGTATTTTTGGCCTGGGCAAGACTAAGCCTACAAAGCGGGCGTGCTGGACCGACGTAAGCGATAAGCCCAACGACAAAAAAAATCCGAAGAAAAAGAGAGGGCTGCAACACGAGGACTTCCCAGGGGGTCACCCATCCTAGTACCACTCTCGCCCAAACACGCTTAACTGCGGAGTTCTGATGGGATCCGGTGCATTAGTGTTGGTATGATCGCACCCATCAGCATAAGCGCGTTAAATTCTTATAAAGGATCCCAATTCAGCGATGCACTCTAACACCAGGGAGGTGCAACCCGAGGGGATTTCGAGATCACCGCCACCAAACTAGCACCCAGAACGAGATCGGCGGCTCGTACTTTTGGTCTGGGCCAGACTAAGCCTAAAAAACCGGGCGTGCTGGACCGACGTAAGCGATAAGCCCGACGACAAAAAAAATCAAAAGAAAAAGAGGGGGCTGCAACACGAGGACTTCCCAGGAGGTCACCCATCCTAGTACTACTCTCGCCCAAACACGCTTAACTGCGGAGTTCTGATGGGATCCGGTGCATTAGTGTTGGTATGATCGCACCCATCAGCATAAGCGCGTTAAATTCTTATAAAGGATCCCAATGCAGCGATGCACTCTAACACCAAGGAGGTGCAACCCGAGGGGATTTCGAGATCACCGCCACCAAACTAGCACCCAGAACGAGATCGGCGGCTCGTATTTTTGGCCTGGGGCAGACTAAGCCTACAAAGCGGGCGTGCTGGACCGACGTAAGCGATAAGCCCGACGACAAAAAAAATCCGAAGAAAAAGAGAGGGGTGCAACACGAGGACTTCCCAGGAGGTCACCCATCCTAGTACTACTCTCGCCCAAACACGCTTAACTGCGGAGTTCTGATGGGATCCGGTGCATTAGTGTTGGTATGATCGAACCCATCAGCATAAGCGCGTTAAATTCTTATAAAGGATCCCAATGCAGCGATGCACTCTAACACCAGGGAGGTGCAACCGAGGGGATTTCGAGATCACCGCCACCAAACTAGCACTCAGAACGAGATCGGCGGCTCATATTTTTGGCCTGGGGCAGACTAAGCCTACAAAGCGGGCGTGCTGGACCGACGTAAGCGATAAGCCCAACGACAAAAAAAATCCGAAGAAAAAGAGAGGGGTGCAACACGAGGACTTCCCAGGAGGTCACCCATCCTAGTACCACTTTCGCCCAAACACGCTTAACTGCGGAGTTCTGATGGGATCCGGTGCATTAGTGTTGGTATGATCGCACCCATCAGCATAAGCGCGTTAAATTCTTATAAAGGATCCCAATGCAGCGATGCACTCTAACACCAGGGAGGTGCAACCCGAGGGGATTTCGAGATCACCGCCACCAAACTAGCACCCAGAACGAGAGCGGCGGCTCGTATTTTTGGTCTGGGCCAGACTAAGCCTAAAAAACCGGGCGTGCTGGACCGACGTAAGCGATAAGCCCGACGACAAAAAAAATCCGAAGAAAAAGAGAGGGCTGCAACACGAGGACTTCCCAGGAGGTCACCCATCCTAGTACCACTCTCGCCCAAACACGCTTAACTGCGGAGTTTTGATAGGATCCGGTGCATTAGTGTTGGTATGATCGCACCCATCAGCGTAAGCGCGTTAAATTCTTATAAAGGATCCCAATGCAGCGATGCACTATAACACCAGGGAGGTGCAACCCGAGGGGATTTCGAGATCACCGCCACCAAACTAGCACTCAGAACGAGATCGGCGGCTCGTATTTTTGGCCTGGGGCAGAATAAGCCTACAAAAGCGGGCGTGCTGGACCACGTAAGCGATAAGCCCGACGACAAAAAAAATCCGAATAAAAAGGGAGGGGTGCAACACGAGGACTTCCCAGGAGGTCACCCATCCTAGTACCACTCTCGCCCAAACACGCTTAACTGCGGAGTTCTGATGGGATCCGGTACATTAGTGTTGGTATGATCGCACCCATCAGCGTAAGCGCGTTAAATTCTTATAAAGGATCCCAATGCAGCGTTGCACTCTAATACAAGGGAGGTGCAACCCGAGGGGATTTCGAGATCACCGCCACCAAACTAGCACCCAGAACGAGATCGGCGGGTTGTATTTTTGGTCTGGGGCAGACTAAGCCTAAAAAAGCGGGCGTGCTGGACCGACGTAAGCGATAAGCCCGACGACAAAAAAAATCCGAAGAAAAAGAGAGGGCTGCAACACGAGGACTTCCCAGGAGGTCACCCATCCTAGTACTACTCTCGCCCAAACACGCTTAACTTCGGAGTTCTGATGGGATCCGGTGCATTAGTGTTGGTATGATCGCACCGATCAGCATAAGCGCGTTAAATTCTTATAAAGGATCCCAATGCAGCGATACACTCTAACACCAGGGAGATGCAACCCGAGGGGATTTCGAGATCACCGCCACCAAACTAGCACCAAGAACGAGATCGGCGTCTCGTATTTTTGGCCTGGGGCAGACTAAGCCTACAAAGTGGGCGTGCTGCACCGACGTAAGCGATAAGCCCGACGACAAAAAAAATCCGAAGAAAAAGAGAGGGGTGCAACACGAGGACTTCCCAGGAGGTCATCCATCCTAGTACTACTCTCGCCCAAACACGCTTAACTGCGGAGTTCTGATGGGATCCGGTGCATTAGTGTTGGTATGATCGCACCCATCAGCATAAGCGCGTTAAATTCTTATAAAGGATCCCAATGCAGCGATGCACTCTAACACCAGGGAGGTGCAACCCGAGGGGATTTCGAGATCACCGCCCCCAAACTAGCACTCAGAACGAGATCGGCGGCTCGTATTTTTGGCCTGGGGCAGACTAAGCCTAAAAAAGCGGGCGTGCTGGACCGACGTAAGCGATAAGCCCGACGACAAAAAAAATCCGAAGAAAAAGAGAGGGCTGCAACACGAGGACTTCCCAGGAGGTCACCCATCCTAGTACTACTCTCGCCCAAACACGCTTAACTTCGGAGTTCTGATGGGATCCGGTGCATTAGTGTTGGTATGATCGCACCGATCAGCATAAGCGCGTTAAATTCTTATAAAGGATCCCAATGCAGCGATACACTCTAACACCAGGGAGGTGCAACCCGAGGGGATTTCGAGATCACCGCCACCAAACTAGCACCCAGAACGAGATCGGCGTCTCGTATTTTTGGCCTGGTGCAGACTAAGCCTACAAAGCGGGCGTGTTGGACCGACGTAAGCGATAAGCCCGACGACAAAAAAAATCCGAAGAAAAAGAGAGGGCTGCAACACGAGGACTTCCCAGGAGGTCACCCATCCTAGTACTACTCTCGCCCAAACACGCTTAACTGCGGAGTTCTGATGGGATCCGGTGCATTAGTGTTGGTATGATCGCACCCATCAGCATAAGCGCGTTAAATTCTTATAAAGGATCCCAATGCAACGATGCACTCTAACACCAGGGAGGTGCAACCCGAGGGGATTTCGAGATCACCGCCACCAAACTAGCACTCAGAACGAGATCGACGGCTCGTATTTTTGGCCTGGGGCAGACTAAGCCTACAAAGCGGGCGTGCTGGACCGACGTAAGCGATAAGCCCGACGACAAAAAAATTCCGAAGAAAAAGAGAGGGGTGCAACACGAGGACTTCCCAGGATGTCACCCATCCTAGTACTACTCTCGCCCAAACACGCTTAACTGCGGAGTTCTGATGGGATCCGGTGCATTAGTGTTGGTATGATCGCACCCATCAGCATAAGCGCGTTAAATTCTTATAAAGGATCCGAATGCAGCGTTGCACTCTAATACAAGGGAGGTGCAACCCGAGGGGATTTCGAGATCACCGCCACCAAACTAGCACCCAGAACGAGATCGGCGGCTCGTATTTTTGGTCTGGGGCAGACTAAGCCTAAAAAAGCGGGCGTGCTGGACCGACGTAAGCGATAAGCCCGACGACAAAAAAAATCCGAAGAAAAAGAGAGGGCTGCAACACGAGGACTTCCCAGGAGGTCACCCATCCTAGTACTACTCTCGCCCAAACACGCTTAACTTCGGAGTTCTGATGGGATCCGGTGCATTAGTGTTGGTATGATCGCACCGATCAGCATAAGCGTGTTAAATTCTTATAAAGGATCCCAATGCAGCGATACACTCTAACACCAGGGAGGTGCAACCCGAGGGGATTTCGAGATCACGGCCACCAAACTAGCACCCAGAACGAGATCGGCGTCTCGTATTTTTGGCCTGGGGCAGACTAAGCCTACAAAGCGGGCGTGTTGGACCGACGTAAGCGATAAGCCCGACGACAAAATAATCCGAAGAAAAAGAGAGGGGTGCAACACGGGGACTTCCCAGGAGGTCACCCTTCCTAGTACTACTCTCGCCCAAACAAGCTTAACTTCGGAGTTCTGATGGGATCCGGTGCATTAGTGTTGGTATGATCGCACCCATCAGCATAAGCGCGTTAAATTCTTATAAAGGATCCCAATGCAGCGATGCACTCTAACACCAGGGAGGTGCAACCCGAGGGGATTTCGAGATCACCGCCCCCAAACTAGCACTCAGAACGAGATCGGCGGCTCGTATTTTTGGCCTGGGGCAGACTAAGCCTACAAAGCGGGCGTGCTGGACCGACGTAAGCGATAAGCCCGACGACAGAAAAAATCCGAAGAAAAAGAGAGGGGTGCAACACGAGGACTTCCCAGGAGGTCACCCATCCTAGTACTACTCTCGCCCAAACACGCTTAACTGCGGAGTTCTGATGGGATCCGGTGCATTAGTGTTGGTATGATCGCACCCATCAGCATAAGCGCGTTAAATTCTTATAAAGGATCCCAATGCAGCGATGCACTCTAACACCAGGGAGGTGCAACCGAGGGGATTTCGAGATCACCGCCACCAAACTAGCACTCAGAACGAGATCGGCGGCTCATATTTTTGGCCTGGGGCAGACTAAGCCTACAAAGCGGGCGTGCTGGACCGACGTAAGCGATAAGCCCAACGACAAAAAAAATCCGAAGAAAAAGAGAGGGGTGCAACACGAGGACTTCCCAGGAGGTCACCCATCCTAGTACCACTCTCGCCCAAACACGCTTAACTGCGGAGTTCTGATGGGATCCGGTGCATTAGTGTTGGTATGATCGCACCCATCAGCATAAGCGCGTTAAATTCTTATAAAGGATCCCAATGCAGCGATGCACTCTAACACCAGGGAGGTGCAACCCGAGGGGATTTCGAGATCACCGCCACCAAACTAGCACCCAGAACGAGATCGGCGGCTCGTATTTTTGGTCTGGGCCAGACTAAGCCTAAAAAACCGGGCGTGCTGGACCGACGTAAGCGATAAGCCCGACGACAAAAAAAATCCGAAGAAAAAGAGAGGGCTGCAACACGAGGACTTCCCAGGAGGTCACCCATCCTAGTACCACTCTCGCCCAAACACGCTTAACTGCGGAGTTCTGATAGGATCCGGTGCATTAGTGCTGGTATGATCGCACCCATCAGCGTAAGCGCGTTAAATTCTTATAAAGGATCCCAATGCAGCGATGCACTATAACACCAGGGAGGTGCAACCCGAGGGGATTTCGAGATCACCGCCACCAAACTAGCACTCAGAACGAGATCGGCGGCTCGTATTTTTGGCCTGGGGCAGAATAAGCCTACAAAGCGGGCGTGCTGGACCACGTAAGCGATAAGCCCGACGACAAAAAAAATCCGAATAAAAAGGGAGGGGTGCAACACGAGGACTTCCACGGAGGTCACCCATCCTAGTACAACTCTCGCCCAAACACGCTTAACTGCGGAGTTCTGATGGGTTCCGGTACATTAGTGTTGGTATGATCGCACCCATCAGCGTAAGCGCGTTAAATTCTTATAAAGGATCCCAATGCAGCGTTGCACTCTAATACAAGGGAGGTGCAACCCGAGGGGATTTCGAGATCACCGCCACCAAACTAGCACCCAGAACGAGATCGGCGGCTCGTATTTTTGGTCTGGGGCAGACTAAGCCTAAAAAAGCGGGCGTGCTGGACCGACGTAAGCAATAAGCCCGACGACAAAAAAAATCCGAAGAAAAAGAGAGGGCTGCAACACGAGGACTTCCCAGGAGGTCACCCATCCTAGTACTACTCTCGCCCAAACACGCTTAACTTCGGAGTTCTGATGGGATCCGGTGCATTAGTGTTGGTATGATCGCACCGATCAGCATAAGCGCGTTAAATTCTTATAAAGGATCCCAACGCAGCGATACACTCTAACACCAGGGAGGTGCAACCCGAGGGGATTTCGAGATCACCGCCACCAAACTAGCACCCAGAACGAGATCGGCGTCTCGTATTTTTGGCCTGGGGCAGACTAAGCCTACAAAGCGGGCGTGTTGGACCGACGTAAGCGATAAGCCCGACGACAAAAAAAATCCGAAGAAAAAGAGAGGGGTGCAACACGAGGACTTCCCAGGAGGTCACCCATCCTAGTACCACTCTCGCCCAAACACGCTTAACTGCGGAGTTCTGATGGGATCCGGTACATTAGTGTTGGTATGATCGCACCCATCAGCGTAAGCGCGTTAAATTCTTATAAAGGATCCCAATGCAGCGTTGCACTCTAATACAAGGGAGGTGCAACCCGAGGGGATTTCGAGATCACCGCCACCAAACTAGCACCCAGAACGAGATCGGCGGGTTGTATTTTTGGTCTGGGGCAGACTAAGCCTAAAAAAGCGGGCGTGCTGGACCGACGTAAGCGATAAGCCCGACGACAAAAAAAATCCGAAGAAAAAGAGAGGGCTGCAACACGAGGACTTCCCAGGAGGTCACCCATTCTAGTACTACTCTCGCCCAAACACGCTTAACTTCGGAGTTCTGATGGGATCCGGTGCATTAGTGTTGGTATGATCGCACCGATCAGCATAAGCGCGTTAAATTCTTATAAAGGATCCCAATGCAGCGATACACTCTAACACCAGGGAGATGCAACCCGAGGGGATTTCGAGATCACCGCCACCAAACTAGCACCAAGAACGAGATCGGCGTCTCGTATTTTTGGCCTGGGGCAGACTAAGCCTACAAAGTGGGCGTGCTGCATCGACGTAAGCGATAAGCCCGACGACAAAAAAAATCCGAAGAAAAAGGGAGGGGTGCAACACGAGGACTTCCCAGGAGGTCATCCATCCTAGTACTACTCTCGCCCAAACACGCTTAACTGCGGAGTTCTGATGGGATCCGGTGCATTAGTGTTGGTATGATCGCACCCATCAGCATAAGCGCGTTAAATTCTTATAAAGGATCCCAATGCAGCGATGCACTCTAACACCAGGGAGGTGCAACCCGAGGGGATTTCGAGATCACCGCCCCCAAACTAGCACTCAGAACGAGATCGGCGGCTCGTATTTTTGGCCTGGGGCAGACTAAGCCTAAAAAAGCGGGCGTGCTGGACCGACGTAAGCGATAAGCCCGACGACAAAAAAAATCCGAAGAAAAAGAGAGGGCTGCAACACGAGGACTTCCCAGGAGGTCACCCATCCTAGTACTACTCTCGCCCAAACACGCTTAACTTCGGAGTTCTGATGGGATCCGGTGCATTAGTGTTGGTATGATCGCACCGATCAGCATAAGCGCGTTAAATTCTTATAAAGGATCCCAATGCAGCGATACACTCTAACACCAGGGAGGTGCAACCCGAGGGGATTTCGAGATCACCGCCACCAAACTAGCACCCAGAACGAGATCGGCGTCTCGTATTTTTGGCCTGGTGCAGACTAAGCCTACAAAGCGGGCGTGTTGGACCGACGTAAGCGATAAGCCCGACGACAAAAAAAATCCGAAGAAAAAGAGAGGGCTGCAACACGAGGACTTCCCAGGAGGTCACCCATCCTAGTACTACTCTCGCCCAAACACGCTTAACTGCGGAGTTCTGATGGGATCCGGTGCATTAGTGTTGGTATGATCGCACCCATCAGCATAAGCGCGTTAAATTCTTATAAAGGATCCCAATGCAACGATGCACTCTAACACCAGGGAGGTGCAACCCGAGGGGATTTCGAGATCACCGCCACCAAACTAGCACTCAGAACGAGATCGACGGCTCGTATTTTTGGCCTGGGGCAGACTAAGCCTACAAAGCGGGCGTGCTGGACCGACGTAAGCGATAAGCCCGACGACAAAAAAATTCCGAAGAAAAAGAGAGGGGTGCAACACGAGGACTTCCCAGGATGTCACCCATCCTAGTACCACTCTCGCCCAAACACGCTTAACTGCGGAGTTCTGATGGGATCCGGTGCATTAGTGTTGGTATGATCGCACCCATCAGCGTAAGCGCGTTAAATTCTTATAAAGGATCCCAATGCAGCGTTGCACTCTAATACAAGGGAGGTGCAACCCGAGGGGATTTCGAGATCACCGCCACCAAACTAGCACCCAGAACGAGATCGGCGGCTCGTATTTTTGGTCTGGGGCAGACTAAGCCTAAAAAAGCGGGCGTGCTGGACCGACGTAAGCGATAAGCCCGACGACAAAAAAAATCCGAAGAAAAAGAGAGGGCTGCAACACGAGGACTTCCCAGGAGGTCACCCATCCTAGTACTACTCTCGCCCAAACACGCTTAACTTCGGAGTTCTGATGGGATCCGGTGCATTAGTGTTGGTATGATCGCACCGATCAGCATAAGCGTGTTAAATTCTTAGAAAGGATCCCAATGCAGCGATACACTCTAACACCAGGGAGGTGCAACCCGAGGGGATTTCGAGATCACGGCCACCAAACTAGCACCCAGAACGAGATCGGCGTCTCGTATTTTTGGCCTGGGGCAGACTAAGCCTACAAAGCGGGCGTGTTGGACCGACGTAAGCGATAAGCCCGACGACAAAAAAAATCCGAAGAAAAAGAGAGGGGTGCAACACGAGGACTTCCCAGGATGTCACCCATCCTAGTACCACTCTCGCCCAAACACGCTTAACTGCGGAGTTCTGATGGGATCCGGTGCATTAGTGTTGGTATGATCGCACCCATCAGCGTAAGCGCGTTAAATTCTTATAAAGGATCCCAATGCAGCGTTGCACTCTAATACAAGGGAGGTGCAACCCGAGGGGATTTCGAGATCACCGCCACCAAACTAGCACCCAGAACGAGATCGGCGGCTCGTATTTTTGGTCTGGGGCAGACTAAGCCTAAAAAAGCGGGCGTGCTGGACCGACGTAAGCGATAAGCCCGACGACAAAAAAAATCCGAAGAAAAAGAGAGGGCTGCAACACGAGGACTTCCCAGGAGGTCACCCATCCTAGTACTACTCTCGCCCAAACACGCTTAACTGCGGAGTTCTGATGGGATCCGGTGCATTAGTGTTGGTATGATCGCACCCATCAGCGTAAGCGCGTTAAATTCTTATAAAGGATCCCAATGCAGCGTTGCACTCTAATACAAGGGAGGTGCAACCCGAGGGGATTTCGAGATCACCGCCACCAAACTAGCACTCAGAACGAGATCGACGGCTCGTATTTTTGGCCTGGGGCAGACTAAGCCTACAAAGCGGGCGTGCTGGACCGACGTAAGCGATAAGCCCGACGACAAAAAAATTCCGAAGAAAAAGAGAGGGGTGCAACACGAGGACTTCCCAGGATGTCACCCATCCTAGTACCACTCTCGCCCAAACACGCTTAACTGCGGAGTTCTGATGGGATCCGGTGCATTAGTGTTGGTATGATCGCACCCATCAGCGTAAGCGCGTTAAATTCTTATAAAGGATCCCAATGCAGCGTTGCACTCTAATACAAGGGAGGTGCAACCCGAGGGGATTTCGAGATCACCGCCACCAAACTAGCACCCAGAACGAGATCGGCGGCTCGTATTTTTGGTCTGGGGCAGACTAAGCCTAAAAAAGCGGGCGTGCTGGACCGACGTAAGCGATAAGCCCGACGACAAAAAAAATCCGAAGAAAAAGAGAGGGCTGCAACACGAGGACTTCCCAGGAGGTCACCCATCCTAGTACTACTCTCGCCCAAACACGCTTAACTGCGGAGTTCTGATGGGATCCGGTGCATTAGTGTTGGTATGATCGCACCCATCAGCGTAAGCGCGTTAAATTCTTATAAAGGATCCCAATGCAGCGTTGCACTCTAATACAAGGGAGGTGCAACCCGAGGGGATTTCAAGATCACCGCCACCAAACTAGCACCCAGAACGAGATCGGCGGCTCGTATTTTTGGTCTGGGGCAGACTAAGCCTAAAAAAGCGGGCGTGCTGGACCGACGTAAGCGATAAGCCCGACGACAAAAAAAATCCGAAGAAAAAGAGAGGGCTGCAACACGAGGACTTCCCAGGAGGTCACCCATCCTAGTACTACTCTCGCCCAAACAAGCTTAACTTCGGAGTTCTGATGGGATCCGGTGCATTAGTGTTGGTATGATCGCACCCATCAGCATAAGCGCGTTAAATTCTTATAAAGGATCCCAATGCAGCGATGCACTCTAACACCAGGGAGGTGCAACCCGAGGGGATTTCGAGATCACCGCCCCCAAACTAGCACTCAGAACGAGATCGGCGGCTCGTATTTTTGGCCTGGGGCAGACTAAGCCTACAAAGCGGGCGTGCTGGACCGACGTAAGCGATAAGCCCGACGACAGAAAAAATCCGAAGAAAAAGAGAGGGGTGCAACACGAGGACTTCCCAGGAGGTCACCCATCCTAGTACTACTCTCGCCCAAACACGCTTAACTGCGGAGTTCTGATGGGATCCGGTGCATTAGTGTTGGTATGATCGCACCCATCAGCATAAGCGCGTTAAATTCTTATAAAGGATCCCAATGCAGCGATGCACTCTAACACCAGGGAGGTGCAACCGAGGGGATTTCGAGATCACCGCCACCAAACTAGCACTCAGAACGAGATCGGCGGCTCATATTTTTGGCCTGGGGCAGACTAAGCCTACAAAGCGGGCGTGCTGGACCGACGTAAGCGATAAGCCCAACGACAAAAAAAATCCGAAGAAAAAGCGAGGGGTGCAACACGAGGACTTCCCAGGAGGTCACCCATCCTAGTACCACTCTCGCCCAAACACGCTTAACTGCGGAGTTCTGATGGGATCCGGTGCATTAGTGTTGGTATGATCGCACCCATCAGCATAAGCGCGTTAAATTCTTATAAAGGATCCCAATGCAGCGATGCACTCTAACACCAGGGAGGTGCAACCCGAGGGGATTTCGAGATCACCGCCACCAAACTAGCACCCAGAACGAGATCGGCGGCTCGTATTTTTGGCCTGGGGCAGACTAAGCCTACAAAGCGGGCGTGCTGGACCGACGTAAGCGATAAGCCCGACGACAGAAAAAATCCGAAGAAAAAGAGAGGGGTGCAACACGAGGACTTCCCAGGAGGTCACCCATCCTAGTACTACTCTCGCCCAAACACGCTTAACTGCGGAGTTCTGATGGGATCCGGTGCATTAGTGTTGGTATGATCGCACCCATCAGCATAAGCGCGTTAAATTCTTATAAAGGATCCCAATGCAGCGATGCACTCTAACACCAGGGAGGTGCAACCGAGGGGATTTCGAGATCACCGCCACCAAACTAGCAGTCAGAACGAGATCGGCGGCTCATATTTTTGGCCTGGGGCAGACTAAGCCTACAAAGCGGGCGTGCTGGACCGACGTAAGCGATAAGCCCAACGACAAAAAAAATCCGAAGAAAAAGAGAGGGGTGCAACACGAGGACTTCCCAGGAGGTCACCCATCCTAGTACCACTCTCGCCCAAACACGCTTAACTGCGGAGTTCTGATGGGATCCGGTGCATTAGTGTTGGTATGATCGCACCCATCAGCATAAGCGCGTTAAATTCTTATAAAGGATCCCAATGCAGCGATGCACTCTTACACCAGGGAGGTGCAACCCGAGGGGATTTCGAGATCACCGCCACCAAACTAGCACCCAGAACGAGATCGGCGGCTCGTATTTTTGGTCTGGGCCAGACTAAGCCTAAAAAACCGGGCGTGCTGGACCGACGTAAGCGATAAGCCCGACGACAAAAAAAATCCGAAGAAAAAGAGAGGGCTGCAACACGAGGACTTCCCAGGAGGTCACCCATCCTAGTACCACTCTCGCCCAAACACGCTTAACTGCGGAGTTCTGATAGGATCCGGTGCATTAGTGTTGGTATGATCGCACCCATCAGCGTAAGCGCGTTAAATTCTTATAAAGGATCCCAATGCAGCGATGCACTATAACACCAGGGAGGTGCAACCCGAGGGGATTTCGAGATCACCGCCACCAAACTAGCACTCAGAACGAGATCGGCGGCTCGTATTTTTGGCCTGGGGCAGAATAAGCCTACAAAGCGGGCGTGCTGGACCACGTAAGCGATAAGCCCGACGACAAAAAAAATCCGAATAAAAAGGGAGGGGTGCAACACGAGGACTTCCACGGAGGTCACCCATCCTAGTACAACTCTCGCCCAAACACGCTTAACTGCGGAGTTCTGATGGGTTCCGGTACATTAGTGTTGGTATGATCGCACCCATCAGCGTAAGCGCGTTAAATTCTTATAAAGGATCCCAATGCAGCGTTGCACTCTAATACAAGGGAGGTGCAACCCGAGGGGATTTCGAGATCACCGCCACCAAACTAGCACCCAGAACGAGATCGGCGGCTCGTATTTTTGGTCTGGGGCAGACTAAGCCTAAAAAAGCGGGCGTGCTGGACCGACGTAAGCAATAAGCCCGACGACAAAAAAAATCCGAAGAAAAAGAGAGGGCTGCAACACGAGGACTTCCCAGGAGGTCACCCATCCTAGTACTACTCTCGCCCAAACACGCTTAACTTCGGAGTTCTGATGGGATCCGGTGCATTAGTGTTGGTATGATCGCACCGATCAGCATAAGCGCGTTAAATTCTTATAAAGGATCCCAACGCAGCGATACACTCTAACACCAGGGAGGTGCAACCCGAGGGGATTTCGAGATCACCGCCACCAAACTAGCACCCAGAACGAGATCGGCGTCTCGTATTTTTGGCCTGGGGCAGACTAAGCCTACAAAGCGGGCGTGTTGGACCGACGTAAGCGATAAGCCCGACGACAAAAAAAATCCGAAGAAAAAGAGAGGGGTGCAACACGGGGACTTCCCAGGAGGTCACCCATCCTAGTACTACTCTCGCCCAAACAAGCTTAACTGCGGAGTTCTGATGGGATCCGGTGCATTAGTGTTGGTATGATCGCACCCATCAGCATAAGCGCGTTAAATTCTTATAAAGGATCCCAATGCAGCGATGCACTCTAACACCAGGGAGGTGCAACCCGAGGGGATTTCGAGATCACCGCCGCCAAACTAGCACTCAGAACGAGATCGGCGGCTCGTATTTTTGTCCTGGGGCAGACTAAGCCTACAAAGCGGGAGTGCTGGACCGACGTAAGCGATAAGCCCGACGACAAAAAAAATCCGAAGAAAAAGAGAGGGGTGCAACACGAGGACTTCCCAGGAGGTCACCCATCCTAGTACCACTCTCGCCCAAACACGCTTAACTGCGGAGTTCTGATGGGATCCGGTGCATTAGTGTTGGTATGATCGCACCCATCAGCATAAGCGCGTTAAATTCTTATAAAGGATCCCAATGCAGCGATGCACTCTAACACCAGGGAGGTGCAACCCGAGGGGATTTCGAGATCACCGCCACCAAACTAGCACCCAGAACGAGATCGGCGGCTCGTATTTTTGGCCTGGGGCAGACTAAGCCTACAAAGCAGGCGTGCTGGACCGACGTAAGCGATAAGCCCGACGACAAAAAAAATCCGAAGAAAAAGAGAGGGGTGCAACACAAGGACTTCCCAGGAGGTCACCCATCCTTGTACTACTCTCGCCCAAACACGCTTAACTGCGGAGTTCTGATGGGATCCGGTGCATTAGTGTTGGTATGATCGCACCCATCAGCATAAGCGCGTTAAATTCTTATAAAGGATCCCAATGCAACGATGCACTCTAACACCAGGGAGGTGCAACCCGAGGGGATTTCGAGATCACCGCCACCAAACTAGCACTCAGAACGAGATCGGCGGCTCGTATTTTTGGCCTGGGGCAGACTAAGCCTACAAAGCGGGCGTGCTGGACCGACGTAAGCGATAAGCCCGACGACAAAAAAAATCCGAAGAAAAAGAGAGGGGTGCAACACGAGGACTTCCCAGGAGGTCACCCATCCTAGTACCACTCTCGCCCAAACACGCTTAACTGCGGAGTTCTGATGGGATCCGGTGCATTAGTGTTGGTATGATCGCACCCATCAGCGTAAGCGCGTTAAATTCTTATAAAGGATCCCAATGCAGCGTTGCACTCTAATACAAGGGAGGTGCAACCCGAGGGGATTTCGAGATCACCGCCACCAAACTAGCACCCAGAACGAGATCGGCGGCTCGTATTTTTGGTCTGGGGCAGACTAAGCCTAAAAAAGCGGGCGTGCTGGACTGACGTAAGCGATAAGCCCGACGACAAAAAAAATCCGAAGAAAAAGAAAGGGCTGCAACACGAGGACTTCCCAGGAGGTCACCCATCCTAGTACTACTCTCGCCCAAACACGCTTAACTTCGGAGTTCTGATGGGATCCGGTGCATTAGTGTTGGTATGATCGCACCGATCAGCATAAGCGCGTTAAATTCTTATAAAGGATCCCAATGCAGCGATACACTCTAACACCAGGGAGGTGCAACCCGAGGGGATTTCGAGATCACGGCCACCAAACTAGCACCCAGAACGAGATCGGCGTATCGTATTTTTGGCCTGGGGCAGACTAAGCCTACAAAGCGGGCGTGCTGGACCGACGTAAGCGATAAGCCCGACGACAAAAAAAATCCGAAGAAAAAGAGAGGGGTGCAACACGAGGACTTCCCAGGAGGTCACCCATCCTAGTACCACTCTCGCCCAAACACGCTTAACTGCGGAGTTCTGATGGGATCCGGTGCATTAGTGTTGGTATGATCGCACCCATCAGCATAAGCGCGTTAAATTCTTATAAAGGATCCCAATGCAGCGATGCACTCTAACACCAGGGAGGTGCAACCCGAGGGGATTTCGAGATCACCGCCACCAAACTAGCACCCAGAACGAGATCGGCGGCTCGTATTTTTGGCCTGGGGCAGACTAAGCCTACAAAGCGGGCGTGCTGGACCGACGTAAGCGATAAGCCCGACGACAAAAAAAATCCGAAGAAAAAGAGAGGGGTGCAACACGAGGACTTCCCAGGAGGTCACCCATCCTAGTACTACTCTCGCCCAAACACGCTTAACTGCGGAGTTCTGATGGGATCCGGTGCATTAGTGTTGGTATGATCGCACCCATCAGCATAAGCGCGTTAAATTCTTATAAAGGATCCCAATGCAGCGATGCACTCTAACACCAGGGAGGTGCAACCGAGGGGATTTCGAGATCACCGCCACCAAACTAGCACTCAGAACGAGATCGGCGGCTCATATTTTTGGCCTGGGGCAGACTAAGCCTACAAAGCGGGCGTGCTGGACCGACGTAAGCGATAAGCCCAACGACAAAAAAAATCCGAAGAAAAAGAGAGGGGTGCAACACGAGAACTTCCCAGGAGGTCACCCATCCTAGTACCACTCTCGCCCAAACACGCTTAACTGCGGAGTTCTGATGGGATCCGGTGCATTAGTGTTGGTATGATCGCACCCATCAGCATAAGCGCGTTAAATTCTTATAAAGGATCCCAATGCAGCGATGCACTCTAACACCAGGGAGGTGCAACCCGAGGGGATTTCGAGATCACCGCCACCAAACTAGCACCCAGAACGAGATTGGCGGCTCGTATTTTTGGTCTGGGGCAGACTAAGCCTAAAAAAGCGGGCGTGCTGGACTGACGTAAGCGATAAGCCCGACGACAAAAAAAATCCGAAGAAAAAGAAAGGGCTGCAACACGAGGACTTCCCAGGAGGTCACCCATCCTAGTACTACTCTCGCCCAAACACGCTTAACTTCGGAGTTCTGATGGGATCCGGTGCATTAGTGTTGGTATGATCGCACCGATCAGCATAAGCGCGTTAAATTCTTATAAAGGATCCCAATGCAGCGATACACTCTAACACCAGGGAGGTGCAACCCGAGGGGATTTCGAGATCACGGCCACCAAACTAGCACCCAGAACGAGATCGGCGTATCGTATTTTTGGCCTGGGGCAGACTAAGCCTACAAAGCGGGCGTGTTGGACCGACGTAAGCGATAAGCCCGACGACAAAAAAAATCCGAAGAAAAAGAGAGGGGTGCAACACGGGGACTTCCCAGGAGGTCACCCATCCTAGTACTACTCTCGCTCAAACAAGCTTAACTGCGGAGTTCTGATGGGATCCGGTGCATTAGTGTTGGTATGATCGCACCCATCAGCATAAGCGCGTTAAATTCTTATAAAGGATCCCAATGCAGCGATGCACTCTAACACCAGGGAGGTGCAACCCGAGGGGATTTCGAGATCACCGCCCCCAAACTAGCACTCAGAACGAGATCGGCGACTCGTATTTTTGGCCTGGGGCAGACTAAGCCTACAAAGCGGGCGTGCTGGACCGACGTAAGCGATAAGCCCGACGACAAAAAAAATCCGAAGAAAAAGAGAGGGGTGCAACACGAGGACTTCCCAGGAGGTCACCCATCCTAGTACCACTCTCGCCCAAACACGCTTAACTGCGGAGTTCTGATGGGATCCGGTGCATTAGTGTTGGTATGATCGCACCCATCAGCATAAGCGCGTTAAATTCTTATAAAGGATCCCAATGCAGCGATGCACTCTAACACCAGGGAGGTGCAACCCGAGGGGATTTCGAGATCACCGCCACCAAACTAGCACCCAGAACGAGATCGGCGGCTCGTATTTTTGGCCTGGGGCAGACTAAGCCTACAAAGCGGGCGTGCTGGACCGACGTAAGCGATAAGCCCGACGACAAAAAAAATCCGAAGAAAAAGAGAGGGGTGCAACACGAGGACTTCCCAGGAGGTCACCCATCCTAGTACTACTCTCGCCCAAACACGCTTAACTGCGGAGTTCTGATGGGATCCGGTGCATTAGTGTTGGTATGATCGCACCCATCAGCATAAGCGCGTTAAATTCTTATAAAGGATCCCAATGCAGCGATGCACTCTAACACCAGGGAGGTGCAACCGAGGGGATTTCGAGATCACCGCCACCAAACTAGCACTCAGAACGAGATCGGCGGCTCATATTTTTGGCCTGGGGCAGACTAAGCCTACAAAGCGGGCGTGCTGGACCGACGTAAGCGATAAGCCCAACGACAAAAAAAATCCGAAGAAAAAGAGAGGGGTGCAACACGAGAACTTCCCAGGAGGTCACCCATCCTAGTACCACTCTCGCCCAAACACGCTTAACTGCGGAGTTCTGATGGGATCCGGTGCATTAGTGTTGGTATGATCGCACCCTTCAGCATAAGCGCGTTAAATTCTTATAAAGGATCCCAATGCAGCGATGCACTCTAACACCAGGGAGGTGCAACCCGAGGGGATTTCGAGATCACCGCCACCAAACTAGCACCCAGAACGAGATTGGCGGCTCGTATTTTTGGTCTGGGCCAGACTAAGCCTAAAAAACCGGGCGTGCTGGACCGACGTAAGCGATAAGCCCGACGACAAAAAAAATCCGAAGAAAAAGAGAGGGCTGCAACACGAGGACTTCCCAGGAGGTCACCCATCCTAGTACCACTCTCGCCCAAACACGCTTAACTGCGGAGTTCTGATAGGATCCGGTGCATTAGTGTTGGTATGATCGCACCCATCAGCGTAAGAGCGTTAAATTCTTATAAAGGATCCCAATGCAGCGATGCACTATAACACCAGGGAGGTGCAACCCGAGGGGATTTCGAGATCACCGCCACCAAACTAGCACTCAGAACGAGATCGGCGGCTCGTATTTTTGGCCTGGGGCAGAATAAGCCTACAAAGCGGGCGTGCTAGACCACGTAAGCGATAAGCCCGACGACAAAAAAAATCCGAATAAAAAGGGAGGGGTGCAACACGAGGACTTCCACGGAGGTCACCCATCCTAGTACCACTCTCGCCCAAACACGCTTAACTGCGGAGTTCTGATGGGATTCGGTACATTAGTGTTGGTATGATCGCACCCATCAGCGTAAGCGCGTTAAATTCTTATAATGGATCCCAATGCAGCGTTGCACTCTAATACAAGGGAGGTGCAACCCGAGGGGATTTCGAGATCACCGCCACCAAACTAGCACCCAGAACGAGATCGGCGGCTCGTATTTTTGGTCTGGGGCAGACTAAGCCTAAAAAAGCGGGCGTGCTGGACCGACGTAAGCGATAAGCCCGACGACAAAAAAAATCCGAAGAAAAAGAGAGGGCTGCAACACGAGGACTTCCCAGGAGGTCACCCATCCTAGTACTACTCTCGCCCAAACACGCTTAACTTCGGAGTTCTGATGGGATCCGGTGCATTAGTGTTGGTATGATCGCACCGATCAGCATAAGCGCGTTAAATTCTTATAAAGGATCCCAACGCAGCGATACACTCTAACACCAGGGAGGTGCAACCCGAGGGGATTTCGAGATCACCGCCACCAAACTAGCACCCAGAACGAGATCGGCGTCTCGTATTTTTAGCCTGGGGCAGACTAAGCCTACAAAGCGGGCGTGTTGGACCGACGTAAGCGATAAGCCCGACGACAAAAAAAATCCGAAGAAAAAGAGAGGGGTGCAACACGGGGACTTCCCAGGAGGTCACCCATCCTAGTACTACTCTCGCCCAAACAAGCTTAACTGCGGAGTTCTGATGGGATCCGGTGCATTAGTGTTGGTATGATCGCACCCATCAGCATAAGCGCGTTAAATTCTTATAAAGGATCCCAATGCAGCGATGCACTCTAACACCAGGGAGGTGCAACCCGAGGGGATTTCGAGATCACCGCCCCCAAACTAGCACTCAGAACGAGATCGGCGGCTCGTATTTTTGTCCTGGGGCAGACTAAGCCTACAAAGCGGGCGTGCTGGACCGACGTAAGCGATAAGCCCGACGACAAAAAAAATCCGAAGAAAAAGAGAGGGGTGCAACACGAGGACTTCCCAGGAGCTCACCCATCCTAGTACCACTCTCGCCCAAACACGCTTAACTGCGGAGTTCTGATGGGATCCGGTGCATTAGTGTTGGTATGATCGCACCCATCAGCGTAAGGGCGTTAAATTCTTATAAAGGATCCCAATGCAGCGTTGCACTCTAATACAAGGGAGGTGCAACCCGAGGGGATTTCGAGATCACCGCCACCAAACTAGCACCCAGAACGAGATCGGCGGCTCGTATTTTTGGTCTGGGGCAGACTAAGCCTAAAAAAGCGGGCGTGCTGGACCGACGTAAGCGATAAGCCCGACAACAAAAAAAATCCGAAGAAAAAGAGAGGGCTGCAACACGAGGACTTCCCAGGAGGTCACCCATCCTAGTACTACTCTCGCCCAAACACGCTTAACTTCGGAGTTCTGATGGGATCCGGTGCATTAGTGTTGGTATGATCGCACCGATCAGCATAAGCGCGTTAAATTCTTCTAAAGGATCCCAATGCAGCGATACACTCTAACACCAGGGAGGTGCAACCCGAGGGGATTTCGAGATCACCGCCACCAAACTAGCACCCAGAACGAGATCGGCGTCTCGTATTTTTTGCCTGGGGCAGACTAAGCCTACAAAGCGGGCGTGTTGGACCGACGTAAGCGATAAGCCCGACGACAAAAAAAATCCGAAGAAAAAGAGAGGGGTGCAACACGGGGACTTCCCAGGAGGTCACCCATCCTAGTACTACTCTCGCCCAAACAAGCTTAACTGCGGAGTTCTGATGGGATCCGGTGCATTAGTGTTGGTATGATCGCACCCATCAGCATAAGCGCGTTAAATTCTTATAAAGGATCCCAATGCAGCGATGCACTCTAACACCAGGGAGGTGCAACCCGAGGGGATTTCGAGATCACCGCCCCCAAACTAGCACTCAGAACGAGATCGGCGGCTCGTATTTTTGGCCTGGGGCAGACTAAGCCTACAAAGCGGGCGTGCTGGACCGACGTAAGCGATAAGCCCGACGACAAAAAAAATCCGAAGAAAAAGAGAGGGGTGCAACACGAGGACTTCCCAGGAGGTCACCCATCCTAGTACCACTCTCGCCCAAACACGCTTAACTGCGGAGTTCTGATGGGATCCGGTGCATTAGTGTTGGTATGATCGCACCCATCAGCATAAGCGCGTTAAATTCTTATAAAGGATCCCAATGCAGCAATGCACTCTAACACCAGGGAGGTGCAACCCGAGGGGATTTCGAGATCACCGCCACCAAACTAGCACCCAGAACGAGATCGGCGGCTCGTATTTTTGGCCTGGGGCAGACTAAGCCTACAAAGCGGGCGTGCTGGACCGACGTAAGCGATAAGCCCGACGACAAAAAAAATCCGAAGAAAAAGAGAGGGATGCAACACGAGGACTTCCCAGGAGGTCATCCATCCTAGTACTACTCTCGCCCAAACACGCTTAACTGCGGAGTTCTGATGGGATCCGGTGCATTAGTGTTGGTATGATCGCACCCATCAGCATAAGCGCGTTAAATTCTTATAAAGGATCCCAATGCAACGATGCACTCTAACACTAGGGAGGTGCAACCCGAGGGGATTTCGAGATCACCGCCACCAAACTAGCACTCAGAACGAGATCGACGGCTCGTATTTTTGGCCTGGGGCAGACTAAGCCTACAAAGCGGGCGTACTGGACCAACGTAAGCGATAAGCCCGACGACAAAAAAATTCCGAAGAAAAAGAGAGGGGTGCAACACGAGGACTTCCCAGGAGGTCACCCATCCTAGTACCACTCTCGCCCAAACACGCTTAACTGCGGAGTTCTGATGGGATCCGGTGCATTAGTGTTGGTATGATCGCACCCATCAGCGTAAGCGCGTTAAATTCTTATAAAGGATCCCAATGCAGCGTTGCACTCTAATACAAGGGAGGTGCAACCCGAGGGGATTTCGAGATCACCGCCACCAAACTTGCACCCAGAACGAGATCGGCGGCTCGTATTTTTGGTCTGGGGCAGACTAAGCCTAAAAAAGCGGGCGTGCTGGACCGACGTAAGCGATAAGCCCGACGACAAAAAAAATCCGAAGAAAAAGAGAGGGCTGCAACACGAGGACTTCCCAGGAGGTCACCCATCCTAGTACTACTCT